>OY293412.1:21558817-21626317 GCA_958502065.1 Chrysolina americana
GACTGCCCGAGAAGTTATATTGGCCAGACTAACAGACGAGTAACTTCCAGAGTCTACGAACACGAACTTGCTGTGCGTCAGGCATCTTCCACTTCCGCACTTTATAAACATCGAGAAGACACAGGTCACAAAATAGACTTCAAAAACACAAAAACAATTTCCACCGAGAAAACTCTGCAAACCAGGATCATCCGAGAAGCCCTCGAGATAGAGAAGCGCCCCAATTGCCTCAACACTCGCGACGACGGACGTAGACTTCCCAATACCTGGAAGCCTCTCATTGCACGCATCAACTCATTTCCCACCAACCCAGTTCCCGCACATAGCTCACTTAGCGCCAACCAAGTTCCCGCACACAGCTCATCTAGCGCCAACTCAGTTCCCGCCCATAGTTCACCTCGCGCCAATACATTACACACGGCCATTGCAGCCACGTCCACTATAAATACAGTTCCTCAACCCACAATTCCTCAGTTCTCTCGAAGGAGTAGGCAGATTGAGACCTTAGAGAGAACCAGTGACGAGACATGGGGAGTAGGCAGATTGAGACCCCGACGTCAAGTCACAAAAACCGAACGTAATTATACCTGAGGAGTAGGCAGATTGAGACCTCAGCGTAGAATTACGTTTTAACCTTTCATTAATTTTCTTTCTTTTTCAGTTCTTGAAAATGGCTCCAAAATCGGAGCCGAAACGTCGAATTTCAACAAATTCTAGACGCGGTTCAACCCGAACTTTTAGTTTTCATATATATATATATATATATATATGATATACATATGTCTGACAGATATAATTCAATATCTGTCGAGGTATTATTATTTGCTCCTTGAAACAAGTATATCACATATACCATTTCGTATCCGAAATGTCTTTCTGGGGTGCTCTCTAATCTGTCACCGAGGTGGATCCTGTGAGCAATTGCAGTATTCCTCTCGGAGGACGATGACGAACATCGGGACCTCGCGTGTATACAACCGTGATAACCTTGACTGCACTGATGAGGTACGATATTCCGAAACCGGTCTGTAGTTGGCTCTCCGTTTGAATCAGGCAAAGTCCTGCTGTTTGTTTCAGAGAGCTCTTGCAAAGTTGTTCCTTCAAAGTAAGGATCTTTGCACATATGTCTGACAGATATAATTCAATATCTGTCGAGGTATCAGCCAGAGAAGTAGTTGTTTTCTGTTGGACATATGCCATACATACTATACAAAGTTATAGTCACCTCTTAAAGGATTGTTATCGACTGTTTTACAGTCACTGGAACATTATTTGCTCCTTGAAACAAGTATATCACATATACCATTTCGTATCCGAAATGTCTTTCTGGGGTGCTCTCTAATCTGTCATCGTGGTGGATCCTGTGAGCAATTGCAGTATTTCTCTCGGAGGACGATGACGAACATCGGGACCTCGCGTGTATACAACCGTGATAACCTTGACTGCACTGATGAGGTACGATATTCCGAAACCGGTCTGTAGTTGGCTCTCCGTTTGAATCAGGCAAAGTCCTGCTGTTTGTTTCAGAGAGCTCTTGCAAAGTTGTTCCTTCAAAGTAAGGATCTTTGCACATATGTCTGACAGATATAATTCAATATCTGTCGAGGTATCAGCCAGAGAAGTAGTTGTTTTCTGTTGGACATATGCCATACATACTATACAAAGTTATAGTCACCTCTTAAAGGATTGTTATCGACTGTTTTACAGTCACTGGAACATATATATATATATATATATATATATATATATATATATATATATATATATATATATATATATATATATTTATAGTGGACGTGGCTGTAATGGCCGTGTGCAATGTATTGGCGCGAGGTGAACTATGGGCGGGAAGCCCTCGAGATAGAGAAGCGCCCCAATTGCCTCAACACTCGCGACGACGGACGTAGACTTCCCAATACCTGGAAGCCTCTCATTGCACGCATCAACTCATTTCCCACCAACCCAGTTCCCGCACATAGCTCACTTAGCGCCAACCAAGTTCCCGCACACAGCTCATCTAGCGCCAACTCAGTTCCCGCCCATAGTTCACCTCGCGCCAATACATTGCACACGGCCATTACAGCCACGTCCACTATAAATACAGTTCCTCAACCCACAATTCCTCAGTTCTCTCGAAGGAGTAGGCAGATTGAGACCTTAGAGAGAACCAGTGACGAGACATGGGGAGTAGGCAGATTGAGACCCCGACGTCAAGTCACAAAAACCGAACGTAATTATACCTGAGGAGTAGGCAGATTGAGACCTCAGCGTAGAATTACGTTTCCACCATTCATTAATTTTCTTTCTTTTTCAGTTCTTGAAAATGGCTCCAAAATCTGAGCCGAAACGTCGAATTTCAACAAATTCTAGACGCGGTTCAACCCGAACTTTTAGTTTTTAGTATATATATATATATATATATATATTTCGTCCCAAAATGTCATCCTTGGGGTGTGCCGATATTTGCATGATTCTCTATATCTGCACCTTGCTGTTTGATGGAAGTAGCGCTCTACCGTCTTCAGGTTTGGTTGTGGATGATGATTACAGCACACCAAAATCCTGACGCCGGCGGATTGGAACATCGTCTCCAACATGCTCCTTATGACTCTCCAGTCCAGTCAGTCGAGCCCGCAGGACAATTTTGGGATTACCAGGTCCACGAGATTCTGCTCCACCATCATGTCCCTTAATTTTGCAAGGCTGTTCCATAAGTCTTCATAGGACGGTTTGTCTCGAGACTGCTTCTTGGTGACTAGATGGAAGATGCTTCTCTAGCCTTTCCGCAACTGTAGCACCCCTCCAACTTCCGGGTTTTGTTGCCGTAGTTCATGGAGACGACCATACTTCTTGGAGAACACCTCAGCGATGCCCCTGGACATTTGAAGATCTTCTGCTACACAGTGGGCTAGCGCGTAATCGGCAGGCTCCTTAAAAAGGTCTCGTGGTTCCTCTCGAGTCACACCATGTTGAACTTTCTGTCCATTTGAGTACAAGGACATGAATTTCTGGAACGTCATCGCATTCTCCGGTGGTCTGAGGGTGCGGACTTGGCCGTGGTTTCCAGCGTAAGGGGCCAACCTATTGAAATGGACGACTCTGGGTTTTCCTCTAGGTGGTTTTTTAATTCGGTAGACCACGTCATTTATCCTCTTCAAGATCTTATAAGGGCCTTCCCATGAGTTCCGTAATTTTGGTGATAGGCCTCGACGACGTTTGGGGTTGTACAGCCAAACCAGGTCACCAACCTTGAATCCTCCGGAATCGGCCTTGATGTCATAGGTCTCTTTCATTCGGTCGCTGGCACTCTGGATGTTCAAACGACGGACTCTTTCGTGGATGTCGTCCATTCTCTGCCGAAGTTTGCTGACATAGTCCTCTCCCGCAGTGTCTTGTCCTGGTGGAGTCACATGGTAGTCGCAGCTCTCGGCCCATAATAATACTAGCAGGGGTTTGGCCGGTCGACTCGTGTACTGCAGAACGATATGCCATCAGGAACAAATGGAGATACTGGTCCCAGTCTCTTTGGTGGTCAGAGACTACCTTGGATAAGTGGCGGTTCATCGTCCTGTTCATCCGCTCGACACAGCATTCGACACAATTCATGGAACAAGTTGGACTCGAAATTTCTGGTCTGAATGCAGTTCCAGTGGGACACCAAATCGACAAATCCACTCTTCACCAGTACGTCGGGGACGGTTATGGCTTCCTGGCTGGGCAGGGCATAGGCTTCAGCCCACTTGCTGAAGTAGTCCATTGCCACGATGATGTATTTGTTTCCGTCGTCACATTCTGGAAACGGTCCGGCAATATCGATAGCGATTCTTTCAAATGGGCTACCAACGTTGTACTGACGCATTGGAGCCTTAGGTCGCGTTTGAGGTCCATTACTTGCGGCGCATACAGCGCACTTTCTGCACCAGTCTTGAACGTCTGCCTGACCTTCGCGATAAGGCATCTGCATCCCTATGGCTGGTCCCTGCTTGATGTTCTATGTCGAAGTCGAATTCTTGGAGTCTCTCAATCCAACGTGCCACCTGACCCTCAGGATTTTTGAACTGTAGAAGCCACTTGAGGGCGGCGTGGTCAGTTCTCAGCAGGAATCTCCTGCCATACACATAATTGTAAAAGTGCTGTACACCTTTGACCACAGCCAGCAGCTTCCGTCGGGTGACACAGTAATTTCGCTTCGGTTTACTGAAGGTCTTGCTGAAGTACCCGATGACTTTTTCCTGTCCATCCTGGATCTGAGAAAGGACAGCTCCAAGTCCCACGTTGCTGGCGTCCGTGTCCAGAATGAATTTTCCGTTCGGAAGAGGATAACTTAGTATTGGCGCGTTGATTAAGGCCCTCTTCAACTTTCTGAACGAATCTTGGCATTCTTCGGACCACTCGAACTTTGTCAGTCCTTCCCTGAGCCTGGTCAATGGTTTGGCGATGTTAGCAAACCCTAGCACGTACCGACGGCCAGTCTTTAACACCTTTAATTTTCTGGTCATCTACTGCTACTCCTTCCCCAGAGACAATGTGGCCAAGATAGTGGACTTCTTTTTGAAATAGGTGACATTTTTTAGGGCTCAGTTTCAATCTGGAGTTCCTCAGACGCAGAAATACCTCCTCCAGATTTTTCACGTGGTCTTCGAATCATCTGCCGACTACGATGATGTCATCGAGGTATACCAATCAAGTCTTCCAGGAGAGTCCCTTCAACACCGTCTCCATTAATCTCTCAAAAGTGGCTGGAGCGTTACAAAGTCCGAATGGCATAACGGTAAATTGCCACAGCCCTGAGCCGATGGTGAAAGCTGTCTTCTCTCGAACTTCTGGAGCCAGTTCTACCTGGCAATATCCGCTCTTCAGGTCTAAGGTCGAGAAGATTGTAGAGCCTGCGAGCGTGTCCAAGGTGTCATATATTCTAGGTGGTGGGTAGCTGTCTTTCTTTGTCACGTTGTTCAGTTGTCGGTAATCTACGCAGAATCGTGTTGATCCGTCTTTCTTCTTTACCAGTACAACTGGAGATGACCAGGGGCTGTCAGATGGTTCAATCACTCCTTCTTTCCCCATGTCCCTGACTATTTTATCTGCCTCTTACTTCTTGGCAAGAGGAAGTGCTGGACCACCTTTGTTCTACCCCCTTTTTCTTGTCCAGTGTCAAAGACGTCTTGGTATCTCCATACTAAATCTTTAATCTAGGCTGCTGTGCCGGTTTTATGCCTCTCGATGATATGTCAACTAGCTTTTCTAATTCTGCGGGTAGATTGTTGGCTTGGCTAATGGTACCGGGTACATTCCTGACCACAGAGGAAATTGGCGAGCAGGGGCCCAAAGTTGTTCCTTTCTTCAACGTCACTGGATGGTAATTAACATTCATGACCCTTACTGGTATAAATTTATCGGCGCGCAGTAAGGTCTTCCCAAGGGCAATTCCTCGTCCGATTTTCTCATCATGAAGCTTGGGCTCGAACATCACCAGTCACCACGCTCCAGTTGCTCACTCTGCCATCCATACGAGCCTCCAGAATGGTTTCAGCTCTCTCGGGAATGCTCATGTCTTCAGCCAACACATCCCGGATCATTTCTAGCTCTTCTCCGTTGACACGTAGGACGCCGTCTTTGAAGTTCAGCTCGAACCCTCTGGAATTCATTATGTCCATTCCAATGATTGCCTCTTCTTCGATATCTGCTACTGGAGCCCGGTGTTTCACTGTAGTGCTGCCCAAAGTCAGTTCAATTGGAAGTTCACCATACACAGTTGCCGGCTCTCCTGTTGCTGTGCGTAGCTTCCAATTCGACTATTCGATTCTTGCCGGTGTTTTGGCAAAAGTAGGTCCAAGGATTGTTCTTGTCGCACCTGTATTTAGCAGCATGGTGCGAGGCTCGTTGATAATGAGACCGTCCACGAATACTTTGTTTTGTCGTTGAAGAAAAGCGATATATGCGTTATTAATTGGGGCTTGCTGGATACAGGCCGACGATTGCTCCTTGATGTCGATTTTTTCAATGTTGGACATTTGCTACGCACGTGCCCAAGTTTTCTGCAATTTCGGCATCGTATCAGTCTTCTCTCAAACACAACTTCCTTCAGCACTTTTCTCACGACAGCCTCGACATTAGCGGGCTCCTGTGGATCTTCCTCAGCCATTCGGATATTGTTCTGGCTTTTGCAGTATTGCTTCGCATCCTAGAACTCCAGGGCGTGTACCAGTGCATCTACGAGTTGGGATGGTGGAGCTAATGTCAGTGCTTGCCGGGTTTCTTGGTCACGAAGTCCATCCAAGAATGCCTGTACGGCTAATCGCTACATAACATTTTCCGGTGTAGCTGGATAAGCAAGACGAACTAAGCGTGCAATATCAGCTTCGAATTCTTGCAGGGATTCGCTTGATTTCTGATTACGATTTTTCAGCTGTGAATGGTATACGTGTTCTAAGTGGGCTTGGCCATACCGTAGTTCCAGATGTTTGATCAGCTGTTCGTAGTTCTCCTGCTCTTGGGCGGTTAGGGTTTGTAAAATATTCGTTGCTTCTCCTCCCAATGCTAGTGTTAGTGCTACAGCTTTCTCTCCTGCATTCCATCCATTCGCCTTGGCCGCAGCTTCGAATTGTCGGCGGTAATTTGTCCATGGAGTTTTTCCGTCGAACTGTGGTGGCTTCATGCAAAGTTTCCCTGCTTCAGGGCTGATCTTGAAGTCTTTGATATTTTCTTGGGTTTCATCCACATTCCAGACTCACCGAATTTTGTTGGAGCTTATTTTCCAGACTCAACAAAATTTGTTGAAGTTTCTGCTCCAATGATTTCGTGTTTTCGTCGAGTTTGTTCATTATAGAGCTCAAATCTATTCCAGAAACTTCGAACAAATATGTTTTGGGGTCTTCACCTTCTTCAATCAGTCCTTCTGCAAGTATTTTTTGAAGCGTTGCCTTTCTGCCCGTTGTATCCAACTCTCTTTCTTCCAGCTGTTCTTTCAACTCCGACACCTTTCAATGTCTTTGAACGGAATATTAGTCTATTTCTCACAAACAGTTTATCAGTTTATTCTCCCGTGGTATGCAAAACTGTCCACTTTGCACACTTATACGGGACACCAGTTTATTTCGCGCTCAAAACGTCTGACTCCGCGATACAGATTGTCCGCCAATCTAAAGTTCACCGCGCAACAAATCACTTTCGTCCCGATCACAGGTCCGTTTCGCGCGAAAGAAGTTCAATTGTCCTCTACAAAGCATTTAATTTATCTTCACATCCACTTCTGTACACCACTGTAACGAATAAAATATTCTAAACGTTTAAAATCTAATTTATTTATAACACTTATACTCAAATTAATGTTAAGAAGCTCGACTTAAATTAATATTCAAATATCGTACTCAGGCTGATTCCCAAAGTACTGTCGTCTCGCCGTGGGGATTCCTTTTATATAGCGTGGTGAAATGGGTTCAGTTCTTTCCCGAATTTCTACTGTCGTCTAGATGTCGCTTCTTGAATGATCTTGTGTCAATCGCCAGCGGCGAAGTTAATGGTGACATCATCGGCTATAAATAGCGCTGTTTTCTGTGTTGTTTACGAGCTCCCTCAGAACCGGCTCGAGGAGAAATCGTCACAATTTATAATAATGGCCGCGATTTTGCGTCACATCAACATCGTCAGATTATTGCATGGGAGCTTTTTTTTTAGGTTCACTCAACATCCCCTAAGAAAATCTGATGCTCTCGATTAAATATTTTTTTTTATTTTCAACCCTTACCTACGACCACCCCTATTATGTGAACGATCAGATTAACATACGTACATTATTAAAAATACGTAGGACATTAATGCTATCAATATCTGACACGCTTGAGTATGTCCATGCAACAGTTTTTTTTTACAAATTTGAAAATTTATAGCCGCTTCCCCCCACTGATGAAAAGGTATACATTACATAAATTTTTTTTCTTCTTATCATCTATGCTTTGCAAGCCAATAGATCTCTATGACGTTCGAGTAAATCCACATTTAGCATCGTGGGCTCCCCTATTACTAAGCATTAAGTGCAAAATTCGCGTTGTCCTCCACTCATTAAACCAACAATGAGGCTCAAAATATCTGTTGATTAAATATAAAAAATGAAATAGGTAAATATTTATTCACTCATCTCCGACGAGAAATTTCGCATTATCGTTCATGAACGATTTAATCCGGTGATTGGACATGCCAAAAAATCTAATAGCGAAATAAAAATGTAAAAATAACCGTGTTATTTGCTTTTGAACCGTCTCATAGATTGTGTTGTCCTTCATTTCGACTTTGCATTCTGCACAAAAGAAGCGACATCTATATTTATTTGGATGAACTCATATAAAGTAGATCAGGTCTTTCTTGGTCTAAAGTCTCGTTCATAAAATGGCTGCCGACATGGTTCTGATCAACGATTGGTCCAGCATACATACCTAAATAGGTATGTGGTTCAGCATGACTGGGAGCTATTTTATTCGCAAAAAATTTGTGAAATTCGCGGGGGTATGAACGAGACTTATTATTAGTGAAAGTAGGAAGTTTCGTGAAATAAACCACGGAGCACGGGACATCTACATTTCGAAATGTGCACGTACAGTAAAACAAACAGTCTGTGCTGTGCTACAAGAACAAAATCAAATCATACAAAATGTCCTGTTAACTTGTTGATTATTTATTCGTCGTTCTATATTTGGTTCGTTTAGCAATTTTTTATCTGCAAATGTATCCATGCCATGCATTCTTTTCCCAGAAGCTAGAAGTGCCAGGAACTAGCACAGGAAATTTTAGAATGAAAAAAAATATTTTGGAAGATTTCACACCTAGTGATATATATTTTGTTTTTGAGCAGTGTCGTAAATTGCTTAAATCTATCCAATTATTTTCTAGTCACAAGAAGCGATACAGAATTAAAACAATTGGAGAACTGATCATTCCATCTCAAAAACTTCCAGAAGCTAGTTCAGGATTTTCTAAAACGTTGTGGTAGTGCAGAAGTAACAGGATCTGGAAATGTTTTATCACTTACAGATTGCTCTTCTTTGGATGTAACTGGTTCAATTTCAGTCCTGGAACAGATACCTACAGCCGTAACACAGAACCACTTCCCAATAAATTAGATGAACTAACAGACAAATATTCTTAATTCAGAAAAGATTCCAGAAAATCTCCAAATGAAAATAGTTCTTGTTAAATTTGTTATTTCAGTCAACCGGCTGGACCCTAACAAGCAACTCGCAGAAGTCTTCAAGAGACTTGTGAAACCTAGGAAAGACACAGACCTTACCTTAGTGAACGTGTGATGCCATGCACGAGACAGGTGGCCTTGCTGAGGTTTGAACCCATACAATTATGGATGATTGGATTGAGAAGCAATTGCTTTAGAACAAAACTGATATGCAACCATAATTTTTACTTCACAGTGTTTAGTGATCCTAGTAATATTATTGATGGTTTTGCTTCATTTTTTGAAAGTGTTTACTCAGCATTGGTTGTTGTTGACTGTTTGGAATCGTATAAGAACACAAGTATTAGCCTTTATCCAGCTAACAAATAAGAGATTTTGTCTGAAAGTAAAAAGTTGAAGGATTACAGCAAGAAAAGATAATGTACCATTTTTCTTTGAAGAAGAATGTCCAAGGTTTTTGAAAAATCCTGTATAATTTTCAATTTGTGTGTCATAAAGATTTTCCAAATTTATGGGCGATTAGGAGAGTCTGTCCTGTGTTTAAGAGTGGTGTTCCTACCAAAATGTAGAAATATCAACATTTCCAAACCTACCTCCTATTACACAATATATACCTGTTTGAATAGAATTTAATGTACCAGTTTTCCAAATAGATCACAAAATTTGTTTAAGACTCGGAGAGCTAGAACCAATATTTTACTTAATTCCCTATAATACTATTGTACTATAATAAGATTTGTATATACTGTGAAAAGCAAAATTAATGAATTTTTTAGGGTTGCCAAGGATTGCCTACAAAACTCATTCATATTCCTTTACATATATTGTGCATAAATTGTTCTTTGAATGGTTTTACTGTTGGTCAATAAAGCTATTATTATTAGATACTTGATAATGCAAACCTGGACTGTTAATCGAATAATTTTAATATTATATTGGGTACAGTAACATTTATTTTGTATACGTAATAAATAAAATAAAAATGATTTTCCTAGAAATTGTTCATTTTATTTGAAAATATATCAAGATGAAGGTTCCGTGGTGCCACAATAATGAATTTCACAAGTAACCCTTTCACAACACTTCAACACCAATAGGTATGTGCACTTAGGTGCATATAGGTGTTGATGTGTGGTGAAGTGGATTCTTCAATTTACTATTACCAACTTGATAAAATGTTGATGAAATTCCAGAGAGTTTCACAACGACGTATATTTTCAATAGCAACAAAAGTTAAAAGACAAACTATGAAACATTCTCAACCCAACTGGATTGGGATGTTGAGGAATTTCATACAATCACAAATATTACACTCCAATAACAAATTCTCTCTTTCAACTTTTTCATTGGATTTGAATTCATATAGATGTTTCTTTTCAAAATGCCAGAAGTCCACTGCTCTTTCAGCAGCATAAACTGCCTCAACATTGGTCAGTATAACGACGGAAAGCATCGAAAATCAACAAAAAAATGCTTGATTAGCTTCCATTTCAATGACCATCGTGAATGCACAAAATTGATTATAAACATTTGAAAAACGAATAGAATCTGAATGTTTGAACAGTTTCCACGACAAAGTGACATTAACCAAATGGCACGGATCTGCTTTGTGCGCATGCTCACTTGTTCCTTGGTAATTGTTAATTTGGGTGCATGAATGCAGCATTTTCAATACTTGCAAATTGTAAATTGATAATTGCTACTTGATAATTGTTAATTGGTGCTGCGTTATTGAATTAAAAAATTACAACAAAATATTTAAAAGACGTCAACGTTGTGACATTTGATTTTAGTATAATTTTACCATTTCCTTTTCGCAAATTCAATAACTTAGTTTGTTTCGGACTATGGTAGGATATCCTGGAGTAAAAATATTGTCACCCATATCGTCATCTGATGATTGGAGGTGAAAGTACTGGAAAGTACAATCAAAATAACCTTTCCTCTAGTTCCAAGAGAGAGAAACACCTCTGTCGTCCCCGTTTATGTTATACAAAGAAAGATAATAGACAATGATATTATTAAAAGCAGTTGACATTGAGAATGTGTCATTGACTGTTTAATATTAATATGAATGCAAGGATACATACAGCAGCATTTTCGTAATCCTCCAATAAATTAATAACCAAGATAAAACTTTATAAAAGTTTGAAATCTACCGGATTTGCATCCTGGTTTCAAAGAATAAAATTTTTCAAATAATATCTACGCTTTCCATAAACGTAACAAACTATTATGTAGGTACTTCAATCACCTTTTCTCCATCTACTCGGTCAAGAAATAAGTTTTTTTGTCAAAAATATCATGCAATAATTTTAGCTAATAGGAAATAAAGCCTTAAATTTGGTTTCGCGGTTTCTGTTACTTCTGTCGTCACATCTTTCTCAATTTAATTTTCAAAAATGTATAATGGTTAATAAGTACATACTAGGTACTTATTATTTCAATTCGTGTACCCAGAAAACTTGTATCAGCTCACCGACTATAAGCGGTGAACAGTCGCAAGACTGACTGTTGCGCGCGCATCCAAATTATGCTGAAATACGATTTCTACACAATACGAAATTGATGGGATACGGATTCTATCGAATACGAATTCTACGCAATAGCGTTATGTTAGACTGACGTTCTGATACAATACGAATATGATGGATTACGATTATGATTTAGTCTCGTTTCTATAAGTACGTTTTGATATTTTACGTTATGAAGGAGTACGTTATGACATTTTACGTTATGACGAAGTACGGTTATGAAGTATTACGTTATGATGCTTAACGGTTTCTATATTTTACGATTATGATCCTGTAGCATTATGATGTTTTACGATATCTATTTTTGTCGTTATGATATACATTTTGATGATTTAGATGGACCCGGCCCGCATCATACTACCAACGGAAGGCATCAGAACCCGCAGGGTACTTCAAGTCCCTGAACCACAACAACTGGCACGGGTAGATACGGAAATTCACGATGTCGTTTCAGAAGAGGCTGACATCTGGCAGATCAACTCTTTCCAAAGCGGAGTGGAAGGATACCACCCCTCTGGGAGGTATGAGCGACGCATTCACAAGATGGAAGCTGAGATCAAGTCGGCGAGACAACACGCGTCGCGTATCTAGTATGTGGTGGACTACGTGACGGCCAAAAGGCCCTTCACGCCCACAGTGCAATGAATTGCCATAAATTTAAGACGAGCTCACCACACACTAAATCAAGGCATGCTCTTTACCACCAAACAGCACTGTGTTGACGCTAATGGCTGCAAAAAAGGTCAATAGTGAGGCAGGCGGGAAGCATCGCGAAAAACATGAAGTTCCACGATAAACCTTGTTGCCTATTTCAAGAGCCTCCACGTGTTGTGGACTACCCGACGGCGGCTGATCGGGTGGAAACCTTCTGCAAGAACATTTACTCCAGCCCTAGCGCAGATCGAATCATCCTTTGCTACTATCAGTCTGTCCAGTTTATGCGGTCTCAGCCTATATCCACAGGAATAACGCGGCACTACGAGTGTTGTACTATCATCTACGACCCTCGTACGGTGGAGACGAAACACCGGTGTTGCCTAATGCTCCGGGGGACTTAGAGTCTGTTGTGGAGAATGAGAAGTGTTAAGATTATTGGAACTACGCATTCCCCACTCTCAGGCGAATACAAGTCATTAAGCCTAATGTAGTCCTCCTCGAACTTAAAATAGGACTTTTAGGAGTTTTCGGTTCCTGGTCAAACGAACATCGTCCGAAAAGATGAGGAAAAACGAACGAAATATCGGGACTTACTGTTTGAACTCCGCAAGCTTCACCTTATCTATTCTGTTAAGATGGTGATTCTGATCATTGGGATATTTGGTGAAATGATGGACACGCTGCTTGAGAATTTGAAAATTATACCAGCTTGCCGTAATGCGGCAAAAATTTCAGCCGGACGAATGCAGAAGGCCGTAATTCTTGGTTCACTCCGCCTACTCAGGGCACATTATTCTCGGACACAGTAATCACTCACCACACGGACGTAGGGAGTGTTTACTGGGGTTGAGAACACACCAGGGCACCCTCCGGATGTATCGGGACTCCGGAGACAGGGTCTGACTGGTGAATTCCTTTGGGATGGAAAATAAATAATGATAATAATGATATTTTCTCATAAACACTCATACCTAAAAGCGTACCCTGTGCGGGTAGAAGACGGTTATTATTATTATTGCTGTGGCGCTCCGGGGGACTTACTGATATTTGGTGGTTCATTTATTTTTCAGCTGTAGAAAAACAATCGCGAAAAACCCACAACACCACCCCAGGTGGTCGGTGCGCACCAGACATCCCGATTGGCATCTAGGCAACTCACATCGCACTTGCTTCATATGTGGCCTCCTGAAGAAACTGAAGTACATGATAAAAAATAATCTCGCGTACTGAGGCGTCGAACCTCTGTCCGATGCGAGCCAACAGTCCTCTTAAGCTACACCGTACTGAAGCTTTTGTAGCAGTATACCGTGATCCACAGAATTTTGACGAATCTCATAATATGGAAGCAGCCACCTCTCTTTAGTATTGATTTCAGTGTGAATTTGACATCAGTTGTACTCTGATTTCGAATTTGAAATCCGAAATAAGCATTACTATTTATATGGATCTAACGTTTAATAAACATTGCTATTATTTTTTCTACAATATTTGCTATAGTAGGTATAAAATTAATTTGTTGTAGCGCTGTTTTCAATTGATCAGGTTAGCAACTTTTTCAAATAAAACTGAATAAAACACACATTATCAAAAGCTCGGAGACCTGTTAGTTGTTATGGACAACTGTCTAATAGATGCAATTCGCTGGTCATTAAGATAAGTTTGTTGTTTTCTGCCAAATGAGATCCTATTATTTGTGGAATTATTTCAAAGGACCACGCACATACCTTCTGGAAAAAAGTCTTTCGGTGAAAATGGCTGAATTTTTTATATGTTGTAGCTGGAGCCATTCTAAGTAAAAGTCTCCATTGGCCCAACTGGACCAATGGGCGCCAAATCTTGAATTTTGTGATTTTTAGAGAAATTCAATTGAATGAAAAATTATCAATATCTCATTTATATTCAATATTGTGTGCGACTGGGCATTTCTAATGTTCGCAGAAAATATTTTTCCATAATACAAAGAAAAAGAACGCCGTTATTTTTATACAGGGTATTCAACAATATACTCAATTCTTCAGTGACGGTATGTGCGTGGTCCTTTATTTGTTTACCGCTGTTCTGTCGTTTTTATAAATATTATAATGATTGGGAATGCTATTTCAGATGATCACCAGTTATTTCTTCAAAATTTTTTGATATAACTGAAGACCTCGCAACGATGACTATTGTTGTCGACAAACGGCGAATCCGTGTAATCATTGGATAAGAATACGTTTTCCAGAGATACATTCTTCGGAAATCTAGAAGCAGTACCGTGAATTCTTGAGAAATACCTTATAATTAATATATTAAAAACAGAAGAACCCCGCATAGACCTTATGGGAATCTGGCCCTCTGTCGAATTGGCTGTTACTTTGGGAAAATGAAGTTCTCGGCATCCCGAACAAAAATCACCACAGGCACAAAAAGATCCTATGAGTAGTTTCGGAGGTATGGGACCTACAAGTCCAAGACTTTTAATGATGTTGCGCCTGTAAGTAGGCTCAGCTGGGAGTCAAAATAAACGTGAACTTTAGCTAAAGCAGTTGAAAAATTGTATTTTTGAATCCTACCGTTTAAAAGTAAGTGATGGAAATGTCGAAAAATCCGGGAAAACCTGAAAACTCGTGAAAACTCGCTTATATCTACATTTTCCGCTGTCGAGAAGATGTAAACAGCTTAGATTTTTTCAAAAAAATAATTCTTTTTTCATAACTTGTAACCTCTCGCCCAATAATTAGGTGTGGAAGAATTGTAAAAAAAAATAATGAGTTTTCCAAGCTTTTCAGTGTTTTCATTGATTTTCCGATTTTCCCACACTTTGGTATTAAACGAGAGCTTTCAAGTTCTGAAAAAGAATTCTTTTTTTTTGAAAAAATCTAGACTGTTTACATCTCGACAGCGAAAAATGTAGACTTTGAGCTATTTTTCCAGGATTTTTCAGGTTTTCCCAAATTTTCCGACATATCCACTTACTTTCAAAAGCTAGGGTTTTACTCACAGCTTAGTCTACTTACAGGCGCAACATCATTAAAAGTCTAGTGTTTGTATGTCCCATATATCCGAAACTACTCATAGGATCTTTTTGTGTCCATGTTGACTTTTGTTCGGGATGCCGAGAACTTAATTTTCCCAAAGTTACAGCTAATTCGACAGAGGGCCAGATTATCATAAGGTCTGTGCAGGGTTCTTTAAGATTTGAATTCTAATATATATTATTATAAATTCAATCGGCATAATATCCAATGTTGAATGGCTCTACACATCACAAATAAAGCTAGTATGTACAAACTAAAAATGTACCGTAAATCATAAAAAAGTAAAGTATCTTCTCCGGACGGATAAAGAGGAAACAATCGCATTATAAATCTGAAAGACCACATGGGGCTTCAGAACAAATTACTTTGAGCACCTACTATAAATTTTATCTCGTTACATTACCTTTTTCTGGCGATATTCCACTCGTTTGCCAAGTACACATAAATTGTTGGATATTACGAGGCTCTTTGATAATTATGAAAAAGGAAAAGAACGTGGAAATAAATCGAGCGCTAATTGTTTGGAATTTACAGCTAAACGTTCAGCGAGTTCCAGAGTCACATTGGGTTAATCTGTAGGTACATGTGAAAGTTGAAAGCGATCCCACAATCTAATATTCCTGATGAAGAGAAGCAGAATATGTATCAGTATAGCCACCATTGGCCCACATTACATTTTGGCTCGAGACCACATACTATTCAGTTGTTTTTTTTTATTTCTACTAGAAATTTCTCTTGTGTTAGTTCGGTACTAAGTCTTTATTAGATCGATGTAGATTGACCTCAAATACTCTCCAGGTAGTGTTCGACATCAGGTAATTGAAATTTAAAAGCCATTGGGACATCGAAATCTATGGGTAGAAGATGCGAATAGTGGACATATGCATGTGTGTATACTGGGAGATTCAGCAAAGTATTCGCGGCCTTGTAACTTTCTCAGAAGAAAACAATAACGTCCCTGATACATTTTTTCAGTGGTATATTGAAAGCCATTTCAATTTTCTACATGTGGTCAATTATCTACATGTGGTCACCTGTTAAAGATTTTCATGTTAATTTTTTTTTCAAATGACTTATTGTATTTTTTCTTGTCAAGTTCCTGAAAGTTTTCCTTCATTTGAAAAAAAAAATTGACATCAAATTTTTTTGACAGGATAATTGATATCAGTCACGTAATGGCTTTCAACTCTAAAACCACCAGAACTTGTCACACTTTCTATGTGCAAATCCATCGTACCAATTATGGTCGCACTGCTTTCTGTTGTAGGCTTCAAGAAAATTTCAACATTCATCATACATCAATAAATATATTCAATGTCCCTTTCAACCTATTTAAGAATCGACTGAAATCCCTCGTCAATAATTCTACATGATGTTTTGTAATAGTATTCAATTCAATGTAATTTTTTATTTCGTCCTTTTTATCTATATTTTTATACACATGTAAGTACCTGAGTTCCTATTGACTTTTTATACAGGGCTATTCAAATTCGTTTCTGTACATGGCGATCTCGTAAATGATGAGAGATAGAGTGTCGGTGGCAAAGTTGCGTATTTTAGAGACCTATTCAATGGTGTAAAAAAATCAAATTTAGTTCTTTTGGTTATGGAGATATACAGGAAAAACCAAAAAATCCCAAATTATTTTTTTGCCTGTATCTTCTTTATTCGCTGACATATTGAAAATCTGTCTACATTTTGCTATTGGCACTTGATGTGGACTATCAGAGTATGTCCATGAATCTTTTATACAGGGTGTCATCTGACTTGGGCCACCTCCATCTTTGAATTTTTAAATACGGACCTGTATTTTTTATTGTAGTTTTTGAATCTTCGACGTTCATTTCATACTGGGAAATAAATTTAATTTTATATTTCGGGATGTTTCGGTAATATTTTTTTATAATTGGGTGAATTATTACCTTTTAAATTACGGCCCTGGAAATTGGTTGACTGAGTTAAATAAAAACACAATAGCAACTTTCACGTCTGCCCATGTACCATAGTGTTTTTCGATAGAATTCTTTTCATTTTTAGGTACCAATTCCTCACATTTTCAATGCTCTTAGCGCGTTTTCTACAATGATCTTCGAATAGCAAAACTTGTTATGATCATCTGAAACATATCTACAACAAAAATAAATTATATGTTTTTTATAAGCTGAAAAAGAGAGGTTAATCAGTTTCTGAATACCATATTCAAAAACAGATGGATAGCAAATAATGGGTCAATAAGATGGCCTGCAATATCACCAGATCTTAGTATTTTGGACTATTTTCTATGGGGGACATTGAAAAATTGGATTCACGCTGGCGGAGAGATATAAATTGTGGAAGACTCGAGATTGAGGATTTTGAATGCTTTCGCAACAATGCATCAAAGAAGTGTATTAAGGGCAATAAATAATATGAAAAAACGAGTTCATAAATTTCTCGATATGGAAGGACTCCAATTCGACCATTTATTGCGCCATTATTTTTTTTTTGTGTAGGTATATAAATTAGTTCATTTCAATTTCCATTACAATTATAGTGTTCGTTTCGGATGTAATTATTGCTATCATTTCTTTTGTTGTATATATGTTTCAGATATTCAAAAAATGTTTTGCTATTCGAAGTTCATTGTAGAAAACGCTCAAAGAGCATTGCAAAAATGAAAAAAATACTTTCTAAAAACACGATGGTACATGGGGGGTCGTGAAAGTTACTATTGTGTTTTTTTTAACTCAGTCAACCAATTTCCAGGGCCGTAATTAAAAGGGAATAATTCACCCAATTATAATAAAATATTACCGAAAAATAAAATTTAATTTAATTTCTCAGTATGAAGTGAACGTCAACGATCCAAAAACTACAACAAAAAATACAGGACCATATTTAAAAATTCAAAGATGGGGGTGGCCCAAGTCAAATGACACCCTGTATAAAAGATTCATGGACATATTCTGATAGTCCACATCAAGTGCCAATAGCAAAATATAGGCAGATTTTCAATATGTCTGCGAATAAAGAAGATACAGACAAAAAAATTATTTGGGATTTTTTGGTTTTTCCTGTAGATCTCCAGAACCAAAAGAGCTGAATTCGATGTTTTACATCATTGAATATGTCTCTTAAATACGCAACTTTGCCACAATTTAACCGACACTCTACCTCTTATCGTTTACGAGATCCCTATGTACAGAAACGAATTTGAATAGCCCTGTATGTACACATTTTAGTTGTTTTGTTTTTGTTTTCGAAGGTTAGTTACATTAGTTGTACCATTTGGAATTTGTATCGAATTCTGTAGTGTATTTGATTGATTGAATAAATAAACCACTGAAAAAATATATAAAGGGTGGGGCACCGAAAACGAAACACATGTGTTGTGAAGAAAATGCAAAAACACGTCGATTTTTAATCCAAGGGGGACATCTTCCTATCATAACCTCTCCTGTCATACCTCTCCCCCCACCCCTTGGTCACTATCACCCAAACAATTTGAATAGGGAAAGTAGTAAGTGTGACAAATCATTAAAAAGGTTATTTCATAAGGAAATAAGCCATGTCAATTTTCGCTACCCAACTTTCTATTTTGGCGCCCTCTTGCGGAAAAAACAACTGATCTGTATTCCAAATTATTACTTCATTTGCAAGCTAATTTGACATAAATTCAGTGACAATGCACTATGGAATTTTTTAAGGAAAAAAACATAATGGAGGCTCCAAAATGGCGGACAAGATTTTGATATTTGTGGTTTTCATGGTCGGAAATTATAAATTGTCAGTGCAAAAAAACAAGAGGGTGGCTCCAAGATGGCGGACGAAATTTGTAATTTTGGTCCGATTCGAATCAAAATTAGTATGTGGGGATTTTCAGGGTCGGAAATTATAAATTTTTTTTTCGATACAAAAAAAAAGATGGCGGGTGAAACGGACCATAATTACAAATTTTGTCCGCCATCTTGGAGCCACCATCTTGTTTTTTTGCACTGACAAAAAAATTTATAATTTCCGACACTGAAAACCACCACTTATCAAGTTTAAATCAAATCATACCATAATTTAAAATCTTGTCCGCTTGGAAGCCGCCATTTTGTTTTTTCCGTAAAAAAATTCTATAGTGCATTGTAACTGAATTTATGTCAAATTAGCTTGCAAATGAAGTATCTTAATTTGGATTACGGATCAGTTGTTTTTCCCACGAGAGGGCGCCAAAATAGAAAGTTAGGTACCAAAAATTGACATGGCTGAATTCTTAAAGAAATGTCCTTTTTAATGATGTGTCACACTTACTACTTTCCCTATTCAAATTGTTTGGGTGATAGTGACCAAGTGGTGGGGGGAGAGGTATGACAGTTGAGATTATGATGAGAAGATGTCCCCCTTGGATTAAAAATCGACGTATTTTTGCATTTTCTTCACAACACATGTGTTTTGAAGATATTCGATCTGTTTCGTTTTCGGTGCCCCACCCTGTATATGGGTTTTTCACAAGCCTATGAATTTGCCTTTCAGAGAGTTTTAGAATTATGAGGATTTCAGAAGTTACATAAAAAAACGAAAATTTTATATTTTCCTGTTTTTTTTAATGGAGGATTTGGAACCGAATAGTACTAGCATTTCCAAATCAGCCATCCGACGTTTCGTCTCTCGGCCATCATAAACTCAAATGTTTTCCATATGGTTATTTATTTTGTACAACAGCCAAAAGTCCATACCCCTTCTTTATATTTTTAACGGGTGCGCTTGAATTATTGAAATTTCGAATATGAACATAATAGTATATTGTGTATCTAGTAGTAAAAGCAATACATTCCCGGACGACAATGTAAATTGTTGGCCGAGGCGATAAGCCGAGGCCAACAAGCATTGAAGTCTGGGAATGTGCTTTTACTACAAGGTACACATTGTATTTTTTCTGAAATCGCAATCAGCATTATCATAAATTAAGGAATTATACTTATTGTTTGCGTGCATTCATTTACTGTCTAAAATGTATACAAGCCGTCAAAAATTTTCTCGGATCATTTACGATACGGGAATAGTATATTGTGTATCTAGTAGTAAAAGCAATACATTCCCGGACGACAATGTAAATTGTTGGCCGAGGCGATAAGCCGAGGCCAACAAGCATTGAAGTCTGGGAACGTGCTTTTACTACGAGGTACACATACTTCAACGATTTCAGAAAAAGTACTTTTTCTGAAATTGTTCAAGAATGCTCACTTTCTCGGAGCAACTTCAGACCTCAAAATACGTTTCTAGTATTTTAGTCCGTTGCTAAGCAACGAACTTTCCCGGACCGTTTTCGGCACTAAACTGTACGGGAAAGTACTTTTCCGTATCGTAAACGATCCGGTAAAATTTTTGAAGGCTTGTATACATTTTAGACAGTAAATGAATACACGCAAACAATAAGTATAATTCCTTAATTTATGATAATGCTGATTGCGATTTCAGAAAAAAATAGTATGTGTACCTCGTAGTAAAAGCACATTCCTAGACTTCAATGCTTGTTGGCCTCGGCTTATCGCCTCGGCCAACAATTTACATTGTCATCCGGGAATGTATTGCTTTTACTACTAGATACACAATATACTATTCCCGTACAGTTTAGTGCCGAAAACGGTCCGGGAAAGTTCGTTGCTTAGCAACGGACTAAAATACTAGATTAGCGTATTTTGAGGCCTGAACTTGCTCAGAGAAAGTGTTCTTGAAAGATTTCAGAAAAAGTACTTCTCTTGCGGTTACTGATGAATTCATCATCATAGATGACGTCACAGTGCTACTGTAAGTGAAAACACATTTAAAAAGGATTCAACAGACCTATTTATACAACCATACCGGAGTGAAAGCAGCAAGAAGACATTGCCAGCAAAACGGGATACATTATTTTCAGTGTTCAGTGTTCAATATCATCTTTAAAAAAAATTCTAACAAAATTATAGCGAATGCCATAAACCCATGTTTCGTCATTCCTAGAGGGTCGAAATGACTTGTGTAAGATGAACTTTTACTTTCATCTTATTCAACACTTGTTTGTCCTTCAATCGTTGTTAAAAAAACTAGAATACGGCTAAGATATGTAGTGCATACTATTTTCACACTATATTCGATATTACAAAATCAATAATTTGTTTTTTAAATAATAGATTTTTATTAAGTTCAACTGAATTATAAGAAATAAGAAACAACTACTATTTCTTTATGTTTTGATGATAAGAGGCCAATGTTAAATACTGGATTATTACATATTTATGAAAAAAAATAGCACTCGCAGGTATATCCCCAACACTTCACAATGTGGACAACACAAACGATATGTCTGAATTTTCTGGTACATCTTCTTTAGACAAAGAAGAGGTTTAAAAAAAGGAAAGGCAACAATAAAAGAAATAGCACTTAGTAACGGTTACATTGTATGAAAGAAGTTCAGGCTGAGAAGAATGAAATCTCGACTTTCAAAAGTGATACAAACCAAGATCAATACATATCGGTCTCAAACCACAAATACACTAGGAACTTCCAATCTTTTCAAGGAACTAGGTGTGAGGGTGATTTTCAAAACAAGTGCATCACTTCAGAGCCTTTTGGGCAACCCAAAGTGCAATCTCAAAAATTCGGAGAAGTCTGGAATTTACGAAATTAAATGTTAGGACCGTAATACAAAATACTATATATAGACTGAAAGATCTATATAAATTAAATATAAACACTTCTTCTTCTTCTTTATTTCCTATCGGTGAATTTTGTCCTTCTGTTATGACGGGAAGATTGACGGCTCTTCTACCTCTTCCATACCAGCGTTGATATAATTAAATAAAAACACAATTAGCACCTCTGAAATAGGGAAGAACGAAAAATTTTTTTTTAACAAAACTATTATGTACACTTTAGTTCATTAAGATTAGGTTAGACAAGTTAACAACAACGGGCAGCTAGATGCCTATGGAAGTAAAGAAAATAAGTAAACAATAAAATTATGAATATTGATGGTGAACCATCCTAACAGTTTTATGGTTTATTGAAATAATCTATCTGTTTTTTATACCACATTATATAAAAAGCATACCCAGTCAATTTAGATCACCATGTAATGTTAATTTAAAAGAGGTGATGAATGAGATTCAGGCACCTTTAGAAGGTATCTCATTATATCTATATCAAGATTCAGAAGGGCATAACTCAAAGAGTAATCGAAATACCCTCAAGTTTTCTTCGGATTCGTGTTTAGGAGACAAAACAACGTAACTTGAACCATTTTTTTTATCTCAACGTGGAGCCCGATGAAATGACCTTTACCATTTTACCTCAAATAATGAACTTTCATTATTGATGTAATTGGCACCTGATATGCTGGAAATTGAGGAAGTTTACTCTTTCTTCACATTCTCTTGTCCATTATTGGCTATTAACGATTATTCCACTTATTCGGCTCCTGATTGAAAAGAACATAATCTACACGCCTAAAATATTTTAGACGATGCGGCACGCCGCTTCTGCTATAAAGTAGCAGCTACTTTGATTTTTTGAATAGTACACCCTATATATAATATCATATTATGATTTCTTATAACTTTATCAACAACTTCATGTAGTATTTCCCTATACCTATCTGTTACCATTTGAGAGATATTAATTAATTTCGATTTTTTTTCACCAAACATGTACTTTTATAAACGCTGATAATCTTGAACTCTCTGGTACTAAGGCGATCAAATTCGAAATGGAGTGGAGTGATACCATAAGGATCCTCACTTTGGAGCCATATTTTTAATTGCCTCATACTGGGACGTTAGAAAATGCAGATATTTTATCACATGATTAAATTAGTGAAAGTAATTTTTTTAATGGAACACCCTGTATATTTCCACATTTTTCAACTCTTCATCCAATTTTAGATTGACTTTGTTCAGATAATCCTATTTCGATTTCGAAACGTTTTCGATATAAACTGTTTCAAACAGAAACTGACATGGTTTCCTTGGATTCATCATTTATTTTTGATATTTAACATCTATTTTATACTATGTAGATTTAGTTTTTCAACAATCACCAATCAGTCAATTCGAAATTTTTTCTCAAAATCGAAGGAATTTCTATTTCGATAATCACCGATACACTTGTATTATCTACGATCATATTTGTGATAGAAATTTCAATGATTGTTCTAGTGAATTCAACAATTATTTGAGAGTATTCTGTATATCTTTGGTGTTGCCAATCACTTTTATAAATCTTGGAATTGTATTTTTTATCTTTCTCGGCATTTGTTGCAGATGAAAATGCAGGTATGAACATTGATTAAAGCGTTTGTGTTTCTATAGCTCTATGAAGCCTCATTCAATATTTATTGAAAAAATAACTATCTTTCAGACATTTCTTCCGAAATTTTTCTGCTCTTTTATCGTTTTGTATTTAAACTGAATAATTAGTAAAAATGTCGTCAAAATCGGAGTGGTTATACCGTTTTCTTTACTTTTCCACTCACATAATATATGACATAATTGCTTAGCAAAATTATGTCGTTAATAAACGAAATGTATCCGATACGTTAAAAAACTCTGTGTTTTACCGCTGACAATTTAAGTCAGGTATGAAATCGTCCATAAAAACGTTAGTTTTAACAGTTCGATATCGAATAAATAGGAGCATAGCTGTTAGCAAGTGGATAAACTTTCATTTACCTTCACCACGGCAATAATTTTCATTTGTATGAGTTTGATGAGTACCTATGAGTTTGTAGCAGCCACACGCTGTACTCTAGGACGCGTGCCTATCAGCAGCTGGACTATTGTTCCATACATCTATTTGCTGATGATACCCTCATATATTTTGCATGCTAAGATGATGAAGAGTTGGTAACAATACTTAACACCACTTTGGAAAATATCAACAATTGGTGTTCCTCTAACCAAGTGAAGATAAACACACAAAAAAACAAATTTATGATAATTAGCAACGAAAATAATTACACTTGTTTTGCGAGAGTCAGCTAAATATTATTGTAAGTGACGAGTCAATTGAAATGGTACAGAAATTTAAATATTTAGGAGTAATTATAGATAGACATCTCAAATTTAAAGAACATGCAAACAATTTAATCAAAATAATTTCATATAAAATCAACTACTTATATTAGATGTTCTACTTTTCTGACATGATGGGCCAAAACTATTCTGTTCAACACACTAATATTACCTCATTTTACCTAGTGTTCCACAATACTTTACCTACTGAATCAAAATGAAATGTCTAGATTTAGGAAACTTCAAAATCGAGCTATGAGAATCATACTCACATGCTCAAAGAGGACATCCATTGGGCATAAGATAAAGGAAATGCAGTGGCTGTCAATAGATGACTTTTTTGAGTTTAATACACTAATATTCATATTTAAGATCAAATCAGGTACTGCCCCAAGTTATTTAAGAAATATCGTTAATTACAATTCGATGTGCATACCCACAATACAAGATCACGAAATGATTTCCACATTCCACTGGTGGCAAAGAGTCATACACAAACATCTGTATTTTTCAAAGGCCTGAAGAGATTCAATCAGCTGCCTCTAGAAATCAAATCCTCAAATTCCTTGAACAAGTTCAAACAGAATTTAAAAAAATTGCTTAGCTCTCCTGAGGCTGCATCTTGAAAAATATTTGTTTTTCGTAATTTCATTTCAATATTCTGCACAGGTATACTTATGTTTCTCCCTTCTCTTCATCTGATTTTAATGTGTAGTTTTTAAGAGTGACATGTCTGTATCAGTTTTATTTATATGACCAAATTTCAATGTGTATTTTTTTAAAATGATCATTTGTATTAGTTTTTATAACTAAATGAAGGAATTATTTAAATTTTCGTTCTTTTTGTTACAAAGTGCTGTTTTCGACTCAAAATGAGCGATAACAGTATATTTGGTAGTCCAACTACTAAAATAATAAATTTTGCAATAGACATCACCAATTAAAAAAAAAAATGATTTGAATGCAGTTTGAAATATTTTGTCGAGAAAAGGGGACCTATGAACTATTACCTTCAATGTCGAAGCCGGAAATCTCAAACATTGGCAGATTGGTCGTATAATTTGAAGAAATCAGACGGAAATGACTACAAGAAGTACGTAGTAGAAACAATGTGGGATACTGTTAGCCATGCAAGATTGTGCAAAACAAATATCATATGGATTGTAAAAACGCCAAAAATTCTACACGCGAGCCAGTGCGTGGAACCTTTCTGCTCCCCGCTGCCACGTCTATCAAGACAGCGAATTGTTGAAGGAGCGCGGAGTGAAAAAAATCTCAGAACATGCCACCCTAATATTTTTTTCACGGCGAGCAAGAGAATTAAAACCATCAACAATATGGAGCAAAATGATCAGTACTGAACGTTGGGTAAAATATAGATACCAAGTATCCAAATTCAATAGCATTCCTCAAAGGGGAAGCTAGCGGTTACGCGCCAAAGATATCTCTAACTTTGAAAGAGATGACATTTCAAGATTTCTGAGAAAGGCATCGCATAAAGATTATTTACATATGAAGATAAGCTCTTTAAATTCGTTATTCATTAGGTTTTCAAGAAGGGCCATTTATTGAATTGGTTAGTCAAGATATGGCTGGATGAATGGTCGTTTAAATTATATTTTGTTCACAAATCAAACTGACCTTTGAGGGTCTTCAATTAAATTATAAAACATAATTTTTTCTTGTAAATTGTGTGATTTTCAGATATCTTCACTATTTGGTATTTGCGGGGCTTGTCGATGCGAAGATCCAGTTAAAATTGACTTTGAAATCATTTATGATCGTGGCGATATGGTGATAGTTATCCTTCCAGTTACAAGAACCAAAGAAAAACGCACATTCTGATGACATAAGAAACGAAATAGCCGCCTTGGCTTCAAATCGAAAATTTAAAAATCCCAGACAACCCAAAGGATCGTACTCCAGATTACTGTAGAGGAAAATCAACTGACAATGTAATCGGAAATAGTACAATGGCTAAAATTCCATTTAAAATTGCATAATTTTTAAAATTAAGAAATCACCAAAGTTATACCGGCCATTGTTTCCAAAGAACTTCGGATACGCTGCTCGTCGAGTCTGAGAAGATTGCTGATGTATGTGTCGCAGAATCATCGACAAGAAAAAAGAAAATTGCAAGTAAATTCATTACTGGTCACGTTGATGGATTACGTCGATAGCTCTTCCTTCATTGAAAACAACGTTGCAAGCAGCCACACTACGTGAATAAGTAATCATCAAGAAGAAGGGGTTAACATTTCCACGGAAAAAGGCCTTTCAGGAGGAATTACTTTCAATAATTTGACAAACTGTCCAATTAATTTAAGTCGTAATGTTTTCATTTCATGCATATATTTTTGTTTGTAGATTTAATGACACTGGGGTTGAAAATGGTTCATTTTCTTCCGTTGATAAGAATATAGCTATTTATGATTCTTTTGTTTTGTGGACTAGGGATACTTCTCAAGAATTTCGACTTTTCATTTATATTCATCCGCAAAATTCGGCTTGGTCACATATTTTCACGGTTGACTTCAAATATTATATTTTATAATCCTTATCATTTGATCTTCATCAGTTTATCATTTCTTGAAATTACTAAAATTTTAAAACCCTGTAGATTGAGAATGAGAATGAAATGAAAACCTTAATATTTGTTTACAAACATTTTAGATTCGTGTGCATGAGCATCATCATTGACTGCTACCTATTACTTCAGACATTCTCTAGTCTCAATAAGTTCAACGTTGGATTATGAAATTATAAAATTCCACCAAACATTAGAAAATGTATGCCGAAATAACCAAGAGAATATAAAACTGTCTTTGGTCAATAAAATTGTATCTCAATTAATACGATCCAGGTAGCAAATATCACCTTTAATAAAGGACATCGGAGTACTGGTTAGTGGTGGATTTCGATTTCTTGAATATTTCTTATGCGCCTATATAATGGCCAGTCCGCCCCTAGGTTCAGTACGTTTAGAGTCTTTCACATAAATTCTAGTTCCATAAACCCCGAGATAAAGTTTTGTACAAGTTTTCCAAGTGCATTTTGTACGACTTGGACTGAAGCCAAAGCGTTCTTCAACCGCACAACGCTTCTTATCCTGGTCCGTTCGTCATTTGTTCGCAATTCCAATGATGTTTTGTGAACATAGTAGGCGTTGACCTGCGAAACACTTGGCACATAAAATAACAGGAGGGTTGATTGTTTGCGCTCTGTGTCTAGACTACGGTCCAGATGTTTCTGTTTGCAGTGATGTAGTTTGTAATTTAATTACGCTAAACATTAAATCTACAGCGTGAGTCATATTTGAGTGTCTAAATTGACTTATCGATAACAAGCAGAGTGGAATTAAGAGTTCGAGAGTCCATGAAAGATTTCTTGAAGAAGAATAATTTAACCTGTTCTCGAGATAATTGACAAAAGTGGGTATCTCCGCAACTGTAAGCTTATTTTCTCAATGAAATTAGAACTGACACTTCCAGGGTATGACTTCTATTGAGACTCGTGAGGCAGTACAGCTGAGAGAACTAACTCTTGCTGTTGCTAAAAACCTTTTCCAGAGTGTTTATTGGAAATCCTTGAATGACCCTCAACTAGCTTCTACTCAGAGCCAGTAACTGTTGAGGTAATTTCCTGAATGCGCTCATGCACATTCAAGAACAGCAGTTTTGAAGTAATTTCGTTGCTCTTTTCTTTTGAATATACCTGTTCATTTCATTTATTCATGTTCGTGAATTATATCAAACATTCTTATTATTGGCCAGGTTAACTAACTGCATGGGGTGCTATTCTTGATTGTCCGCAATATCAACGAGTACTCGTAACTTTACATTCTAAGTTACTGATAGCATGTTAACGAAATGCAGAAGACATCAGAATGTGATGATACGATTCCACGATATCAATACGAATAGTCTGTGCTGTTTGTTCGAGGTGTATTGTAATTTAATATAAGTGATTGTCTAGTTGGCAAATCTGACACCCTTATATTTTTTGAGCTCAATAAATATTCTCTTTGATTTGATTATGTAGTTTATAGAAAACTACATATGGTACATCAGTTGAAATCTGTGAGGGCCTGTGAATGCCAGACCTTTCTTATTTTATAAGAGCTGAATGTTTCTCAAAGACCACGAGGCAGCAAGAGAAACCACAACAGATTAGCACGAAGCTAAAACTTTTTGAGAAGTTAACCAGTGTTATAAATAACAGGGTAGCACAAGTATGGCGACCCGTAGGTATGAGCGTTGCACTCTACAATGTCCTTGGGTATTGAGCGCAAAGATTATTCTTGTTGCTTATTATACTTTAGATCATGGATTATGAAGATTACCCTTCTGTTTGGGTGTCCAAAGTACATGCCATACTATGATAATAATAATACTCCTTCGTAGCGAGTGTACCCAAAGGCATAGCCTGTGCGAGTAGAGGACGGTTATTATTATTATTATTTGCCGGGGCGTTTCAGGGCGAATTATTGATTTTTGGTGACGTATTCACTTTACAGCTGTAGGAAAACCAGGAGTGGACGGCGTGCACTCTAAGCAAGAACCAGACGTCAAGATGACCCCATTTCCAGGATTCGAACGTGGCCGAATGCAAACGGAAGTTTCGAAGGTCGGCATCTGACCACCACGCTCCCGAACACTCTGTATCAAATCTCCCTATACCAAATCTCTTAAACTACAATCTTTCACAAATATTCTTTTGACAATTTTCTATGGCTTTAATTGACTTCTGATAAAATAAGTCCCATACAGTTGAAGCATAGTCTAGTTTTGTTTTTGCTAATGACTCATACAAAAGCTTGACTGTAGAAATGCTCGTATATTTTGTGTTACGGTAAATAATCCCTATAAGTTTAAGTGCTTCACCTACACTTTTGTGTACAAGATCATTAAAGTTAATGAAACAAACTAATTGAGCTCTTCTCTTTCAATTCCAATTGTTCGACAGGTGAAACATTATACATTTCATTTTGCTATAAACAATTTGATTCATCAATTGCTCACTCGTTATTTACCGACTACTGATAAACTACTGATTTTTTACTTTCAAATAGTTGAGCAAAACCATTTATAACAATAATTTTTTACAAATAACAGTGGACCCAGACTCCTCAGCTGACTTTTTTATGTTTGTATAATATTTGCAGCTCACCTTTTAATAGTTTATTGCAGGAATGAAGACAATGTTTTCGTTCGTGTCGGGGTTACCAATTGACATTGTGAACATTTTTATTTACCATTGGCATGTGGTGTTGGGAGGGTTAAAAATGCTTTTGGAAAAAGGATATTAGGGCTTATTTTAAATAACTTTTTCTATCAGATTGAGAATCAGCATCCTTAAAAACCCCTTAAATCATATTTTCGAAATGTCAAGAGCAAATATTAGCAGTTTTTTTTTTTTCATTTTAAAATCATTCTTTATTTCTACCTTTTTAGTTTAAATGTCCTTAGTTTGAATGTCCTAATCCTATTGCATTTCAATCACCTCCATACCGTTTCGTTGAATTCAGTATCCTCGCAACTGCCCTTGTAGGTACTATACGATTTAGGTTTTTTCGACAAGCGTAATACGCGCGCTGTATTACTGTTGGCATGCTGACCTGGATTGCTGTCAAGTACATTAATCAAAGAGTGTGTGGTGGACGAATATTTATGTTTGTATAATATTTACAGCTCACCTTGTAATAGTTTATTACAGGAATGAAGACAATGTTTTCGTTCGTGTCGGGGTCACCAATATGAGGTATCATATACTCGTTTTTAATACATCAAGAATAGAGTCAATTATTCAATATACTTTTCAGAACAATGACATTTTTATTTCTCTTTCTTATGACATCTCTCTGACATAATTAAAAACTAATATCTCAGTAAACTATTACAAGGTGAGCTGTAAATATTATACAAACATAAATATTCGTCCACTACAGAGTGCTTTGAAACAAAAGATTTTGTTTGACATTTAGTAATTCGTACGAATTGTCAAGTCAAGCAGTGTTACTTAAATGTTAATAAGATGGCACAAAACCGAAGAGTAGTTCTTTCAATTGGTGAAAATTAGAAATTATCCGCTTATTTGGTAATAATGAAAGATCTACGCGACAGGTTTCTGAAATATTCAATGAAAGCCATCATGATCGAGCACCAATTTCTCATGAATACCGTTGCCAAAATCAACAGACACTTCTCTGAGAGTTAGAAACTTTTTAAATGTAACTTGAATATGGATAGGTAGAAATTCTCCTTCAGGACCATGGCCCCTCCAGATCGCCGGATATTACTCCTTGTGTCTTTTTTCTCGAAAAATAAAGTGTATGCTACTCGGGCGCGTAATATGGAGGGGAACTTTGCATTGCAAGTAGGCAAGCGTGTCAGGAAATTACTCCCCAAATTTTAAAAAAAAAATAATGTGCGGTTGAGAAGAATTGTTGAGAAGTGTATTGTTTCAGAAAGTAGTTATATTGAAAACATTAGAATCTAAAATAATGTAATTCGTAATTTTGTTACAGTTACAAATGAAGAACTAACTCATTCATTTGTTTTGTGCTAAAATCAACACTTGGGATTTTGAAAATATGAATTAATTGGTTTTTGGGGATGCTGTATCTGAATCTGATAAAAAATTATCTGAAATAATCTCTTTTCCGAATAAAATAAAGCTTTTTCAACTCCCAACTGAATACTTAATTTTTTTACTTATAGGATCAACTGGAAGATTTTGAAGGAATCGCATTGTTATTAATTGAGATACACTCTATGTAAGACACTTACATATTCCATTTACGATTAATAACATTTTTTGGTTGAATTTTGAGCAACCAAACTTCAACTTTTTTCTTTTAATAAATGAGGTGACTTGATCCTCTTAATTTCAGATGACAACTCATCTTGACACCTTTTTCCTATAGTCTTTTGGCTCTTGAGAACTTTACATCGATTATAAACACAAAATGAAGATTTAATATTTCGGAAAGAATAATTTTGACGCCTGAAAGCCATCTTGACGAAATATGCTTTGCTGTTATGTAAACCGGTGAATTCCGAAACCATTGGTTGCATAGTGGGAGCAGCCCGCCAAAGGCAAATTGCCAGTAAGAAGGCACGGTCCTTGATTCAGATCTCATTCTTAGATCTCAAGCAAATGAAAGCATGCATCACCTCTCATGGTAATTTGTTGAAATTGAAAATGATATACCAATTGAAGGGTCCTGCAAGGAAGAATAAAATTCAAAGTCAAAGTTATGCGAGGATTCATCAATCACACATCACCGAGAGAAAAGATTATTCATATTTAATAAAATTTATTTGTATCCAACAAATATCTGTTTTGAATAGCGCCGAACTTATGTAAGTTCATTCGAAATATGGGGAAAGTTAAAATTCTACAAATAAAATATTTATTTTACACCAAGCAACATACACATATGAATTTAAAATATATTTATTTCCTGTAAACTTTTCTAAGCTGGATGGTAATAAACGTAAGATTCAGTAAATTATATCAGCTTATTCCGAAATATTTAAAATAAGTATTGATAAAATATTCGTTACTTTTTAGAATGTCTCCATTTATAATAAACCAGTGAAAGCTTCTTTGTAGTATGTGATCAATTATCAGTTGTAATATCACAAGATAGTGAGAATAAAGTGAAAATAATTTGACAGATTTTTCGAAAACTTCATCGAACTCTCATATGGTATTCGATAGATTATTTTTTGATGCCCCAATCACAGACCTATTCTCTATACATATAACATTTTTATTCCAACAATTTACTTGAATCGCTATAAACAGGATGAAGTTTGGAATTTGAAGTTCTCGTCATGAAATATACCATTATTATGGATGTTTTGTCCTTGGCTGGAGAATTCCGTAACATCGTTTTGTTCTGTTGGATTGAAAGCTAATTGCTTTCTCTCTGTCCCTAGGTGATCAATTGAAACAGTTTTCAGATTGACACGTTAGGTACTCAAAATAGTATTCTTACATGCATTTTCGTTGATTTTTTTTTAATTTCATCGAATGATGATGTACTAAACCATTTTCGAATAATTTTTCACTTTTCATGCAAACTGATGACAGATGTCAGATCAAAAGTATCAGTTGTCACTTAATACAAACAAAATACCACAAAAAATTCCCACGGCAATTTCCATGGTAGGAATTTCCCACTATAATAATGCTGTGATTGGCCTGAACGTACATGAATGCTTTGAATTGATGGTTTCGATTGGTTGCAAGAATTGTCAAAAAATAATCATAATAATTTATATGTTTGCAGCAAAAGTATACAGATTTTAATGTAAATTACAAATATTTCCTTGACCAAGAACATTTATTGTTGTAAGTATACTATTTAAAAAAAAATTATTAAATCTTGTTTCGTAGCAAATATTTGTGGAATGATCTTCATTAAATCATTGTTGAAATTGAAGATATATTCTTGGTGATACCATTTTTGCTGCCAAGAAATTTTTTTATGTTTCTCCAACTTCTAACTGTCATTATATTTCATTGATTTGTAGTCAATATCAATGTCTATTTAACATATTCAACCTGAATCAGAATCACTCATTTTAATCAGTATTTAGAATAATACTGAAGAAGTAACATATTTTATAAAAATCATTGGAGTCTGCAAAATGTACCTTATTCTAATGGTGATCATTGCGGTGTAGGTTTATATAACAAATAACAATTTCAGATGAAAAATATTTTATTTTTATATAAAAATTAAAACTTATTCTATGATTATATATATTATAATTGCGATTTGTCAACAGTGAGGAGATTATACGAATACGAATACGAATACAAATACGAATACGATATGAATACGAATAATTTGAAAATTATTTAACCTGATATTTTTCGTAGTATTCCGCCAGCTCCCACCTGTTTAACAGTTCTTCGATCTCTAACTGGTTCCACCTCTCTATGCGAGTCCTGCGAGGTTTCCATTTCAGTTAGGTGTTATTCCTACCTAGAAAATTTGTAACTTCAAACACTGTGTTCCTCTGATGAAAACATTTATTTCGTTCTTCAGTGAATACGAATAACAATACTTTACCTATATTTCTGTGAAAATTAAAAATCTAACGGCTTCACCGCGGCAACGCACGACAGGGTCACAAGTTCACCATTTACCACTTGTATTAACTGCGAAGAACAGACAAAAACTGAATAAGATCAAAACAATAGGTTGGGAGAGGGTTGAGGGGGAGAGGACAGGAGTCGAATATATTATGCATTCCAAAAATCGCACTACTGTGACCGTGAATTCACGATTCGGCTTCGGCTCGATCCATGTGTATGTAGATTTTATACCGTGGGAAAAAATATTGTTCAGATCTAAGAAATAAATACCAAATCTGTATTATAGTTTGACATTAATACATATATTTTAATAAATAAATATCCGTTAGGAATTACCCAGATCGGCCCTGTCTCCGGAGCCCCGACACTTCCGGAGGGCGCGCTGGTGTATCATTAACCCCAGTGAACACTCCCCACGTCCGTGGGGTGAGTGATTACTGGGTCCGAGAGTCATGTGCCCTAAGAAGACGGAGTGAACCAAGAATTACGGCCTTCTGCATTCTTCCGGCCAAGTTTTCTGCTGCATCCTGGCAAGCCGGTATGGTTTTCAAGTTTGAGAGCAGTGTGTCCATCATTCCCCCAAGGACTCCTATTTTCAGGACCACCATCTTGACAGAATAGTTTGGATAAAGCCTGCGGAGTTCAAAGAGAAGATCTCGATATTTAGTCCGTTTATCCTCCTCTTTTTGGACGACGTTCGTTTCGCCAGGAGCTGAAAACTCAATGACGAAAATCGTCCTACTTTGATGGTCGAGGAGGACTACATCAGGCTTATTGGCTTGTATTTGCCTAAGGGTGGGGAATGAGTAGTTCCAATATATACGGCACTTCTCATTCTCCACAACGGACTCAATAAATATATTATTAATATTGAACATTTGATACTTCGCCTAAATACTACCAGATATTTTCAGGGAATATGTTGAATATCTCTAAAAACATAATTTTGTACGAAATATGATTTCTCATCAATTAAGAAGTATACCCTAAAAATTTTTAACTTATGGAAAGTTTATAGGGAAGCTGTGCGTATTATTCCACGTGTTTATATTTAATAAACTATCATAAGGACGACTATCATTTATTTCTGTCGAACATACATGGCTCTAATAAATTGATTCGTTAGTATTTAATAATATTTTCTCTCAGTGCAGTATTTTGGATATCGTTGACCATTTTAAAAGAATTTAAATTTGAGAATTTAGGCAATGCCATTAAATCATAAGACCAAGAGTGTCAATTTGTACGTTGACCACTTTATTTGATACGCCGCCTCGTACTGCTTACCTCCAAACATTACTATGAATTAGATACATACACTGAAAGAAAAGTTTCAGTTTTTATTATTTAATGTTTGATTTCACCAAAATAAAACATTATTGAATAAGATTCGCAGTAAATATGGCTCATTTATTGATTTTATTAGAAATATGTTTTAATATTCATAATGAACAAAGAATTTGGTACTGCTATATTCAGTTATTTTGAACAAAATAATTTAATCATGAATACTTCATTTATTACAGAGATTGAAATATTTTTATCAGTGAGTTGTATTATTAATTAATGAGTTTTGTTTATTATGACTCGCAGATGTGATATTTTAATGGATCATTGTTTTTTTCAATCTACACATTTATAAACTATAACAAACTTTGGTTGAGTCTTCATTCTTCATTATCGAACTGGGCATGCGCGTTGGCGGTTACGTTTCACTCGAACGCCAACGCGCCTACAATCTGCCATTTGACAGATATTTCCAAATTGAGTACGAAATAGCAGCCACCGAGTCCTCGTGTACCTACTACTCGTTCAAATATTATATGTTTGGTTTATTTGGTTTCCTTAAAATACTTCAGAAGGTTAGCGCTAAACAGTGGAAACGATGAAATAGGCCCAGGGTTTGTTTTTAATTGAATGTAGAGCCGCCAATCATGAGGAAATGCTGAAAGATTTCGAACGTAAGTATTACCTTTTTTAAAGGTAATAACATTTAGAAAACTGCTCTCAAAATGAATTCATAGTCAATCGAGAATATCAAAATCATATTATGCAGAAATCCAAGCATACCTAACCTAAAAACGTATATAGCCGGCGTATCGTGTGAGAGGAAAACAAAAAATATGTGAATTATTCATAAACATACGTTGATTATCAATAAATGAAAGAGTTACTGTTAATAAGATTCATTGAATATGGTAGAATTGTGATTTCCTAGGAAAAAACGATAGGTCGTAAAAGTTACAAAAAATGTTAAACAAAAGTACATTATTCACACATAATATCGGTTCTTCTTTCAGAATACCTCTATTGAATAATCAATTTCAAGTTGACATGATTCGGAAACTAGCCGTAATTTTAGTAATTTGAGTAATAATATTTAGATTCAAGATGCTATTTTTCGTTATCCAAAATCACCTAAATCATTCTTTCTCTCATCTCACACAGGTACAGGGTGGTATACTTTTATTGAAGAAATGCTCATGAAATGGTTCATTATTTTTTTTGTGACATCGTAAAATGAGTAACAGAATGTTAATACTCTTAAAATTTCCAACGTCAGTGACAATGAAATCGAGCTAAGAAGTATATTATTATAGAAGATATCACACCACAACCATGGCACAGTCACATACAACACATCAATTGAAGAAACCATCAACAGAGAAGTGATTTTGTCTAGAAAAATAAGATTTTGTTTCAGCACACATGTAGCTGAAAACCACAAAATAATGGTATTGGTTACGTTTGATTGTAATTTCGTTTCGTTTAATATATTTTATTTGTTCATGTGGCTAATGTGAGCTTCAAATATGGGTTTCTCAAATAAATTACTGAATTAGGATTTTAAAATTGAATTTATTACTAGAGAATGAATTCCCAATTAAGCCTAACAAAATATTTTCCCATAGAAAAAATAAACAAAACCCAATGGATGTATTCTAGTTATTCCAGCAAACAAAATATTTGTTCATTATTGTTAGCTATGCTCACCTGGATGGCACAAAGACACTACAGCCTCAGGGAAACACTTTAATAAATATAATATTGAGAATACATTAACAGACACTCTGCAACCAAAAATAAGATATCATTATTATTAATCAGTATGTTTCTATGCTGTATTTGTATATACGTTTAATAATTAATTCTGGAATAACATGTTCCTCTATATTATAGCAAATAACAAATAATTTATTTTTTCTAACAAGTGTTCAATAAGCCATATTTCAATAACGGTTTTGGTGAGACTCAATCATTCTTAGTTAATACAACCAAATTGTTCTTTCAGTGTATGGATACATTTCTGCTGTATCAGCTACGAGAAGGTTACCATCGTTGGGGGGATGGTTGTTTATAATGTTGATTATGATAATTTCGACATTGGCAGACATTTTTTTTGGGTTACTTGATGATTCTGTTTCTATTTATGTATATTCGATAACGGGCTTCAAAGTACTTTGTTCTCAGTAATGAGAAACGTACTCTATTGATTTTTCACAAAGGATGTGATGATGACCCATTTCTCATAAATTGGTAATTTTCCTCAACTTTTTCTCTCCTCAGCTAGTGATATACAAATGCATGTATGAGGTAAACAATACTATTGGAAATAGTAACAAGATTTGAATTATTCTTGCTTACCATAATTGTACTGTCTTAATATATTATTTTGAATTAAATTTGAAACGCATATATTATAAGATATAACTTTTGGAATTCAATGATTCAACCGGCTGCACCCTTTCGAGCACAAACCTCAGAAGTCTCTGAGAGATTTGTGCAAGCTAGCCCTCACCTTTTCAAACGTGTGATACCATGCACGAGACCAGTGGTGATCGTGCTGATTCTAACCCAATCACCAACGAGCAATTGGATTAAGAATCGAGCGGTCAACTCGCGGCCAAAATGCTGACATACACAGCATAAAGCTATCAATTGTGTAATTTAAGAGAAGAAAAATACTGCTGAAAGTTCAGGTCAAGCAGAAAAACCATATATGTTAGAAGATAATGAGACCATGGATCATGTACATTTTGCAGTTGAAAGTCGCATTGAGTGGTGTCTTGATAGTTGATGCACTTCGCACATGAGGGTTTTCCAAAAGATTTTAATTGTGGATCTCCACGAAGGAACTTTGTTGCGAGGTCGTGTAGCTCAATATCCACCTATCTACTATAGACTAATATTTGTTTGCAAAGAAAGTCCAATATTTTTCTAAATATTCTATAGAAAATGGGATATTGGACGCCTATGGTAGCACTCAATGAGAATAAAAAATAGTTTTCCCCTTCACCACACTAGTAGGTAATTTCATTCCTAGATGCGCTTTCCGTTAACCAAATTAACTTCATTCTGGTTGTAGAAAATCTTACTGTGTGTGATGAAGGTGAAAACTATTTTTTGTTTTCATTAAACATCTTGTGCCTGATTTTGAATGACCAAAAGTTACTGAATAATAAAAAAATATGAATTTGTTTGATACATCGTGAATAGTATGTCGATCTGTAGTAATTAACCAATTTATTCTAAACTTAATTTTTATAAGAATTTCCTAAGTTTTGCATTTCAATAACCAAGTTATTTCCATCAGGATTATTTTACTGCATGCCAATCTTACTGATTAAGCAAAATTGGTTATATAGTGGTTGTAAAGTGTGACTTTTTGCCCCTCCTCTTCCGGCTCACCTCCTACACGCTAGAACTTTTAGTATGTTCACTCCCCAAGTACCTTGAACTTGTTTCTGAAGGAATCGCTAAGGTTTCTCACGCACTCTACATTTTCTTTTGAACCATTCGTTGAATGAATTATAAACACCTCTTCATAATAAAAAAACGTTAACTCTGTGTGGAATCTAACCCTTGACCGCACTCGTTGAAACAAGCGTTGAATCCCACTCTCTACCAACTGAACCAATTGGACTTGTATACGTATTATCTTAAACAAGTTATTATATGAGGTATTTGTAATAAAAAAGTACAATAAAATGTGTCCAATTATAACTTTTATCTAACAGGAATTATGTCATAATTATTAAAAATCAATTTAGTCATTTGAAATGATTCTCAGTCAATCGATTTTCATACTCACATATCAATGAGATTGCTATTATTTGGTAAGATTTTTGTATGGGGCGCCGTTAGTGTCAAAAATAATTGTTCTCATATATTTTATTTTCACTGAAATATATTTGTTGGTGACCATATGTTTATTAGTCCACACCAATAAACATTGAAACCGAACAAATATTTCTATTTTAGCGTACATTCATTCATAAATATATCGTCAATGCATATTAGCAGTGAAGAGCAATATATTTATTACTTGTTACCCATATATTCATGAAAATGAGCTTTTCAGTCAAACTACCAGATGGCGCATACATCAACCTGAACCATTTCTTCGAGACGCGGCAACTATGTTGAAAGAAGAAGATTTTTTCGTTTTTGAATTGAAGACAAATCGTGTTGTTTATGTCATGTCTTCTAAAATCTAGACGTTGGTCAGGTAAATATGAATATTTTTAACGATATTGTTAACTGTCATGCTTCAAACCATTATAAAATAACAATTTGTTTTTAGGTATCTAATGAGCTGACATTGATCAAAAATTTGGCCCCATTCTAAGATAGAAATTATGTAAATTTCAACAACAATTATCGATGTCTTTGACTATAGAGCGAGTATTGTTAATTCAGCAATATACCTGAAAACAACATGCTCCACATAATTGGTATCAACAACGAGAAGAACCAATAACTGCATCAAAATAAATCTGTTTACGGGACAAATGAAAAAATCACATGCTCTCTCACTAATTGAAAGTGCTATCTATCTAACATTTTATTATGCGCCAATGCAAGAATCTGTTGCCGATGAAGAATATAAGGAAATCGTGGTAGAAAAACATGAAAGCTTTATTTAATAATGTAGGTCTAGTTTTATAAGTTCAGAATGACCACAGTTTGCAGGTGGAGTAATGTTTTGTGAACATTGTTTTGAAGGTTAAGTTTAGCGCCCCTGTCCTTCATATATAAATGGAAAAGACTTCAACGAATGTTCTAGATACAAAAAGTTGTGGTGTTACCGTCTCATCTGGACTGATGTGTAAATTATAGTTTAAAATTGTTATTTGATTCAATTCATTTCAACGGTATCATTAAGGGCCGGTTTTTCAATGTACTTTTACTTTGAGCTAAATTTAACTCATGGTTAGAATGTGAGTCACTTCCTTCATTTAGCAAATATCATATTCATTCTAACCACGAGTCAAATTTAATCGGGAGTCAAAGTACGCTAACACGACATTGATAAACTGGCCCTGAGTGAATGAAGTGATTGAGTTGTCAAGTTTTTATATCTAGGTATATTCAAGGATAGTTGTTCCTAATTTACTCACTCTGAAGTATTCCTTAGATAATGTTCAAATAAGATGAAACTGATTTAACTTTACTGTTACAAACAAAATTGGTATATATACATAGGTAGGAAGTTTTATTTTTCAATTTTTCAAAATGATGTCCAACCATGTAGCTATATCCGTCAATTTTTTGAAACTCAAATTTCACAATTAGTGACCAATACCTACCCACACATACTTATAACAGATTTGGCTTGTGGTGTACCAAATATGCAACTCAAAAGAGTCTCGAGCCTGTAAACTGTGAAGCCATAGCAGAATGGAAGATTTAGTTAATAAGTTTCCATTCAAGATATCAATTTTCGAAATAAAACAGAACGCAAAAAAGAATTGAAAAATAAAGCTTGAATTTTACTAACAGGATTATTTGTGGGGCTCAACCAGAATAATACTGGCAATGAGAGTTTCGTGTTGAAAGGATATCCAAAATTACAAAAAAATTAAACCAAAAACATAAAACTTCCATAGTGTTTTATCCTTGAAGTGTCATCAGGAATGCCTGGAGCAATGTTGTCCAACGACAAGTACATAAAATATAAAACAAACACATCAATGACAAAATCATTAAATTTAGGGCGAGCCAAGAATTCCGCATTATATAAAGTTTTGGTGTCTAGGAGTGTACCTTATGGCAATGGAATATATAAAAGGGCCCTAGCTATGGCTTTTGTATACGATGAAGTCACAGATAAAAAACAGGAACGAATTTAAGAAACTTGAATGTATTGTTCTTGAAACAAAGTTCTTATTAGTTTCCTATAACTTTTTTACATAATTCAATCAGAGCAATTTATCTTTTCAATGTTTAGTCTTGTATTCTTTGCTCTTAACCATCCATATATACCTAGGGCTGTACGTTCCTATGTAATTTGATAAAATAAGTCAAAAATTAAGTGTTTCACCATCTTGTACCTTTCATGTTGAAAATGGTTGATGGTTGATGCAAAGATTCCTTCAACTCGAAATACAGTGTAATCAGCAAATATCAGCGTTCCAGGGGTGGGATTCTGTTCTACATAGGTACCATAAGAATTCAACTTTTCATGAAATAAGCGAAATGATATTATGGTTGAATTCATGGTCATGGGAATACAGAGACGTAACTGTCGACTATAGAATTCGATGGTACATGAAATCCCACCCCAGTAGTGGGACTCCGATGATTAGATTGTGACGTATTTGAAATACCTATCCCTACTCTGATTCCCATTATAAATGAAAAAATCAGAGTATAGAGATTTCGCATGTGACGTCCCATTTCGATGCTATGAAATATTTACAATCATTGGAGTCCCACAGCAGGTACTTACCTTCGAGCAATAAATTAATTTTTTGCTTGGAGGTACTTACAGAATGAAATCCATTTCCGTTATGTGAGCAGTCTTTGCAATCTGCATGTCTGAATCGATGGAATTTATCGGTGTGCCCCACGCTACTTCTGTCCTGTCCATTATTATTACTGTAAAGTATAATAAATAGGTAATAGGTATAGAAACTTTTTCTGCGAGCCTAGCGCACACCACGAGCCAAAACCGTTCAAAAGTACCATTTACCAAAACTAAACTAGAGCTTCCTAAAATCCACAATTAACAAACTTGTCTCTCAATTAGTGTTTGTTTTTTGTTTATGATGCGGAATCCGGAATTGCTGCATTGCTGCTGGATGCAAGTGCAAGATTGCAAGGATGCACCTTTCTCTTTCTCTTTAATATTATGGTCATTGCTTCCAGTGCATTTGACCAGCTCGAACTTCGGTAAGAGGCTACTTTGAAGAATCTTCATGTAGACCTCCTTTTATTTTTCAGAATCTTGTGCTATTGATATGTTTTGCTTCTTTTTCAATTACTTATCCTCTTTGTGTTTGAGGCGCTAGTATAATCACTAGAAGAAACATGAATGGGATGGATTTGTGTGTGGTGCATTTTGGGATAAGTCCTGGATTGTTAATGTAACCTCACAGAGCTTGAATTTTGTATAAAAGTCTTATGCCAAATTTAAAAGCAATATGTGATATACTAATATAGAATGTCCTCCAGGGAGAGAAGATCCATCATTGGGAGTAATATACAAAGTATGTGCATTAGGATGAAAACATGAATATAATAATATAAAGACTCATTTAGGTATACTTCAATATGGTTGACAAGCTGAAATGAAATGTATTAATAATAAATATGATTTACCAATATTCCCTGTTAACAATGCTATGATATCGATGTACACGAGATGTAACCTTGAGTACGTACTACGGATGTACTCATTTTATATCTATGCGATGTACCTAGGATGTAAAGTTGGACACAAACTTCTCATGGTCAACATTGTCATGCTATAATGAACTTAAGACTTGCCATTAAACACATGCTATTGATGTACCAATTACAGGTCTATGCGATCTGGCTCTACAGATAAAATGTATCTAGAGAGTATGAACATATTGATACATAATTGTACTCTCCACGATATAAAATTCCATATTTGTTGTGTTCTTTGTGAATCATTGAAATAGTAAACAAATGTGAACCATCATTGAAAAAGTCCCAATTACTACCTACTACTTAGGCTTAGGTTAGACGGACGCATATACGTCCAGCGTATTTGCGTCGCGTATTTCGCGCTTTAACGAAAACCACAGATTTTTATGGACGTGATTACACGAGCGTCGAAGTCGACGCAAAAACGTTACTTAACGTCCACCGCCACGTATTGTGACGTGTATACGCCGTCACGTCGGGGCACGCTGGAACCGAAACACACTGTTTTGTATATATCGAATTACACGAGCGTGCGGATGTACTGTCCAAGACAAAATTATCAGTAGAATAATGTGGGATACAGAAAAGTTAATTGCTGAAATTGAAAAACGGAATCCTCTGTATAATATAAAATCAAAAGGGTACAGCAATAGAGAGCTAAAAATGAAACTCTGGGATGAAGTCTCTGCAGCGTTGATCGAAAATTGGGAAATTTTTACAGAAAAAAGCATTAAAAGTAAGTAGCTATTTAGTAACTTTAATAATAAAGACATATTAAATTTTCTCAAGTTGCCAAGATACGGCTCCATCATTAGTCATAAAATATTGCGTAAAGTGTTCTCTGACTGCAAAACCGCTAGATTTACCTCCCGTAGCCACCTTGTCAATATCCTCTAGTGGATGTGTTAAAGTGTCGTCGTGGTCAAATCCATCCCTCCTTCTTACAAAATTGTGCAGTACACATGAAGATTTGATAATATCTACTGCAAAATTCTCCTCGACCAGTAAACTTGTGTGAAATACTCTCCATTTATTTGCAAGAATACCAAACGTACATTCGACAAATCTACGGGCTCTTGTTAAACGGTAGTTGAATACCTTCTGAGGAACTTCCAATCTTTTCTTGCGCGCGTATGGTTTTAGTATATGTTCACCAATAGCAAATGCTTCGTCTGCTACAAATACATGTGGTAATAATGGCAGCATTGTACCTGGAAGTGCTCTTTTCTCTGGTAGGTCAAGCTGCTTTTGTGCCAGTTGCTTTCCAAAATTCGATGCTTTAAAGACATTACTGTCTGCTTCTTGTCCGTAAGCCCCTACATCTATTGCAGTGAAACAATAACCCGCATCGGTGACAGCTAGTAAAACGATCGAATGGAATTTTTTGTAATTAAAGTATTCTGTCCCAGAATTCTGAGGTCGAATATGCTTGCCATCGATCGCCCCCAAGCAATTTGAAAATTGAGTTTGCTCATAACATCTATTTACCACATGGGTCCAGGTTGCTATTGTTGGGATAGGCATTTCTAAAGGTTGTAAAATGTTCCAAATAGCAATCGTAAATCTTGAAACTTGATAGACATATTCTAAGCACGCAAAATCTGAGCCAGTTGCCAGGTATCTGCAATAAATTTAATTTTTTTTAATCGCTTTTTCATGTTAATGTGGTATTGCAGGTAAATTGGTTCAGACAAAGTGGAAGTCGGTTAGGGACAAATTCAAAAGGGGAGTGACTGTGATGAATCATAGCAAAAGTGGGCAAGCTGCAAAAAAAAAGAAAAAATACCTTTACTTTGATCAGCTTCTTTTTCTAACGCCTTCTCTTGAAATGAGACCCACAACATCAAATATTAGAAGCACAGATGATAGCGGTGAGGATATTGTGGACGACGAAAATGAGGGAGAGTCCACACAGGAGGTAGAAGAATCCCAGCCACAACGTGCACCTACCTTGCCTGAAGCTGAAGACAGTCAGTTGCCTTCTACATTTGTAGCGTCTCAACGCTCTCAAATCCTTCCTACTACCTCAGCTTGGGTAAAATCAACGGGATCGAAAAAAACATCAGCAGAAGTTACAGAAATTCGAGCGATAACAAAAGTTTTGAATGACAGCGTTGCTCTCCAAAGAGAAGTGAACAGCCAGCCCTTACCATTAATGGAGCAAATGTCGATTCCAGATATGTTTTCTTGCAGATTACGTTTAATGCAAGTGGTACAAGAGTGTCGTTTTCCCTCTCAACCGAGATCTAAAGACAACGCTGCCTATCCACCGGCTCGAAATCGATATAATGCTTCATAAGTTCCAACGATAATTATTAGGTCTATCAGTCCCCAACATGGGATATACCAACTTCCAGTGCTTCTGCTGACTCCCAGGACATCCAATACGGCGGTGGTTTTATTTGATCAAAACTCTCAACAGACATTCGGTAAAATGAAAAGAACTTTTGTGGATGTGATATGTGTTGACTAAATTTTGTTTGAAAGTAACCCGTCGATAACCTGTCACTCAATAAGGGATGAACACACCATCGACGTTTAGCTCTCCTTTTATTATTTTTAAGTAATAAACTAATCCAGAGAGCGGAGACACAACTGATTGTCAAGGGATTCATTTTAAGACTATTCTAATTTCTAGCTAGCCAGTTCTATTTTCTCTGGCTGTACCCAACGTTTACGCTCGTATAATTTCGCAAACAACCAGCGTCAACAATACGCGACGCAAATACGCTGGACGTATATGCGTCCGTCTAACCTAAGCCTTATGTAGAACAGAATGCCACCCACCCCTGTAGCGCCGATATTTGCTGGTTACACTGTAATTCGAGTTGAAGGAATCTTTGCATCAACCATCAACAATTTTCAACACGAAAGGTTCAAGATGGTGGAACACTCAATTTTTGACTGATTTTATAAAAATACATAGGAACGTATATATGGATGGTTAAGAGCAAAGAATACAAGACTAAACATTGAAAATATAAATTGCTCTGATTGAATTATGTAGAAAAGTGATAGGAAACTAATAAGAATTTTGATTCAAGAACAATACATTCAAGTTTCTTAAATTTGTTCCTGTTTTTTATCTGTGACTTCATTGTATACAAAAGCCATAGCTAGGGCCCTTTTATATATTCCATTGCCATAAGGTACACTCCTAGACACCAAAACTTTATATAATGCGGAATTCTTGGCTCGCCCTAAATTTAATGATTTTGTCATTGATGTGTTTGTTTTATATTTTATGTACTTGTCGTTGGACAACATTGCTCCAGGCATTCCTGATGACACTTCAAGGATAAAACACTATGGAAGTTTTATGTTTTTGGTTTAAATTTTTTGTAATTTTAGATTTCCTTTCAACACGAAACTCTCATTGCCAGTATTATTCTGGTTGAGCCCCACAAATAATCCTGTTAGTAAAATTCAAGCTTTATTTTTCAATTCTATTTTGTGTTGTTTCATTTCGAAAATTGATATCTTGAATGGAAACTTATTAACTAAATCTTTCATTCTGCTATGGCTTCACAGTTTACAGGTTTTCTTTTGAGTAGCGTATTTGGTACACCACAAGCCAAATCTGTTATAAGTATGTGTGGGTAGGTATTGGTCACTAATTGTGAAATTTGAGTTTCAATAAATTGACGGATGTAGCTACATGGTTGGATATCATTATGAAAAATTGAATAATAAATCTTCCTACCTATGTATATATACCAGTTTTGTTTGTATCAATAAAGTTAAATCAGTCTCATCTTATTTGAATATTTTCTAAGGAACACTTCAGAGTGAATAAATTAAGAACAACTATCCTTGAATATACCTATATTTGACAACTTAATCACTTCATTCACTTAATGGTAACGTTGAAATGAATCGAATCAAATAACAATTATAAAATATAATTTACACATCAGTCCAGATGAGACGGTAACACCACAACTTTTTGTATCTAGAACATTCGTTGAAGTCTTTTCCATTTATATATGAAGGACAGGGACGCTAAACTTATCCTTCAAAACAACGTTCACAAAATACTACTCCACCTGCAAACTGTGGTCACTCTAAACTTATAAAACTAGACCTACATTATCAAATAAAGCTTTCATGTTTTTCTACCACGATTTCCTTATATTCTTCATCGGCAACAGATTCTTGATATAATCCCAATTGTGTAGTATTTGCGCATAATAAAATGTTAGATAGATAGCATATGCTTTCAATTAGTGAGAGAGCATGTGATTTTTTCATTTGTCCCGTAAACAGATTTATTTTGATGCAGTTATTGGTTCTTCTCGTTGTTGATACCAATTATGTGGAGCATGTTGTTCTCAGGTATATTGCTCAATTAACAATACTCACTCTATAGTCAAAGACATCGATAATTGTTGTTGATATTTACATAATTTCTATCTTAGAATGTGGCCAAATTTTTGATCAATGTCAGCTCATTAGATACCTAAAAACAAATTGTGATTTTATAATGGTTTGAAGCATGACAGTTGAAAATATCGTTAAAAATATTCATATTTACCTGACCAACGTCTAGATTTTTTCTACAACTAATGTGGCTCTCTAATAATATAAACAAAGATGCCAGAAAAGGCATGACACAATGGATATGAATGGATACCACATAACACATAAGACATGACATTTTGGTGAATTGCTCACGGCATAGCCCATTAAAGGAAGCAGAAGAAGAAGAAGACATGACATATACAACACGATTCGTCTTCAATTCAAAAACGAAAAAAATCTTCTTCTTTCAACATAGTTGCCGCGTCTCGAAGAAATGGTTCAGGTTGATGTATGCGCCATCTGGTAGTTTGACTGAAAAGCTTATTTTCATTAATATATGGGTGATAAGTAATAAATATATTGCTCTTCACTGCTAATAATATGCATTGACGATATATTTATAAATGAATGAACGCTAAAATAGAAATATTTATTCGGTTTCAATATATATTGGTGTGAACTAATAAATACCGGGTGGCTACGGAAGTATTGCCTACGGAATATCTCAGTTATTGTATGAAGTAGGTTTGTGAAATTTGGAGCGTCGATATAATGACATAAGAGCTAGAATTTGAGCATATTGACATGTCGAAGTTAACTTCTGGTCTGACCGGAAGTAACATCAACTTTCTTATTTTAAATGGAAACCATTTTTATTTTCGCTTTATTCAGCATTCAATTCCCTTTCTAATGACATATCACAAGTTGGTATCTAACCAGAAACTAGATCAGAAAAAAATTATTATTGAAATTCACCGAGTAGGCCGTGGAAGCAAAATGAAAGCCAAAAATTGGAAAGTTAGCTATGGAAACCATACGTCACTTGATAACAGTTGTTACTACTGTGATATTTTAGTTTCATTCGTCGGCGTTATAAAAAGCCACCAAAAAAATATTGGAAAAATTGGGAAAAAACAATTCTCTGTAGGTCCATAACTTAAAAAGGAGCATACAACTTTTTCTTGCCTGTACTATTCAGCATAACCATTCCTTTCTAATGATATAATAGAAAGTAATTTTTTGAAATGAAATACCAAAAAATCCAATTATTATTCTTCAAATAACAAAACAGATTATCGCCATACGCAAAAATATCATTAAAAATAATTGGATTTTTTGGTATTTCATTTCAAAAAATCACTTTCTATTATATCATTAGAAAGGAATGGTTATGCTGAATAGTACAGGCAAGAAAAAGTTGTATGTTCCTATTTAAGTTATGGACCTACAGAGTATTGTTTTTTTCCCAATTTTTCCAATATTTTTTTTGGCGGCTTTTTATAACGCTGACGAATGAAAATAAAATATCACAGTAGTAGCAACTGTTATCAAGTGACGTATGGTTTCCATAGCCAACTTTTCAATTTTTGGCTTTCATTTTGCTTCCACGGCCTACTCGGTGAATTTCAATAATAATTTTTTTCTGATCTAGTTTCTGGTTAGATACCAACTTGTGATATGTCATTAGAAAGGGAATTGAATGCTGAATAAAGCGAAAAGAAAAAAAATAGGGTTTCCATTTAAAATAAGAAAGTTGATGTTACTTCCGGTCAGACCGGAAGTTAACTTCGACATGTCAATATGCTCAAATTCTAGCTCTTATGTCATTATATCGACGCTCCAAATTTCACAAACCTACTTCATACAATAACTGAGATATTCCGTAGGCAATACTTCCGTAGCCACCCGGTATATGGTCATCAACGAATATATTTGAGTAAAAATAAAATATATGAGAACAACTACTTTTGAAACTAACGGCGCCTCATATTTTTGCGGGGTCGTAAGAAAAATGGTGTACCGTACTTGTTTGAAATGGGTCACTTTCCAAATTAGTATTTCAATATACTGATTCGATCGTAAACAAAGTCTTGTTATAACACCCCCCAAATTTTTTGCTTGACTTACTAGCTGCTACTGAAATTTTTAAAAAATTTCATTAGATCTGTCAACATTTTGGTACGATTTGCTTGAAATATAGGTATTCTGATCGCCCCCCCCCCATAAAAAAAGATTGTGCGTGTTACAGATAATTTGTGAACTCCTGAACTCAATTCAGACGCGCACCATCAATTTTTATTTGATTTCAGTTCCCGTTTCAATATCGAACAACGAGTTGACGAACAGCATCGAAGAGGAAGACGAGGAAAACGAAGTGCCTGTTCTCGAAGACGATTCTACGACACAAGGATTAGAGAGATTAAGTTCGGCGGCGACTTGTTTGGTGGCAGGGGTCGAATACACTCATGGGCAACAGGTAAGGTCGTATTGCGATTGTAGCTCGTTATTTCCTGTTATCCTGGTTTACGGGAAATAGGTTTGGATAAAGTGTATCTATCGATTGAACTTAATGAAATGAAAATTCTAATGCAATTATATTTATATTTATTGTTTATTATTAATGAAAACTACCATAGGAGCGGAAATCTGAGAATACAGTAACTTACAATACAATTTTAAGGTGGGCGAACGACAAAAAAAAAATTTGGATACAAGTAAGAAAAAATTAACATCTATGGCACTGAATATTCTATATGAACTTGTTCATCGTATATACCTATGGATAGAGGGTAACAATAAATAATTGTTATAATATGAATAAAAGAATGAGTGAATTTTTTTTTTTTGATGGAACTGAATTCTAAAAATTTTTAGATGATTAAAAAGAGAATTGAATTATTTTTTCAACGATGCCATTTAAATTTTTTTAGTATTTGTGCCCCTCCCGCGCCATCTGTCGAACAATCACAATGTGTTTTATTTCAAAAAGTGGTATCGGTGAAACCCTTCAAATGATTTTTTTCAAGTATGTACGTCAAACCGTTCAAAAGTTAACAGTGGGGAGGACTATTAAAAGCCGAACTGCATAAGCAAAGAGGGTTAAAGAAGGGGGTGGCTGGCTGCGAAGAAAACCTGCTGATCGATAGATGCATCACGCAGGACTCCGTGCAGTATAAGCGTAACCTTTCACTGGCCTCGATCGATTATCGCAAGGCATTTAATACAACATCGCATGAGCTCCTGATGGATTTGCTCAGATGCATCGCGGCACCCGATCAAATAGTGATATGCATTGAACAGCAGCTGATGCCGCTCTTGAGGACTCGTTTCACCATAACATCTGGTCAAGGCAGAGTCCAAACAGATCAGGTTATCTTCAGAAGGGGCGTGTTTCAGGGAGACTCCCTTTGTCCTTTTCTCTTCTGCATCTCACTATTGCCATTGTTCGTTACACTACGGAAAACCCGCAGATACAGCTGCGGTACCCCCATCTGTTTCACATGTATGACCTCAAACTATATGCCTCCGGAGAAAAGGATCTTTATCTCACCTTAAGGGTGAGTGGTGCAAGAGTACACGCATGCTATCGGAATGGAGTTTGGTATCGACAAATGTGCCACGGTTCATCTCAAAAGGAGACGATGCGAGCAACACGGAGAGGACGTTCAGCTCGTAGACGAAAGCATCCTACATCATCCGGATGCCGAAGAGACATATTGCTACCTAGAAGTGGAACAATGCCACACCCAAAAGGTAACCACTGTTGAAAACTCTCTCCGTGGCAAGTATCAGCACAAACTTTGACAGCTCTGTTTTAAACTCTTATTATATTTCATATTTCAAATATTTCAAAGTCTTCAGCTCCTATCTTATCCGGTATATAAACAAAAAATCAATCGATTGAAATTGAATATCGAATGTGCTTACGTTCATGCATTCAGATTCTGTGAAGTTTCTCAGAATAATTATTATACCACTTTCAGTTTCCTTGTGAACCATATCAAATCTGCGATATTTTCTATGACTGGAGTGAATATTTCGAAATAGTTCAGAACTTGCTACGCCTTCGCTCAACCAGGTTTTAGTTAATGCGATTAAGTCGAATTCACAATCACTTACTGATGCGTTGAATTAATCGATTTCACTATTCAGACCACGAGCATTCTGGTAATTACATGACTGAAACTGTTGGAATAATTCAGTTCAAAGCTACCACAATTTCAGGAACACCATTTATATGTTCAAACTTGAATTGTGGTGTATCCTCATTTTTTCTGTTATCAACTTCATGTTTAAGTTACTCGTAATGTTCAATTTCTCTTGGGGTGCGATCGACGGAAATAGATATTTCTCTATGGACCATCCATTTCAAACTGCCAGCTTTCCTTATGAGATTCGATACCTGCGATGCGTCTTGAAGCACTATTTCAATGATTCTGATTTTTGGTTCTTCGACGTGACCTAGTCTTATCGGCATTATATATTTTGGATAGAAATTTGAATCGACAGTTTTCAACACATCACGTGTTTCTTTTCGCTTTTGATTTTGCAATTGATCAGATTGATTCTGCCCTGGCAGACCAAATAGTATAATATTTCGCTTCAGAAAGTTCCTTTCAATAATTTTCTGTATGACATTCTCGAAGTCAAAATCATCTCCTGTTGCTCTCAGAACAACATTCTCAGCCTTAAGAATTTTTATATCTCCTTGTAGCGATAATATGAAGGTTTTCTGGTTTTGTAGCTGATTTCCTATGTTCCCGCAAATGGTGCGGGACCATAAGTAACCTTTACTTGGGTCACATAGTAATTCTATTTCGTCGATAGTGAGATCAACACAAGCGTATCTGTTGAATTTCATGCATACCGAACACTTCATCATCAAATTCGATCTGTATGATTCATTGCAGTACGGACATATTGAAAAAGTAGGTATTGTGTCACGTCACTGGTAAATGCAAGTCTTATAAGTATTCAGAACGGAGTTTTAGGTTTGGTAGTTTATATGTGACAATTTTAGTAGACATATATTCACTTGAATTCACAAAATCAACAGAACAGAATATACTGAAACAAAAATATTTGATATTAGACTACGAAGAATGTCACCAAATTCAGATTTTTATCTTACAATACACTCTATTGAAAATAAGAAATAACTGTAAATATTTTTTTTTTGATACGTCTGATAGTTTTCGGGATATTTAACTGTTTAGCTGGGCTCTCGTCCTGTGTGTATGAATTCTGCGTCGAAAATTGATGAAACTGTCATCCAGAAACTAGAAGATCGATTATTATGTCAAGATGTTTGAATACAACTATTAATGCATCCAAAAAATTATTTTTCATTGTTCCTTTCAAGACTTAAAATCGAAAAAAAGACGAATTCAAATCATGAAAAGGCTAATTCACCCGATGCCAAAAGTTGTGTTTATTGTTGGAAACATCATTTCGATGTAAGTATATGAACTAATATTTGATAAAGAATGATTTTTTTGCCATTTATGTGGTTCAAAGGTTGTTAATTTATTTTTTTAGGGAATGTTTTAAAAGTGTAGGTAAGTTTACTCTTTATGTACTAGGTAAGAGGTTCAATACAACATTTCAAGTTGATAATATAATAGAAAATCCATTACATGATAATAATAATAAAAGCATGAAAAGTCTATAAATCACAAAGCTGTATGAGTGAAATTGAAAATAAAGTTGGCCATTAAGCAACAATCACTAAAGAAAAATATTTCAAGAAGAAAAAACAAAACAGTCACAGAGTCAGCGATGCAGTACAAACAGCTGACGGATACAGTTTCAATGTCTAGTTGAACCGATTTCTCTTCAGTCACAATTACAAAACATAATATACAGTGTGTCTCACTTTTCATGGAAGCATCCCCGTTACTTCCGTAATTATCAAGGTAGAATTATGAAACTCGTAGGACTGATAAAAATGTTGGAAATGCATCTACCGGCTCAATGGTGTTGGCCTAAGTGATACACACTGCCTGCCATTCGCGATGGAACAACCCATTTTTACAGTAAATCATACCCATAAGCTAATGCTTCGGTAAATCTGAAAGAATTTTTAGCCTATTTTGCTCCCTAGTATGATTTACCGTAAAAATGGGTTGTTCCTTCGCGAATGGCGGGCAGTGTATATCACTTAGGCTAACACCATTGAGCCGGTAGATGCATTTCCAGCATTTTCATCAGTCCTGCGAGATTCATAACTTTACCTTGATAATTACGGATGTTACGAGGGTCCTTTCATGAAAAGTGAGACAAATTTGAATTATTCAGGAGTAAAAATTTTCCAGGAAAAAAGTGTATCTATAGTAATTTGGAGGTTCTGATCACGAATCTGAAAGAATTTTCAGCCAATTTTGCCCCCCAGTATGATTTACCGTAAAAATGGGTTGTTCCATCGCGAATGGCGGGCAGTGTATATGATTTAGGCCAACACCATAGAGCTGGTAGATGCATTTCCAGCATTTTCATCAGTCCTGCGAGATTCATAACTTTACCTTGATAATTACGGATGTTACGAGGGTCCTTTCATGAAAAGTGAGACAAATTTGAATTATTCAGGAGTAAAAATTTTCAAGGAAAAAAGTGTATCTATAGTAATTTGGAGGTTCTGATCACGAATCTGAAAGAATTTTCAGCCAATTTTGCCCCCCAGTATGATTTACCGTAAAAATGGGTTGTTCCATCGCGAATGGCGGGCAGTGTATATCACTTAGGCCAACACCATAAAGCTGGTAGATGCATTTCCAGCATTTTCATCAGTCCTGCGAGTTTCATAACTTTACCTTGATAATTACGGAAGTTACGAGGGTGCTTCCATGAAATGTGAGACAAATTTGAATTTTTCAGGAGTGAAATTTTCCAGGAAAAAAGTGTATCTATAGTAATTTGGAGGTTCTGATCACGAATCGGAAAGAATTTTCAGCCAATTTTGCCCCCCAGTATGATTTACCGTAAAAATGGGTTGTTCCATCGCGAATGGCGGGCAGTGTATATCACTTAGGCCAACACCATAAAGCTGGTAGATGCATTTCCAGCGTTTTCATCAGTCCTGCGAGTTTCATAACTCTACCTTGATAATTACGGAAGTTACGAGGGTGATTCCATGAAATGTGAGACAAATTTGAATTTTTCAGGAGTGAAATTTTTTCAGGAAAATGGTGAATCCATAGTAATTTGGGGGTCCTGATCATGAATCGGAAAGAATTTTCAGCCAATTTTGCCCCCCAGTATGATTTACCGTAAAAATGGGATGTTCCATCGCGAATGGCGGGCAGTGTATATCACTTAGGCCAACACCATAAAGCTGGTAGATGCATTTCCAGCGTTTTCATCAGTCCTGCGAGTTTCATAACTCTACCTTGATAATTACGGAAGTTACGAGGGTGCTTCCATGAAATGTGAGACAAATTTGAATTTTTCAGGAGTGAAATTTTTCCAGGAAAATGGTGAATCCATAGTAATTTGGGGGTCCTGATCACGAATCCGAAAGAATTTTCAGCCTATTTTGCCCCCTAGTATGATTTACCGTAAAAATGGGTTGTTTCATCGCGAATGGCGGGCAGTGTATATCACTTAGGCCAACACCATTTAGCTGGTAGATGTATTTTCAGCATTTTCATCAGTACTGCGAGTTTTATAATTTTACCTCTATAATTACGGAAGTTACGGGGGTGCTTCCATAAAAAGTGAGACAATTTTGAATTTTTCAGGAGTGAAATTTTTTCAGGAAAAAGGTGTATCTGTAGTAATTCGGGGGTCCTGATCACGAATCTGAAAGAATTTTTAGTCTATTTTGCCCCCTAGTATGATTTACCGTAAAAATGGTTGTTCCATCGCGAAGACGGGCAGTGTGTATCACTCAGGCCAACACCATTGAGCCGGTAGATGCATTTCCAGCATTTTCATCAGTTCTGCGAGTTTCATAATTTTACCTCGATAATTACGGAAGTTACGGGGGTGCTTTCATGAAAAGTGAGACACACTGTATACGAGAAAGATACATCACCTTTGGAATTATATGAAAGAGATTATGGAAAATAATTTTTTGAATAATAAATGGAAAGAGCAGCTCTTATGTGCATATCTAAAGTACGTCAATTATTACTAGTAATACCTCAACAATATTATTTTTGCATAAATATCTTGTTTGAAACTACACACAGTAGACGAAGAAATATAATGATTGCTTTGAAAAAATATCGCCTTCTTCAATGTAATGCCATATTTACACTGAATTTTTGTTTAGCAGCTACAATCATAAGGCGCACTCTTCCAGTCATAGTCAGTGAAGTTATTATCCATATCTAGTATTATACTTTATAACCCAATTGTAACACTGATTCACATTAAAACTTGAGTTGATAACGTTATTGTGGTCGAACGTATGAAACATCCGACAGCGAAGCAATGAATGAGTGTACGCTGGAAACATTGCTTTGTAAATTACGTCACGAGAGCAGGGCGCGCTCGCCGAAATATTTGAAAAGGACGGAAACTAAAATTGTCAACTTCAAAACTACTCGCTTGATTTGTATGAATCTATCACGTGTATTTCTAAACATTTAGGCTACACGGTCATAAAGTTTCAAATCATTGAACAGACCCAGTGACATTTTTCATTACATTACAACAACTCATACATCAGATAAGTAACCGAGTCATTAATCAAATCATCAATATAACACACGACAAAATTAACATTATATTCCATTCATGTCTAAGACAACTACCCAAAGATCTTATTTTCTTATCTCGCACCAAAGCTGTAAAATTGTTATATGTATATGTTTTATATTTATTAGTTCAATTATTGTTTATTCTTACTGTATATGACTTGTATTTTTTATGCCACGAATAGCTAGTCATGGTATCTATGGGCAGCAGAAACAGATAATTGAAGAGAATAATGAACTAGTAGAAAATATAAAAAGTTGTTATTATTAATAAAAGTAAAGAATAAAACATGGCGCAGTCGAAAAAAGGATTTTGAAGAACTTGAAACCGTTTAATTCCTAATCTCAATTATGGAAGCCCTCCGAAGGCCGCAAAACTTATCTTTGGAAGGTAATTTGAAAGAAAACTGGAGAAGATTCAAGAAAGGAGTCGATATTTATATGTCCGCTACAGGAAAAGAATTGGGAGATGAAGTCAAAATATCAATTTTGTTAAATTTTGCTGGAGAAGAGGCTGTAGAATTATTCAATACATTCAAATTGAACTCGGACCAGAAAATAGTGTATGCAGAGGTGGTGAAAGCTTTCGAAAATTATTGCAACCCTAGAAAGAACCAAGTATATGAAAGGTTTCTTTTCTATAACAAGAATCAGGAAGAAAATTAATCATTCGATCATTTCGTGACAGATGTCAAAAAATTACTTAGCAATTGTGAGTTTGGTGATCAAGAAAATTCTATGCTTAGAGATAAAATCGTCCTTGGAGTGAATAGTGGCAGTTTACAAGAGAAATTATTGGGAATTGCCGATCTATCCTGTGATAAAGCTGTTGAAATGTGTCGAGCATCAGAAACTACAAAAAACCAAATGTTGTTGGTTAGCAATGAAAAAATTATTGAAGAAGTCAAACGAAAATATCCCCAGAGAAACTACAGAAGCGATGAACGAAGAGGAAAATACCTTTGTTTCAAGTGTGCAACAGAACACGAAAGAATGAGATGTCCTGCTTATGGTAGAAAGTGTTCGGAATGTCAGAGTTATATCCTCTCCAGCAAGATGTGTCCAATGAAGAATTCAGTTCGTGAAATAGTCCAAGAGGAAAAAGAAGTCCAACATTAAGAATCAAATTCTGAACTGGATTCGGATATTTTTTTTGTTCATAGTTTAAATAGTAAGAGTCAGAATCAGAAGGCCTGGATTGAAACAGTTAAAATACAAGGTAGATATATAAATTTCAGGTTCAGTAACAAACACATTGCCATTAAGATATTTCAAAGAATTAGAAAATTATCAAAAAATTCCTTTAAAAAAACCTAAAGCCACATTTTTTAATTACGATGGCCACGAACTGGTATAGCTTACTTGGTAAGTGAAATAAAAAATTCTGAATATAAAATTGAATATTTAATTGTTGATACAAATTCTTGTCCTTTATTAGGTATCAATACATGCTCAACACTCAATTTCAATGCCCGAATTATTGAGATGAGATAAAATTGTATTCGTTCTGAAAAATGAAGACGTATTCAAAGGTTTGGGTAAATTCAACGAAAAGTGCCATCTTAAATTGAAGGACGGATCTATTCCTGTGGCCAAACCTCCTAGAAGGGTTCCCATGAGCATTCGGAGTCGTTTACAGGAAAAGTTAAATGAATTGGAAACAAAAGGTATAATTTCAAAAGCTACTGAGCCACCTGAGTGGGTAAGCAATTTGGTTGTTGTTGAAAAACCGGATTCTTCTCTTAGATTATGTATTGATCCTCAAGATTTGAATAATAATCTGGTAAGGGACTATTTCTGCATTCCATAAATCGAAGATCTGAAAGAATTTTCACTGGGAAAAACGTTTTTTATAGTTGTTGATCAAAAAGACGTTTTTTATCAAGTAGAACTAGATGAAAATTCTTCAAAGATATGCACGTTCAGCACTATTTTTGGATTGTATTAATTTAATCGGTTACCTTTCGGTATTTGTGTGGCTCCAGAATATTTTCGAAAGATGAATTCAAAATATTTTTCAGATATACAGGGTGTTTTCATATATTTTAATAATATATTAATAGCAGGTAAAAATATTGTGGAGCATGATAAAACGTTACAAAGAGTTATGCATAGGGCAAGAGAAATTAATATAAAATTTAACTTGAGTAAATTACAATAAAGGTTAGAAGAAATAAAATATGTTGGGTTTATCTTCAATAAAGATGGTTGGAAACCTGATCCGAATAAAGTTAAATCAATAACAGATCTTGAACCACCATCATGTAAATATGACTTGCAAAAACTGCTAGGGTATGATCAATTATTCAAGATCATTCATCCCAAATTTATCAGAACTTACAATTAATTTGCGAAATATACTGAAAAGTTCAGTTGAGTGGCAATGGCTGACTATTCATGATCATGAACTAAGTGTTATTAAAAACACAATTACCAAAGCACCTATCCTCAATAATTTTGACAGTAAAAAACCGGTCATCATACAGAGTGATGCATCTAAAAATGGTTTGGGTTGTTGCATGTTACAAAATAATAGGCCAATTTCATTTGAATCCCGTAGTTTGACAGATACAGAGAAAAGATATTCACAAATTGAAAAGGATGTGTTGGGTTTATGTTTTGCTGCAGAAAAGTATCATAATTTCATTTATGGTTTAGCTAATGTTACTTTCTTAACAGATCACAAACCATTATTGACCATTATGAAAAAACCTATTGCAGATATCGCTTCCAGTCGTTTGCAAAGGATGAAAATAAAACTATTGAAATATTCTTTCACTTTAAAATTCATTCCTGGTAACGATCTACATATTGATTTTTTGTCTAGAAGTTATCTGAATCACAATAATGGGAATGATATTGAATTAATTGAGGTAGTTCATAGTGTTGAGAAAGATTTGAATATGTCAGAACATAGGAAAGAGCAATTTAAAACTAGTATATCCTACGATAACGATTCTTAAAAGTTAATTGATTATATGAATAACGGTTGGCCCAAGCGTTGCAATAAAGTTCCCCTAAACTTGAGAAGTTATTGGAATAATAACAAGATTTACAGTATGTCAATGGCTTACTTTTTCTTGATGATAGAATTATTGTACCAAAAAAGTTGAGGAAAGATATGCTATCACTTCTACATGAAGGACACTTTCGAATTTTCAAAACTAAAAATCGCGCGAGACAAATTTTTTACTGGCCAAATTTAAATAATGATATTGAATCCCTGATTGGTTCGTGTAGTATATTTCATATATTCGAAAAATAATGTGAAAGAAGAGATTATTTGTCACGACATACCAGAACTTCCATTCAGGAAGATAGCTAGTGATATATTTTCTTTTGCTGGAAATGACTATCTTTTTGTGATAGATTATTATTCCAAATGGATAGATTTTCTTAAAATCGAAAATAAGTCTAGTGGCGAGGTTATCAGGTGTTTGAAAAATATTTTTTCAGTTTTCGGACTTCCTGATGAATTAATTGCGGATAATAACCCCTTCAGTTCTTATGAAATAAAAAAATTTTCTTGTTCTTGGAATTTTAAAATTATAACAAGTAGCCCTCATCATCCAAAATCGAATGGGTTAGCTGAAAAGGCAGTAGCAATCTCAAAAAATATTTTGAGACAATGTCTAGATTTTCATTTGGGTCTTTTGGAATATAGGAATACTCCCTTAACAGGTATTTCCGTTTTACTCTGTCTGTTAATGATGAATAGAAGAGTCCAAACTAAAATACCAATGAATCGTAATTCACTGAAATTTGAAAATATCAATCACGAACATGTCAGAAATAAAATGATAGATAATAAAAAACAATCTAAAGTATTTTATGACATGCATTCTAAGAGAAGACCGGATCTAAACGTTAGCGATAACGTGATGATAAAAAAAGAAAAGTTGTGGGAACCTGGAAAGGTGGTAAAATTACATGACACGCCACGATCATATTTGGTAAGAGATAATGTTCATAAGAGGATTTTAAGACGAAATAAAGAGCATCTTAAAAGAATTCAGTCAAATGATGTTAGTTTTTATGAACCAGAACCGGAAACTAACACTTAGATATCAGTCCACCTAATTCTTCTTCTTCAGTAAATAACCAGGTTCAATCTGAGTCTTCTGAGAATGTTAGTGTCAGACCTGAAAGAGAAATATCTGGGTCCAGTAGAACAAGAAGTACGATTGGTAAAATTACCACAAAACATTGAGTGCTTTGATTTATATTGATTGACAAATTTGTTTGGGTTTTTTTTTTCCTGAGAAGGGAAGATGTTATATGTACATGTTTTATATTTATTAGTTCAATTATTGTTTATTCTTACTGTATATGACTTGTATATTTTATGTCACGAATAGCTAGTCATGGTATCTATGGGCAGCAGAAACAGATAATTGAAGAAAATAATAAACAAGTAGAAAATATAAAAAGTTGTAATTATTATTAAAAGTAAAGAATAAAACAAAATAACATTAATGAAAATAAAAAAATAATATACATTAATAATTTCGAAACAAAATTGAAGAAATACCTACTTGTTTTTGTTCAATATTAGTTCACGAAAGGAAGGCATCAATAAAAAAAAAATATATTACACTTTATTGTCGGTTTTAACATTACTATTATATTTTATTATCTATGTACATACATTACAAAAGGTATATCCTGCGAGCCAAGGATTAACGAGGTCTTACCTTTCAACGTACGATTCCTAACACTTTCTCAGGCCATCAGAAAATTAAATTGGAATCGCTGGGATTGAACCAGCAACCAGTAAAACCAGAATTATTGAAAAGCATTGATTCTAACTACTCGGCTACGTGGCCTATATTGTTGTTATTATTATATTCGAACATTGTGTTCTTCGACTCTCCTGAGATAACCTTCAGAGATTTACTAATTCGTATTTCCAATTTTGAATTTGTCACGAAGGAATGCAACGAATATTCTGGTGTTGTTCTCTTGTCTGAAAGTGTACTATTATCCAATATGCAAAAGTATACCCGGTCACGTTCCCGTATAACATGTCATGTTGCAACTGCAATATCTGTGGGACGTTCTTGGAATAAATTCATGGAGTGACAATGTACTTTTTATTTTTATGCCTATTAGGGGCGACTCACACACACAGTAGCTCGGAAAGTGATTCACCTACATTACCATGGAATAATAAAATCTAACCATAAGCATGGTTCATTTTGGGTTACGTAGTCAACAATTATTTTTCTCTAATCATTTTGTCAGCAAATTACAGCTTTTGCATTTTATATAAAATGCAGCAAAACTTTTACTTTCCAAAATTGTTTGCTGTTTCTCCTCGATAGAGAATTATGAAGAAAACATATTCCTATAGAAATATGAATAATTTACTGCATACCACGAACTGCATTAATTATTGCAGAATAGAATATATTTGAAAATCGTATCAATTTGATCGATCAACCATACCCCGCAGTTAAATCTAGTCCATCAGTAAAAATAAAAAAAAATGGAACACATTCAGAACGGTAGATGAAATATAAGTTTTGGAAGACATTTTCAAACTTTTTTGCTTATTTTTTTATGCACATTATGGTTTGAATTTATTTATTCATACTGTTAATGTGTTGATGTACTTATTATTATTATGGATGTGTACATAAGAGGTAACCTATTTTCAACTGGGATTATCCATCTATATAAAACTTAGTAGGTGTTTACTTAATGATAATAATAAGTTTATCCTCAATTTAAAAATAAATTATCACGATATAAATATGTTACATACAAATAAACTGTAAAACAATCCCACGAGGTAAACTTGTGGTGGTATATTCATTGATTCGTTTTCAATTGAATAAAATCAATTATAAATAATATAAATATTTTATGATGTATATCATGAAAAATTATCCTTGGACTCTCCAATATCCAAATTTTCAGATTTTTCTTTTAAGAGAAAATCGATGTGATGGCTTTTATTTTGTCAGGTACTATATCATAAACATATGGAGCAATAATTGTTTAATTTTTTTGGCCAATTGTTCTGTTAATTCTGAATTTAGTTCTTATTTCTTTTTTAAATCTGGTATTATAAATGTGATTTTTGTACATTATTTTGATTTTGTTTTTGAAAAAGTAGATCAATATATTATAACAATGTAATTGTCTAATGTCCATGTTTTTGCTTTCTCTAAATGAATGATCAGATGAATATTTTATATCTTTTTTATAAATAATTTTAAGAAACCATTTCTGAAGAATTTCTAAAGGCCTTAAATTATTATCATTCACTCCCCCCATCCAAGAATGCCATAGCCTAGTTGTATCCGTATGAGTGAATAATAAAGCATTTCCAATTGAGAAATGTTCAGGAATTGTTGAAGAAACTTGAATTTTGATAACAGACTTCTCAAGTATATTTGTGACATGCATTGTACCAACATTACGATGAAAAAATTACAGCAAGAATAGTCAAACAAATTTATTTGTGAAAATTTCAAAATCATTATTGAATTTAGTTTAAACAAAAATACTTGTTTATAATACTTGGGGTATAATCAGTCGATGTTTCCACAAAATACTATCAGAATACTACTACTATTGAAAACAATGGCCGTAATTCTAATAAAATATGGCGAGAGCGCTTCCTATAATATGGTGAAGGCAATGTCGTTTCCCAATATTTCTTAAAAAAAAAACGCGACAACTGGAAAATATGCCCGAACTGATCAGAACACTGCATAATTCTTTTTCATCTTCATTGCAATGCAATGTGGTCTTACTGGAGTAGTGCATGTAAAGAAATTGAAAACTACGACGTTAATTCTAAAATATGGCGAATGTCAGACGTGCTCTAATATGGTGAAGGCGAGGTTCTTTTCCAATATTTCTTCAGAAAAACGTGAGGGCTGGCAAATTAGCCCTAACTGATCAAAAAAAACACTACATCATTTTTTTTAAGCTCCTTACCATATAATGCGGTCTCACTGAAGTAAGTGCATTATTGAGACATGAGTAAATATCGAAGGAGATTCCTATTATACTGTTGGTTGGGTGTTATGAAATTGAAAACTGTTGCGGTAATTCTTTATTAGCGATGATGCTTTGTTCTAAAATATGAAGGCAAGGTCCTTTTCTTATATTTCTTTAGGAAAAACGTGAGGGCAGAAAAATTACCCCTTACTTATCAAAACACTGCATCATTTGAACATTGCATTATTATTAACACAAGTGTGTACAATATCGATGAAGTTCAATGTTTTCCTAGCCTTACTGCGTTTCTTAAAAAATATTATTATTTTATTAAATGTTTTAAATCTCACAAGACTTGTTCACTAAAATAGCTTTTTGACAATATGAATGTGGAGGGGATATAATTAGTTTTAATGAAGTCGTCCAAAGAACGAAAGATGTTTTTTAAACGAAATTGACTATATTGAAACCTTCAAACTTTATAATACTTATTAAAAGGTAAAAATAATGTTTTTAGATTCAATGTGATATTACATTGAATTTATAGTCTTAGGATGAACTACTTTTCCAATGGGTTTTAACGAATACATCAAGGGTACTCCATAAAACTGCATTAAAACTATTTTTTACAGAACGGATTGTTTTGAAACCAACTTGCTATTTCATTCTTAATAATCGCAAATTAGTTTTAATGTAGCCAATGTTAGGAGTAACATAAAACCAGTATAAGATCAATAGGACATTCATTCTCTTTGTTGTGAGGCGTAATGAAATTGAAAACTATGGCGGTTATTCTAAAACATCTCGAAGATAATACGTACTATAAAATGGTGAAGGCTAGATCCTTTTCCAATATTTCTTCAGAAAAACCGCGAGGGCTGGCAAATTAGCCCGACCTGATTGATCAAAACACTGCTTTACTTTTTTTCATGTTCATAACCATGTAATGTGATCCTACTGGAGTAAGTGTATTATTGAGACATGAGTGTGTAAAGATTCATTTCTCAAAAATTTGAGGAAGCGGCACTACGTTAGAAAAAGCCTGACCTATCCTCCATTAAAATGTAAGAATAAAATCGATAAAGTCGAATTACTGTTCTCTCCACACGTTCCCACCAAGTGAAAAAATGAGACAAACATCTGATAGAAAACATCTACTCTCCTGGCTGATACCATGACGGACATTGAACTACATCTGACAGATATTTGTGCAACGTTCTCCCAAGAAGATCCATTTGCAAGTGCTAATTTCTTGTGAATAAACAGTAGATTATCCTTCATTTGGTTGGAAATGACCACCTGCAGACAAGCATGTTTCGAGTATTTAATTTGGACGCAGCGTCATCCGCATGGAAAAACAAGTACAACAACAATTTTTGTTATTATTCTCATGAGTTGTTCAAATTAGCTCTCAGACACTTCGGAATATGGAACAGTTGTTTTACCCGAAAATGAATAAATAGAAAATCAATAACAAGTTGACTTTTTTCAGTTACAGCTGTAATTTTTGAACTTTTCAATATTTCCAAAACACACGAACATGGAAGTGTTACATCAATATGAAACATGACTCTTAGCATTTGAAAAAATGGAATAAAAAAACAACAGCGAACGCCTTCTTAATTCTTCATTCAATTGATATCAGAATTCTGCTGAATTGGCTCATCTTCTATGAATACATCAATCAAAAATGAATAATCCCTTGCAGAAATTTGATATACCGTGTGACACAGACTCATAGTACACGCCCTTTTATCCTTTGTTTCTGTAGCTATATTTCTGATTCTACTTTGAAACATTGAATGTACTCACTATAGGGCACTTTTTGACAAATTTGGAAAAAAATCCCACTTCTGGCTCTTCTCGGAAATGACATCAACTCTCGATTTTCAAATAGGACACCCTGTATATTATTACATGTTTGAAATCAGCATAATTTTTTGTATCCAATAATACCTCATATTTCATGAACTCCTTAAAATTATTCTAAATAATGGAAATAATGCTACACTATCGTAATTTCGATTGAAAAAGTATCGTGGTTCGAAATACGTGCCAAAAAAGTAAACCAAAACCCCTTTTTACTCGAAACTCCGTTTTTCCAAATGGTACCATAGTGGACGTCGATGGAAAGTTCCATCGATGGGGTATCAATCCATATTAACTTTTTTCTGTATAACCAATACGAACACGATAATGGAGTTTAAAAAAGTTTAACTATCTCCTCGGTTCAATAACAATGATTCATCAAGGTGGCAATGGAGCACAAACAACAATTTGACATTTAGACTTTCACGGAGATCTAGTCAATATTTCATTCCACCGATAGAGCTCCTGAATCTCGAAAGCCCAAAGCCTTGGTTCAAATATAAGTAAGTACTAAAAGTTAGGTTTCCTCGCACAATTCAATTATTAACGAAACAAAATGAAAAAGAGAAATCTTATAATAGCAGTTCAAAATGTCCACCACCAACATCCAAACATTTTCGAGCTCGTTTGGCGGTATTTCGAATAGCATTGTTCAATAATTGTTGAGGCGTTATACTTTGAATGGCTTGTCTACTTCGTGATTCTAGGTCTTCGCGGGTCGTTGGGTAGATTTTGTAAACGATGTTTTTCAAGTGACCCCAAATAAAAAAAGTAAAGGGGTCGAGTAAGGTGATCTTGCAGGCCACCTAACAGGACCATGTGTTCCGATCCACTTTTCCCCAAATCGGTCACGAAGGTAATCCTTCACGATCCTACTATTGTGCGGAGGTGCACCATCCTGCTGAAAAAACAGTCGATTTTCCAGATTCAGTGGTAAATCTTTTGAATAATCTTCAATTTAATTTCTGATGAAACTTATTTATCTAGCAACATCCAAAGGCCCATCAAATATTATGGGACCAATTATTCGATCTTCAACTACTCCCAGCCATACATTAAATCCAAATCGTTCTTGGAAATTCCCCTTCCTGAATGAATGCTGATTCTCTTGCGTCTAATATCGAGTATTTTGTTTGTTGAATAAACCAAGATTGGTGAATTTTTGACTCATCGGAGACAATTGTTTTCAGGAACTGATTATTTTGCTGTACATCATTGCGTAGTAGCCACCTGCAATATTCCATCCTTCTTATACTATCGTCTTCGTACAAATGTTGATGTATTTGATATTTATACGATCGATAATTATGTTTTTTCAAAATTCTTCTGACAGTTTCACGACTGATATCCAACTCGAAAGCAATCTCCCTAAGAGATTCCGTTTTGTCGATTTCCGTTCTCATGAGAACATTTATCTCCATGTCTTCAGAAACAATATTATGCTCAGTACCACATCAGGCTAGGCTTACTTCTGAACTGCTCTTCAAGACGCTTGAAATAATTTCGAGCCGGACATTGTCGTTTGGGGTATCTTTCCGAGTACAGCTGTTGAGCAACAACTGGATTTTGCCGACATTCCCCATACACTAATAACATATCCACTTTCTCTTTTCTGTTTTTCGTTTCTGTTATAAACTGGTGGCATTCTTAACTTATTTCTATTATCAATCCGATCTATTCAATAATGTATTCAGTAACTAACTGACAATTATTACAGATTATCGAAACTTCAAATTGTCATTTGTGTTCCATAGCCACCTTGATAAATTATTGTTATTGAACCGAGAAGATACTTAAACTTGTCTAAACTTCATTATCATGTTCGTATTGGCTATACAGATAAAAGTTAATATGGATTGATACCCAATCGATGGTATTTTCGAATGACGTCAGAGTACCATTATGGTACCATTTGAGTTTCGAGTAAAAAGGGTTTTTGGTTCACTTTTTTGGTACGTATTTCGAACCACGATACTTTTTTAATCGAAATTACGATAGTGTATATAGCATTATTTTCATTATTTGGAATAATTTTAGGGAGTTGATCGAAAAACACGAAAAACAAAATGGGTGTTCTGACGAATGAAATATCAACTATGAGGTATCATTGGATTCAGAAAATTATGCAGATTTCAAAATGTAATATTATACAAGGTGTCACATTTGAAAACCGAAAGTTGATGTCATTTCCGGAAAAATCAGGAGTTGGATTTTTATCCAAATATGTCAAAAAGTGCCCTATAGTGAGCATATTCAATGTTTCAAATTTCAGAAATATAGCCACAGAAGCAAAGGAGAAAATGACGTGAACCATGAGTTTGTGTGTCACACTGTATAATAGTAATATACAGGATATCCTATTTAGAAAAGGGAAATATTTTTACAACCGGAGGTGCCTCATACTTGAAAATGTTTTGACCGAATAGCCCTCATCAATAATAATAGTAAATTAGCAAATTTTCAATTTCCCACACACATGCATTGTTTTCCATATTATATCGATGCAATTGCTTATATCAAAGATCTAACTCCTAAATGAAATGTTGTTTCTATCAGTGCTTCATAATGGGGGAGATCCGAATAATAAACTATATAAATATATATTCTCCATTGTTGTTTGGAATCTTGGTTACCCATGACGACGTGGTCTTACCTGCTCGAAAGGAAAGAGCTGTGTACTATCAAAGGCATGCCGTTTGGATTGTGGCTCACTTCGCAGAATATGAGAATTTCATATAGCGATTGAAATTATCGATAGTATTTTGAGCACTCTGGATATCCGAAATAGATACCTGACCGAGAATATGGAATCCAGGTTATTTTTCGTATGTTGCGTCCAATTAAAAAAATTGATCACGTACAGCTGTGTCTCACATTATACTATTATCGTGAATTGAATCATTCTTTTGGGCGAAAATTTAAAAATCTACGTAGCCTCATATGCAAAAATCTAGCATAAACTCCGTTAGAGCGAATGAATGAACATTTCCGTCAAAATCTCATGCAAGAAATACTTTGTGGAAGTGGATTACAGACATTCAGGCGAAACGAATCCCGGTGGAAGAGCAAATCGGCCTGCAGAATCGCATATTGCCATGAACGTCCCAGAGGGCGCGAACAGCGGAGATTTTTCATGTCGATCGGAATTTGTTGCGAGGGATTTTTTGGGATTTCGACCAAATTTGTCCATAACCCTTATGTATTACCGTTCCCTCTATACGTAATAACTTTCAATCTGTTTACAATAGAATGAAAATCACGTCAAGTATTTTACATATTTTAGATTCAGATATAAATACAGCGTAAATAAAAATATGGTGAACAGACAGATGTACCTAACTGACAATTATATCAAAAATGGTAGATTATAAAACAGGTGCAATAAACGCCCTTTTAGTAACGAGTATTCAATGAACGAGTGTCTAAAAGATTCTATGACGCGTTACATAATATCGTACTTAGTCTACGAACTGATATAAAAAG
>OY293412.1:24283817-24683817 GCA_958502065.1 Chrysolina americana
AGAAACGAAAGTTAAGAGCTATGTCATCAATGAATATATTGAAGAGAAGTGGGCCCAAGTGTGACCCCTGCGGAACACCAGATGTAACATGAATATCACTGGAAATGTGGTTTTGAATTTTTACCAACTGTTTTCTATCAGATAAATAACTATTAAACCAACTTGTTAACCATGCTGGAAAACCGATTTCTTGTAATTTATTGATTAACAAGTTGTGGTTTACCCTATCAAAGGCCTTACTGAAATCAGTATATATTGTATCAATTTGAAGACCTTTTTCAAGGGCCCTGACAATATCCTGTTGATATACTAATAGATTTGATGTTGTTGATTTACCTGTGGCAAATCCATGTTGATTATCATTTAGCAAATTCTTGCAATGCCACGAAATGTAGTGCACAAGTAAAAATTCAAAAAGCTTTGGAATGGCTGAAAGTTTACTAATTGGCCGATAGTTTTTTATATCATCCTTTTTTCCACTTTTGAAAATGGGGGTGACATAACTATTCTTCCATTGACAGGGAAATATTCCAAGCTTCAATGATAAATTGAATATTGTACACAATGGCATAGTTAGTGAATAAACACACCTTTTAAGGAAATAGGCAGGGATCCCGTCCGGTCCACAACTCAAGTTATCCTTTAATGAATTCAGCCCTTCGAATACTTCCTCAATACTGAATATTATAAATGGGATATCAACTGCTGATGCTACTGATGCGTTTGCAATAACATCTAAATTTAATCCTTCTCTAACATAAACCTTTGAAAAATTTTTGGCAAAAAGATCAACAATATTTTTCCCTGTGTCGGCTATTTGATTATCAAGATGCATATTATTCGGAAATCCATAATTTTTTCTCAACGAGTTCATATAATTCCAAAAATATTTTGAATTACTGATTATTTGGTCATCAATATTTGCTACATATGTATCATGACAAAATTTTATAAGATCTTTGCATTGAGACCTCAGATTGGAAAATATTAGATAATCTTGATCTGAACGAGATGATTTATAATTTGCGCGAGCTTTCTTTTTTTCAGTTATGAGTACTTTCAGCTCAGTGGTATACCATTTTGGATAAGTTGTTGGTTTACGAAGTTTGCAAAAGAGTTTCCAATAATTTGATAAAATTTCTCAACCATAGTATGAATCTCTAGGTTATTGAATAAAAGTTCCCAGTTTATTGCTGCAAAATAATTATTTAAACCTACATAATCTGCATTCTTAAAGTCATAGTAAAACTCTTCAAACAGAAGTGGTTTAAATTCAACTGATATTTCCAATTCGGCAATAATGGCCTTATGATGGAAATTATTAGGTAACAGTAGATCAATGGCTTCTTGAATCTGAACAAAAGCATTTTGTGAAAAAATTAGATCTAAATATACATTATGATTATTAGGAATGACATTGAGTTGTTTGAAATTGAGAAAAGAAAAATGATCACACATATCATGGGCTGGATATCCTTGAGGGCAACGAACGCTAAGTCCATGCTCTTCCGAAGATTCCCACGTAGCCAATGGTAAGTTATAATCACCAAACAGATAACATTGAGATGCCCTGAATTTTTCAGATATATGTTCGACAGAAGTACAATGATCTATATAAATATCAAAATTTGAACCGGGTGGTATGTAGGTAGCTCCAAAAATCACATTTGCACTTGAGCTCTTCAAAAGAATGAATAAATGTTCGACATTTGGACTGACTCCATCAAGTATCTTCACATTCAGCTCTTTCTTGAAGCACATCATTACTCCACCACCTCGAGACTTGTTACTTGTGTTCACATTTCGATCAGTTCTAAAGATATTATAGTTGATTAGACCAATTTCTGCATCATAGTAGGAACTTGTTAACCATGTTTCAGTTAATATTATAACGTCATAGTTGCAGCCCAGGACAGAGTTTCTGAATTCATCAAGTCTAGTTCTTAAACCACAAACATTTTGATAATATGTTTTTAACGTTTGGTAAGAGTTATGTCTTAGTTTTTTAATTCTTCAATTACAGGAATGCCTTTTCTATATTTGATAGTGAGATTTTGCTCACCTCGATCTCGACGTTGCTTTAGCTCAACCTGAACTTTTTTCATTTGTTCCTGCTGTAATTTCGTTTTGTCTGAGGCAATTCTGAATTTTGTATTGAGCAATCTATTTTTTAGTTTAAGAGCTTGCCCAACTGCATTTGAGTTTGATAAAATCATCTTGATAGGCCTGGGTTTATTACCTTGTCGACCTATGCGGATCACTTTAGTTAGATCGTTGCTTTCAATCTCAACAGATTCGAGTACTTGAATGGCATTTTTTTTGTCATCGGCTATTTTGGCATCCAGACGTTCTGACTTCGACTCATCAACATTGAACAGCATCAGATTATTTGAACGTATTGCACGTTCATGAACCTCAGTGAGTATATCTTCAATGCCAGCACTACTAATGGATTTCAAATCATTCAATTCCCGTTTCCACAAACTAAGTTCCTCACAATGTTTCCTCTTTGTATCTTTGACTTCTTGTTTCAGAAGACTAATCTCATTTTCCAAAACTGATAATTTCGATAGGAGATGGGGTACTTTTCTAAAAGATGATTTACATTCATCGCAAAAAAAGAATATTACTCGCCTCTGCACTACTATAGCCTTTATCTCACTTGGGCACAATCCTGAGCATTTTTCACTAAGATGGAATGGGGTCCGGCAGCTGTCACATTGTATATATTTATCATCATCCTGTATAAGGATTGAACACTTGGAGCACTCCATTTAGATTAAGAAATTTTTAGCAAAGCTCCCGTACTAATGCAATTTTTCACAATCACAACAATAATTTTATTTTATTTTATTCAGCACATAAGAAAAAAAGGGTAATGAAGAAGATTGACAAAAAAGCTTGGTACACTTTTATCTTCGTACTTTTTGCTTGCAATTCAACGGCCAAGAATCAATGATTTCTCAATGGGTCTTTATGTAATAGAGATTTCTCAAATACTATTTTCCCATCCGATGAAGCTTATCTTAAGGATTCCACTGATATAAATTTCACTTCACTTTGTTGGCAATATCCTTTGAATTAGGAGAATTTCGGTGAGAACAATAAAGCACCTGTGTACTACTCTTCTCTCAAACTCATTATTACTTGTTGCTCATAAGTTTTGGGTGCTACCGTTTTTTCTTGGGTTGGATAGAATGACTCTGATGTTGTCAGATCGATGAGAGAAAACAATTTTGAACCATGAATACTTGATTATAAGAATTAACACTTACTAGCTTGGAGGTACGTTGTCAGGTGTGTGTCATTGTTCGTGTTGGAGACTTTCCAAAGAAAAATCTCCATTATATAGGTTTTTGAGGAAGTCTGAATTATTTACAATCCATCTGATTTGATATAACAAATTACTGGTTTTTCTTTGAAAATCCAGCAGAGTTTGAAACTTCAAAAAATGAGAACAAACTGCGTTTTGAAATCACTGAGGTTACTTGCTCTTTCAAGAGGCTGCACATTATTCCCATATTCACTTCAACGATAAAGACTGGAATGAAAACAACAAAAGCTTTTTTACTTTTCCTGTTAAGGTAATGCCTAAAGCTATTTCAGTACATTCCATTGTTGTGAATTTTAAGTAGTGATATATGCCGGCTTTCCTCGGGGTAAATCTCGATCAACTGCATAAATAATAAAATGCGAAGTTTGTTCATGGTATGAACGTATGGGAAATTGCAGGTGTTCTGTTTTACACGCACACAATAAATACAGGGATGTCTTGAAAATGACAAAATGGCTCTTGGTAAACTGATATGATTTATGTTGGTAGGATAAGTCACATCAAATGGGTTTGTGAAGTACTTTTGAATTCTTGACCAGAGAGAAGGGTACTTTTCAAATGATAGTAATAATAAACATTTATTCCTCATCAAGATACAAATCAATCTTACAGGACGTAGTTTGGGTGTTATTGCTTAAAACGCTATGCATATATCCTAATCAAGGGTGGTATGTAGGTGGTACACTCAAAACAATATATATGAAAATGGCCCAGTGGTCGTGATGGTAGAGCCCTTGCCTTGCAATTTCAGGAACATCGCCCAAAACAAGCCTAATGAACCAACATCCAACAGTATCTGCATGGAATGTGACATCCAAACCCACGCGTTGCAGGAGGCGTGGAAATTACATTTACCCCCGTCATTTCAAGACCTAATCGCACAACATCCGCGAAGGTCATAGACAGCGCCCTCTCACGAGGACCCTAGGAAAGACTTGGCACCGTGCACATTCCCCGAACCTGGCAACAGGACTGGGAAGATGTGGAGCAGGCACGCCGTCCCTCCCCTTGTCTCTTCCTACTTCCTCGGGAGAAGAGCCAGTGGTGGAGTTGCAGATATGAATGAAATACAAACATATTGAACATGTATTTGATGGAAATTAAAATTAATTTGTCAATTTATTTTTGCCTCCCAATAACAGGGGCGTCGGTTCGATTTCGTTAAAAGGTAATACCTCGTCAATCCTTGGCTAGTCAAGTTATGACTTCTGAGGGCTGTCGTTCGTAGGGGGGCGACATCTGGTTAACGAAGAAAACAACAACAAAAACAACAACAACCAAAGATGCTAATATGACGCTAGGTAAGGTAAAGGAACCGGTAGTTGACACTGAGCCAGTTGTTGACAGTTTGACTCTGAAATTCGCCAAATAAGAAATATAATTGTGATAGGACTCATTTATCTGCAGTTCAGTACAACAGGCATCATCTACTTTTTAGTGGCGCAAGTAACAAAACCCCATCCCTAGAAAATTTTAAGATGGCATCAACTTTCTGTTGGTAGTCAAGTGCTGTGCGAAGAATTAACGTTTTTTTATGGAATGTGCTAAGAAGGTAAGTTATGTTGAAAATCAATTTATTATTCTAGATGTTTGCATCGAAATGCGAATCAAGACCAACTATTTCTGCATATTGTGAGGGACCTTAGAACATATTTGGATAGCATATATCCCAATATTTACAATTTTTCCATGGAATGTCATCTACTGGTACTTGTTTATAAATATTCACCAATAGATGACATCACAGTCAATCACTGGTGAAGTGGTCATTATTGCCTTTCAATGCCAAGAACGAGTTTTATTCTAATGCAGGAGTGGCATTTTCTTCAGAATCCGTTTCAACAGAATATTCCAGTCTGCACCAGTAGATGACAACCATGACAACTACTGGATCATGAGGGTGTCAACTATTGGTGTTTCGTTTCAGATTCACCATGCCACCAATAAAAGGAAATATGTTCAGATATACAGAGGATCAAATGAAGGCTTCTTTAGATGCTGTTTCGAGGGGCGAGTCCGTCGCTTCGGCAGCAAGAAATAATGGAGTTCCAAGAAGCACCCTCATCAGCAGACTGCAAGGAAAGGTGTCAAGATTTAGACAGATGGGTCCAGAATCGATATTAACCAAAGACGAAGAAAAAAATATTGTCCTTTGGATATTCACAATGGCTAAAGCCGGATTTCCAATTGGAAAAGAGGCATTACTCAGCAGCGTACAACACCTGATACGAGAACTTCACCGTGAGAATCCCTTCAAAGATGATCGACCTGGACGGAAATGGTATTATAGTTTCTTGAAGCGAAATCCGGAAGTTTCGGCTCGTACTGCTCAAAACTTAACGATAAGCAGAGCCTCAGTGACAAAAGAAAGTCTAAACCATTGGTTTCAAGACATTCAAACTTATCTTGCTGTTCACAAGTTTGAAGAGGTTCTGAATGATCCCAAACGTAATTTCAATGGAGATGAGAGTGCTTTGTTTCTGAACCCGAAAGGAAGTAAGGTTTTGGCGAAAAAGGGGGATAAGACGATATACCAACAAGTTAATAGTGACGATAAAGAATGTCTCACTGTATTAGTAACTGGCAATGCAGCTGGAGACATGGCACCACCAATGGTATTGTTCCGTTATTCAAGGATCCCAAGGGAAATAACTGACAGTGTTCCTGGATTCTGGGGAATCGGAAAAAGTGAAAGTGGGTGGATGACAGGGGAAACTTTTTACGAATACATAACCGATGTTTTTCACCCATGGTTGTTGGAAGCTCATATTACACTGCCCAATAATTTTGTTCATTGATGGACACGCTTCCCATTTAACACTTCATTTGAGTAAGTTTTGTGAAAATAAAGGCATAATATTGATAGCTCTTTATCCAAATGCCACCCATCTTATTCAACCTATGGATGTTGCAGTGTTTCGAACTCTGAAGGATGGTTGGAAAAATAAAGTTCAACAATGGAGAATATCAAATTATGATACACCCGTATTAAAAAAAGTCCATTTTTCACCACTGCTTGCAGAGTTGTTGAAGAAAAGAGTAACACCGTCTGTGCTCCAAAATGGACTCCGCAAATCCGGCATTTTTCCTTGGAACCCGAATGCTGTTAAAATACCAGTACAAATGAACCTTCAAATAATGTCCCTAGCACTGAGGTACTTGAATCAAAAATCAGTGCCTTAGAAGCAGGTCTGAAATTTTTGGAAGATAACTGTGAATCGGAAAAAATTTTAGCATTCAAAGGCTGTGATGTATGGGAGGGAGATGAACATGATCACTCTTTATTAAACTTATATAAAGAGAAATCTTCTGAACTGCAAAACCTGAAATCTCAGAGACAAAATAATAAAAATCGAAACGCTGTCGTTGAGGAAGAACCGAATGAAGTATCCTCTGAAAAAAATCACACTCCCCTGAATGGAACCAAAGAGATTATCAATATTGGAGAAACATCGATAAATGAAGTCTTCAAAAAACCATCAACCCCTCGATCAACTCCCATATTGAAAACACCAACTAAAATCAACGAAAGTGAAATTACGACAGATCAGTTCGAAGTGCAACCAAATGAACCAACGACATCCTCTTATTTGGTTCCATCTCCCTTCAAAAGAGCCCTGTTTTGGCCTGAGCCTAAAGAGAAGAAACTCTCGAAAAGATCCAAGAAAGAGAAGGTGCCTTCAGTAATCACAGCAAAGAAGTGGCAAGAATACCATGAAAAAAAACAGATGGAAAAATTGAAAGAAGAGGAAAATAAGAAAAGAAGGAGGGAGGAAAGGAAACGGAATAAGGAAGAAAAAGAAAAGACCAAAAGAGAGAAACAAGAAGAAAGAGAGCTCAAAAAAATTGAAAGTCGTAAAGCGAAGACTAAAGTGTATATTGATTCTTCAGATTCGGAGAGCCAGGAGGAATGGCAAGAATCTGGCGATAGTCTTGACGACGTGAGTTTTTCGTGGAATGCAAACAACATAAACCAAGATGACAATTCAGATGAAGAAATCATAAATAATGAAAATTTCACACTCGATGAAATCCAAGAAGATTCAATGTCGTCGAAGGAAAGCGAAGAGTACAGAGAAGGCGACTACATTCTTGTCTCATTTCCAGGCAAGAAAAGAGAACACAAATTTGTGTGTGTAATTCAAGAAGTATGCAGTAACGGTGAACTAGAAGTTGTCGCTATGAAAGCTTGTAACGAAGCAAAAACTTTATTTAAGCTGAATGAAGATGACGTCAGTACTATAAAATTGAGCCAAGTGTTAGAAAAACTAGATTTTCCAAACATGACTTGTGCCGGGGATCGTTTGAAATACGAATTTAACAAAAAACTTGATGTTGATGGATAGTTGAAATACTTGTCAACTACTGGTTATTGAAAGTGTCTGCAACTACTGCAACACCAAACAATATTGATGTCTTTTACTGGTGAATTTGCAACCTGAAAATCATTTTACTTTATTATATTAATCTTTTTCTTTATAAGCAGTTTCAATTGATGTACCGTTAGTATAGACCCCAATAATCATGTTAAACATTGGAACACCAAGGTGTCTAAAAATATAATCATACAAGAGACAGATTAATGATTTTTATTTCTTAAGCTGTCATCTACAGGTTCCGTTACCTTATATGAAGTAATTATTAAATAACTTATAATAACGGAAAGTCGACAATGGGTATAAGAAAATGAGTTCGGATGTTATTCATTCATTACAAATGCTCTGCATTACGTAGTCCAATAAATAGATCGATCCTATGACTAGTGTTCGAGCTACAGGTTGTCAAAAATTTGATTAACTCACCACATCTGAGTTGTAGCTCATCAGTCCGTCCCTCCTTTCGATTAGATAGATAGATAGATAAGCTTTATTGTCTGAAATTTTACATTTTGTCGACAAAGTTCAAACAAAAGTTCGTTTTTACATTTGTAGTATGTACATAAAAAAATAAATAAAATCATCTTATACTTAAAACATTCACATTATTGTAGGTATAAAAAGTCACAAGTTAAAATATATAATTAATAAAGTCGTACCATGTACACATTTAAAATTTACAAACAACACGCATTAAAAGTATAAATAAATCGCTCTCCGCATCTCACAATTCATAGAAAGACTAAAACTCATATGCCAAGTATTCCTCTATAGATAGAGTAGAAGCATTTTCCCATGAGAAGTTTCTTGACATGTTTTCTACATTGCTTTACGTTTTTTGTATCTGTTATCACCTTGGGTAGATGATTATAAATTTGTTTGCTCCTGTAAATCAAGGATTGTTTCATCAGGGTGGAAGTGGGAAACTGAAGAACAAGTTTCTTCTCCTGACGAGTGTGCCTTTCTACGTGGGCATTCACGAATCTATCTCTGTATTTGTGTAACATAAAATAAATAACTCAAATAGGGTTAATATTTTGTATCCGGAAAAAATAGGCCTACATGATTCTCGCATCTTAACTTCAAATATAATACGCAGAGCTCGTGTTAGTAACACAAATATACTTTGCAAGAGAACCTGGCTACAGGTACCCCAGAATGGAATATCATACCGTAAATGGGACTCAAAATATGAGTGGTAGGCAGTGAGTGAGTCTGAAAGTCCAAGTTCGCGGGAAATAACTGCTATCAATGTGCAAGCCAAGGTATTTTGTAACAGGTTTACAGGTAATCGTTTGTGACTAGAGCAATACGATCTTCATTGTGCCAAGAAACTGTAGTATTGTCTGCAAACAGCGTAAAGTTTCCAGAAATATCGAGGCTGGCCATATCGTTGATATACAGTAAAAAGAGAATAGGGCCCAATACTGACCCTTGTTTTTCAATTGTTTTTTTCTCAGAACCATTTTCTCCCATTTTTATTCTTTGATTCCGACCAACAAGATATGATCTGAACCACTCTAGAGCTGTACCTCGGAAACCATAATGATTAAGTTTCCGCAACAGAACTTCATGACTTACACAGTCAAACGCTTTGGAAAGGTCAAGAAAAACTGCTGCAGCTGCCTCCGTTTCATTTACGTTCGTGTAGATTCTTTCAAGAAAGTCAAAAATGGCGTCTCCTGTGCTTTTTTTGTTTCGAAATCCAAACAGTGATGTACAAGACAAGGGCGTATATATCTGCTTCACAATTCACAATTATAGAGGCAGGATTCTCTATCAATACATGTCCTTACGTGCGAAGAAGTCCAATGACTTCACAACCTGTTAATGGGGCGTTAACGAAGGGTTGGTCGGGGGGAGCGGGGGGGCGGAGGTGAGGGCATGGAAAAGATATTGGCAAAAGAAAAATTGCAAATTTCATGATTTTTCCTGTACAACTGCAGAACTAAATGAGCTATCATGTATCATTCTCCAGGATAACCTGAATGTTTTTTCACGTGGTTGCTTGATATATAAAATGAGCATAAACCCTTCGAAATGTAAAGTCATCAGCTTCCACCGCACAATGCAAAGGTTGAACTTTAACGATGTTCTCGATAACATTGCAATCGAGAAAGTTACATCGATCAAAGATCTTGGAGTCGTGTTTCAGTCTAATCTCTCATTTTCTTTGCACATTGAGTACATTTGCAATAGAGCACTTAAACAATTGGGTTTCATAAAGAGACATTCCAGAGATTTTGTTAATATGAGTACAGTGAAAATGTTATTCAATTCATTGGTAAGATCTCATCTTGAATACGCCTCGATTATTTGGTGCCCATAAAAAAAAACTGGAAAGAGTTCAACGCAGATTCCTCATGAACTGCTCATTTAGACTAAACATTCCATACTCTTATACTAACATGCTCTCAGTAATGGATATGAGTCCATTGATCCATAGAAGTCAGGGGTATGACTACTTTTTCATTTACGAAATTCTGAACGGTTAGATAGATGCTCCTGAATTATTAGAAGTGAAACTATATGTAACTCCAAGAGCAGTACGTGCATATAGTACATTTGCCTAACACATTGACCTAAGTATGGTGCGAACAAGGGATGATTACTGCGACAGGCAAATGTTCACTCTTTGACTACCGATTTTTTCTCAGCTTTCTTATGGCAAATAAAAAGGGCCACAACTTGGGTCAACTTTTTAGTACGTCATGTCTTGTATTATTTATGTATTATTGCGTATGTTCAATTCTGTACCTGTAAACATGTTTTTATTTATCATACTCTTTTTTAAATATATTATTGTTTTATGTTATACATTGTTTGGGTATCTTCCCCGTGTATTAAATAAATAAATAAACTATGCTGTCGGACTTGTACGAGGGCACAAATTTTTATAGTTTCATTGAGCACTCAAACACTACCACTTTTGTGATAGTTTGCATTCTTTTGCAATTTTTCTCCATTTTTTATTATTAATGCTATATTGATTGGCCTATTCCGATCACGATAAGAGTGCAATTTAGCAGAAACGTCCATTTTCACAAAATGATAGTATGGACTTTCCTTGAGTTTGGCTAGCTCTGGTTTTGTGGAAACTGGAAACTTCGCCAACAAAGTTAAATGAAAAAAGTTCAGAAGGATCCAGTTTTGTGGCCGGAGGAAAATCAATTAATTATTATTCTTGTGGTTCCCATTAGTTTAGTCTTGATGTCGAACTTAATGAACTCATAACGAAAGTTGTGAACATTATTTAAAATAGTTACACTTTTTTGTATATTCTCGTAAATCAAATTCTAATACAATAAGTGCTTCAAGGAGATAATGATGCAGATTACTTTCATATTTTACTTCACCACATAGACATAGACAGTTTACTATATAAAAATGTAACTGTCAATAAAACACAGTTTCATTTCATATACCTTCACGTATTTTTCCTTGAATTATTAAGAAAGTAAGCTTCTCGAGCGGCATTTAAAATGTCCTCAAAACCATTTTCAAAATTGTGCAGTAGCAAGACTCATTCTATAATTGATATTTATTTCATTATCTTTTCCACCCACAAAAATTAACCTTGTTAACTATGGTTATGTGAATAAACAAACCGTATCAGGTTGCTAGGTTACGGAAATTCTACACAGGTACCTTAATATGATTTTTTTTCTAACTTTGTAATGATTTTGTATCTATGAGTATTCGTTTATAATTACTAACACGAAATGCGAAACAATAGTATAAACAAATCTTATAAAAAGCAGTTTTACTAAACTCATATAGCTTTTAAGTTACTCGCTCGCTGTTCACGCTTGTACTCAAAAGCTATACTCACTTAGTAAAACTTTGCATTTTCTGAACTTGTTGTTTGATATACTATTAAATATTTGAAAATGTTGATTTTCTTCTGTGAACAAACATTCGCCATATTATATAAAATATTCATCGATTGGAGTTATCAAAGGTTGTTTTTGGGTTGCTTTATCCTCAGAATAATCGTGGAATTCTGTTCGATATGATCCAATATCCATGCATTGTTTTGATAACTTGTCCTTCAAGGTAATTATTATTGAACTGCATGTGTATTGTCGTTGATTTATCTTTCCAAAAACAATTAAGCTTTTCTTTTACTGGATACATTTCTTTCAACCAAAAATTTTCCCTTCAGTAATTTTACTCGAGAAACTGCATGACATAAAATGTCTTGACCTACGGTCTCGCAGTTTTTGAGTCTCATGCATTTCGTGGGGGTAAATCTACTGAAACTGCATTGATGACTCTCTTAACCAAATTAGTAACTGGGTACCTTTTTTCTCAATAATCGTCGTCAATGCGTTTCTGTTAAATTCGAAGTCGATAAAAACATTTCAACACTTTTCTCTGAAGTAGGCCAGGTTCCTCAAGGGTCCTTATTGGGGCCTATTATTTTTTGATCTACATAAACAATCTTGAATTTGAAATAATGCATTCTAAATTTATCGCTTATGCACATGATATATTTCTCTAGTATCGGCATAGAACACCGAATCTTTATAAAATGAATGTGAAGTTGCCGTAACCAAAGCCTCTAATTTTGTAAGTGATCACGACCAATTTTTGAATACACAGATTACTAAAATTATCCGTTTCCACAATTATCAGAATGAAACTGATTAATTCACAGTGAATATTGTTTAAAAATGGTTTAAAATCGTCTTTTTCGTTAACCAGCTGTCATCCCCCTAAGAACGACAGCCCTCAGAAGTCGAAACTTGTGCGAGCTAAGGATTAACGAGGTCTTACCTTTTAACGTGCGATTCCTACAACCATATTGAATATCGATACCATATTGAAATTTTTAGGCTTGCATCTGCCATAGCCAAAGATGTTTATATCAAACAAAAACATTTTTCATGTTGTATTGTTAGTGCTTCCAAAATTACTTAGTGTAGACCAATCTTCACCAATGATGGAATTCTAACCCTTGTCATTTTATATAGGGTCTTCTTTTTTGTTGGTGTACTACATCGAATCGCTTCAATAGAATTTTATTAGCGATGTCTCGGGTAAAATTCATTCAGTTTATAATATAAATATTTCGATCTTATTTGTATGGATATTATATCAAAATATGTGTATTATTTTTTTTTACGAACATGATATAGTAAGAACAGCAGAATGATGAATTACTATGGTGTGAAGACACTAAGAGCACGTCATCTTGTCACTTAGGAGCAAACACTACCGTGGTAAAACAGGAATCAGATTTACGCCTAAAGTTTTTGTTTCAGATTTTTTTTTCTCTTGCGAATGATTCAATGTTTTTGTCTAAACTCGGTAACTTCAGTGAATTTTGGTTATGAAAATTTTTGAGGAAAAAAAAATTGGAATGACATGAATTAAAAAAATTGAGAGATTCCCAAATTTTTATGGGACCACTGAGCCCATACACGAAATATCTCTTTCATGAAATTAATGGTTTTTGCAAGAAACTGATCCTACGATCGTGATATTTGTACCTGATTAGCGCTGCCCCTTGCATATTATATTAACATTAAATTAAGATTTGAAGAGTTTGATATCTTCACTAATATATTATGCTTCATAAATAAACGCGTTCAAACCTTTGCTTCGCGGGTTGAGGAAACATTCAACTGTTCGTTGTGACGCGCTGATGGTGGCTCTTAACAATAAACAAATTGAAGACCATACTGCTGCCCTAAAGATATAGTTATTCATAAGTGATTAGGTACTATGAGAAAACTCGAGTGATATTTTGAAAGAATATTGATTGCATCTACTGATGCATCTATATGAAAGCATAAATATTTTTCACCCAACGGGAAGTTGTACAGGCAAATGATTAATGTTGAGTATGATAATGTTCTCTGAACATAAGAGGATTCTTTTTTTTTGTGAGAATACGAGATTAAACAGAATTCGTATCACCAACTGGAAGAAATATTGTACGTTACAATATTTCCTAGAACAACAATTTTTGTATCTTTGTGGGCCAATGAGAGATTATCGATAGTGGACTTCTGTTGAAATAGTTATCATATTGAATATTATTTTTTTCCTTTCGAAAAAACATAAAACGACTATGAACTACTGTAAATGGCTAGTTCATGTAAATGCAATGTAAGGTAATGCTAGAACGTAAGGTGAAATAATGAAAATGTTCGGTTCACAAAAACGTGAGGTTGAATAATACGTTTCACAAATGCTAGTGATTTTGAATTTATTATGTAGGCTGCACTAAAATGGCAACTAGCAGAAGAAACACAACTGACAGTTATATGCTTGACTTCACAGAATAGTAGATACTTGGTTGTTCAGTATTTTCTTTCTGTTCTTATTGTTGTGGGCTCAGAAATTGATGGATGGTTCATTACGATTCACACCAGTCGTCTTCATTCGGAAAACATCGTCTTTAAAAGCCCTCTGATTGGTTGGAGGTAAGAATGCAACGCAGAAAATTAAAAGTTGGTGAACTTTTTCGTTACCTTAAGTACGCTTCATACCTTACCTTGCGTTTTATCAGGAACATGTCTACACAATTCCAATAGTTTAACCTATCTTCCGTTTTTGCGTTTACCTTAACTTTGTTTACATGAACTAGGCTCATGACTTCCGCAAGCGAAAAGTTTTAAACATACTTCCGTGGTGACTGAAAATGTGACAATCATCAGACACAGCTGTTTGTTCTAATGAACGTGAAAAAAGTTTATTACAGTGGATACACAACCCAAGAACTAATATGACAAAAATGATGCTCATAAAAAGGTGAAGATTTATACATTCACTCATTATAAACAAAAACAAACAGAAGCCCTGAAATAATAAAAATTTATAATTACCTTTGGGTGTTATGAGAGCTAAAAGAAGTCTTCACATTTCATGTCATCACATACCTACTTCATTATGAGTGAGGACTGTTTTGCTCGTTTTTGAAATTATTTTAAATGTAACCAAACATGGACGTAAAAATATAAAAACCAAATCGTATTTGGTGTTGAATGTGCCAAAAGTATATGCATATTGCATACTGGATGAAATTTGTAACAACTTCTTATAATTTTATTTAAAGTAATAATGTTCAGTTACACCGAATATCATAAAATAGCATAAACTAGCAAAAATCCAAAGTTTAACACCTTTTAGCTCGAAAACTGGTCATAGGATCGATCTGTAAATTGGACTACGGAATGAGGAAGCCAAAACTTTTAACATATCGAAATTTGAGCAAAATTAGAAGAAAGTCATTTTACGTAGTAGGTAAATGTGCAGTGTCTTTGGAACGAAAATTTCTCTCATGTGTTGAAATATCCATGGGAGGTGTGGAATTATCGTGGGTGATACAACAAGTGTATCAGTGAATATCGATATAAAAATTCCTTCAATTTTGAGAAACAAATTATGTTGCTTGGCAACGAGCGCTTGCGCGAGTGTGGTTGCCTAAGGGTAAGTTTATGTTGGAGCTGTGATAAACGATAAGAGCGGCGATGAGAGCAGCGACAAGAGCAGCGCAAATAGAGATTTCTAATGGATCTGGACACCCTAATAAAAAGAGACGAAAGTTCTAAATTTTTCCGTCCTTGTTGCCAGGGAATGAACTCTGTGATTGGTTACTATAAGGTCAAGGAGTATAAATGTCATTTTCAACTGTAGCTGTCATGTCATTCAAACTCCCCGCCATTATGGTAACCAATCACAGAGCGCGCCCCTGGCAACAAGGATGGAAAAATTAAGAACTTTCGTCTCTTTTTATTTGGGTGTCCAAATCCATTAGAAATCTCTATTTCATGTCTCTAGTGTGTTGTTCAGAGCTTCGACAGTAGCGACGATCTTTGCTTAGCAGGTTGAACAGCTGATAATAGTTTTTTGAAATGAGTGATTCTGAAGAAGAAATGCTTTCAACTGTCGGATTAGGTAATACTGGAAGACCAAACCAAGCTACTGAAAATATTCGCAGTCTGTTTAAAACGTATCTTTGTCGCAATCCAATTTGAATAATAATTCTTAAACATTTTTTATACCTAACCTTTAATACCTACTGCTTGTATAAATAAACTTAAATTTTACTTACGTGTTTTATTCATTTTCACAGCCACTTTATCCCACAATTTATCTAGAACAAATCTATTATGATGATTTTTATTTTTTTGATCCCACAAGGCGGACCTGACGAATATTTCAGTTATTAAACTGTCGTTATCCATACCGACTACCTGTGATAAAAGCAAAGAAAATTTGTAGTTCAATTATCACCGCTCTTATCGTTACTCGGCTACAAAGCATGTCTCAACGTGTCGCTCCAATATAATCACCTGCATACAAAATAATGAATTAATTTTCTCCGCTTTGCTAGTATCGCTGCTCTTATCGTTTATCACAGCTCCTACATACCCTAAGGGTATGTTTATGTTGGAGCTGTGATAAACGATAAGAGCGGCTCACAGCTCCTACATACCCTAAGGGTACGTTTATGTTGAAGCTGTGATAAACGATAAGAGAGGCGATACTAGCGTTTATGTTGGAGCTGTGATAAACGATAAGAGCGACGATACTAGCGTTTATGTTTGAGCTGTGATAAACGATAAGAGCGGCGATACTAGCGAAGCGGAGAAAATGAATTCATTATTTTGTATGCAGTGGTTTATATTGGAGCGACACGTTGAACATGCTTTGTAGCCGAGTAACGATAAGAGCGGTGATAATTGAACTGCAAATTTTCTTCGCTTTTATCACAGGTAGTCGGTATGGATATCGACAGTTTAATAACTGAAATATTTGTCAGGTCTGCCTTGTGGGATCAAAAAAATAAAAATCATCATGATAAATTTGTTCTAGATAAATTGTGGTATGAGGATTTTTCCAAAATATCTTTTTATTCCGAGATAATGAATTTATTCCATAATTCAGCATCGCACTGTGTATGTTCATTGAATGGAATATTCAATTTTAGTTTAAATATTTCTGAAATACCTACTTACTGGATTTTGTTATGTTAATTATCGAAAGAAAGATTTTTGTTATGGTAACTATTACCTTTCCTTTTGCATCTCATTTTGTTATTCTACAATGAAGATTGGTTTTTGTTTACTTGCTTGATTGTTATCATGAGCCGCTCCTCAATTAAAATTGGTCTACTATGACAATTGCTCCATCTTTTTCGATTCTTATCAGAGATGTACGATAATATGTAATCAAAGGTTTCTATTTTCATTCTCATATATTCCATGAATGCTGCAGGGTGTTGCCTTAATTTTTTATAAAGATGATGGAATTCTCCAAACATGGGTCTTTGAGTATTTTTGGGATGTGCAGATAATTCACGCTTTTTACGCGCACTCTTGATAATATAATATTTAACGGCATTTGAAGTTGAAAGCATTTCTTCTTCAGAATCACTCATTTCAAAAAACTATTTTCAGCTGTTCAACCTGCATGCAAAGCAGAGATCGTCGCTACTGTCGAAGCTCTACTATAAACAAAACACCAAAGACATGAAATTAGCGCTGCTCTTGTCGCTGCTCTCATCGCCGCTCTTACCGTTTATCACAGCTCTAACATAAACCTACCCTAAGGCAACATGATTTCGACACTCCCAATGAGCAAAGACGTAACTCATATTTCATCATATTTCAGGGGAGCCGAAATACTGAATTTTTTTTCAATATTTAAGTCGAAATACAACTTTTTTCAAGTAGATTTCTTCATAACTACTTGGTCTAGAGATACGGCTTTTTATCGTCAGCATCAGTTTTTTAAGCTGAATACGCCTACACCTAAAACCGAAAATAGCTGTAATTTCAGTTACGGCTTTGTTCGTTGGGGGTATCGATTTGTTTCGAAAACGACAAGGTATTTACGATAATCGCCGATAACACGACTTGTATTTTAACAAATTCACCATACACTTGCTTTTCAACAAGGCATGCAGTCGCCTATCGAACCGATATAAAGTAGTTGAGAAAAATTCTCGTACCTACATCGGACTCGAACCGACTATCGCTATGCTGGAGTTTCGAACGGCCTGTGCCTTAGACCGCTGATCCACCGACCACACCTTAATATCTGAGAAACTGTTAATTTGGCAATATTGCCGATATCACCATTGAATCGGGCATCATCAAAAACCAGTACATATAGAATTTCACGAATTTTTCTTGAACCGTATTGAAAATATTGGAACGTTCCCAGACTTTTGAACGAAAAAGCCATGTTGTCATATTTCGAAAACTGCATTAATTTAAAATCTGACATTTGAAAAAATTGAGTTGACCTCAATATCTGAAAAACTGTTCATTTGGCAACATTGCCGATATCACCATTGAATAGGGTATCATCAAAATCCGTCTTTTGTAAAATTTCACGAATTTTTCTTGAACCATATTGAAATTACTGGGACGTTCCCAGACTTTTGAACGAAAAAGCCATGTTGTCATATTTCAAAAACTACATTAATTTGAAAAATGATATTTGTAGATATAAATAATGAGGCATTGCTGAATTGATTGCAATGAAAACAAATAGGGTGTTCCATTTGAAAAAATTGAGTTACCTTCAATACATGATAAACTGTTGATTTGGCAACATTGCCGATATCACCATTGAATCGGGCATCATCAAAACCTATCAAAATTTTCATAAATTTTCTCTGGTCCGTTTTTGAAATATGAGACCGTTCCGATACTCATGAAAGACACTGTATACATATATCTAGTAGCCAATCAAGAACCGAACTACAAAATCGAAAGCATGATGTGTTCAATTATCAACAAAAAAATTTTAATCAATCAGGTTGGTTTCATAGCCTCGCTATGCTCGGCTATGAAACACCAGCCGCGGCATTGAATCTTTTGCTTTTATGCTGCCTAGTAAAACAAATAACTATTTATAGCAATTATAGCATTATCCCCGATAATTTTAAGTATATCATTTTTATTCACTTATTTGGATAATCTACCGAATAATGCTATGGGAAGATCCCAAAATTTTTTAAACATCTCGACAAAATTGAAAGATATAGGCAAAAGGAGAATTTGAAAATATTTTATTTTTCCTCTATAACTCCAAACGCAAAGAAGCCACATCGAATTATTTTGATTCACGTAATGACCTCTGAAATACGCTTCTTTGCCCTCATTTGATGAGCACCCTCCTATCTTTTACCGTTACTAAGATCCCAATGCATAGACTCTGATTTGAATAGCCCTGTATACATTATCACTCTTCACAAAAAAAAATTAGTAACCATTAATTATAAATGAATATAATATTCCATCCTATTATATTCCTAACCAATAAGGAAGCGAACAACATCGAAAATACACATTTCTGGTATTTAATGACCAATCACTACACAATCGAAAACACAAAAATTTCAACTATTCAAAAAACTCTTATTCTAGCATAGGCATAGAGGAATAATCGTTTGATAGAATGCTAGGTGTCTCAACTTGTTGCAGCTATTGTGAGGAACGACTTTTGCCCACCTAGAAACACCCCGTATAAATGCTAGAGGTGCCACAATGTTGTATAATAAACTCGCACATATACCTTCCAACATCGTGATATATTGCAAATTGTATCGATATTATCTAAGTGTTTCCCAGCGCCAAATGGGATTTGCTTTATTTTATGATTTCACAGCCTTCATGGCTCACTGGAAGCGATAGATAGTGTTAATTGAATCTGGCGATGTGTGACCACGCCTATATTTCTCATCCATAATCTCTCTATATAGGGAGGTGATGCAACATAAGTGCAACTCTCGTTAGTATAGGTATCAGTAACAAGGTCATCAAAAAACAAATTGTTGTTATCAAAATTGCTATATCCTTCAACCGGGTGCATTCTTATGAGGAACCCCTCAAATTTTCCAGATACTTGTGTGAGCTAGGGAAGACGTACCCTTATATTTTAACGTGTACTACCATGTGCGTACCAGTGACCAAGCTGGGATTGGAACTCACGCCACTGGCGGATCTGAGGGGGGGCCATGAGGGCCATGCCCCCCCCCCCCCTAGAGTTTTGAATAAGTACTTAATATTGGTTCAACAACCAGTGTGGATATGCAACTAAACCTGAATTTATTTTTAACAAGAAGAAAACATACGTTTTTGTATTGAATGTTTCCTCAAATCAACACGTTTTTGAATTTCATAGAAGTCATTCATCATCCAATACAACCATGAAACAGAAATATTCTTCTGTGCAGTGCGAATATGTGAAAAGAACACAGGCGGTCAAATCAAAGGGCGGCAAAACAGATTACTATAGAAGAAAAATACTTTCGGGGACTGGGCTTCAATAAAATGCATTTTACCATTAGCGGTAATCCGTGAGCGGTGACGGTGAGCGATAATATTCAAAAACAAAGGAATTAAGTAGTTGTTTTTTATCGCAAACCGCACTAACAATGAATAATTCTATTCCACTTGGTTTTGAAGGAAAAGGGAATTTCACATTACGTCCTCAAACATATCAGTGAGATTCAGTTCATATTCCTATGGATTTTATTACTTTGGTTACAGGCGCATTTATAAGTATAAACACCCCCCCCCCAATCGAATAAAATTCAGCCTTTCAATCAAAATTAACATTTACCTGTTAAAGTAAAATGTATTTAGTTTCAGAATGCATCTGTTAATATCGTTAAATTATTTTTTCTTTTTTCATATTAAATAAAATAAACTGAATATGACATCCTATTTTTCCCACCTTTATGATACCCCGTTGACAAATCTAACAATCGATGTAAGGCATTTGACCTTGAACCTGCCTGCGGCGCTTTTCTATTTTCTGTCACTTCCGCACCACGAATTACCCCCCCACATGGAACAAAGCTGTATACGCACATATTTGGTTAAAAAAATGTATCAACTCATGTCCCCCCTGAAAAACTCCCTAGATCCGCCAGTGACTCACGCCCACTGGATTTGATAGGGAAGTAAACGCCCTACCATCACGCATACCTACTACAGCCTTCATATTTTTTGTGGGTATTTCAATTTTTTGCCCCAGTATGAAGGAACACTCAGATATACTCTATTAGAATTAATTCGAAGCACGAAGCATCCTTGACATTCACAATATATTCTTGTTTCGAGTTGCTTATAACACAAATATGTACTTTTCGTCAACGGGCTGCCTTACGAACAACCCTCAGACTCTTTGAGAGTCTGAGCTGATGTTGGCGGTGGTGGTTCGAATAATCCATGCCTCCTGCAAAGTTTATGCATGTCGTTCGTTTGCATTCAATGTAGATACTGCTTCATCTGAATTTTGTTCAGAGGTGGTTGTTCATGAATTTAAATAAGTGTGAGAATAATACGAAGAAGACTGAGTGTTACGAGCATTTTGTGAATTGATGATTCAACGACTCACAGAAAATACAGATCCGCTGTACGTATGTTTTTTGTCAACAGATGCAATTACAGATAATGGGCTGAAAGTGGCCACTTATGATTAGTTTCATACTTAAACACCTCAAAAGTTGAACATCTGATATGATAATCTGTATGGTCACATTGTTGGACCATCCTCTCTCGATATAAATGTAAACGACGGATGTTAATTAGAGTTACTTTGGACAGCCGTTGATCCAGAAATAGACGGAGTATTGTAGGATGATGATGATTTATTCAAAGACTAACCACTTTTACATTTCACTGACAACACGTGGCACTTCCTATGGTTGCACATTTTTCAGGTCTTTGGGTAGGACTATGTTAGAACTTAATAAATGAATATTTGGAACCACTGGTATGAACAAAATGAATAAAACCTACCCAAAATACCGAAACAATGTCAATTCCACTCGAAGCGCGTTTCGCCAAAGATGACATCCCCAGAAGCTCAATCTATAATACTTTCTGAGGCATCTGGATTATATGTCATTGTTGTATAGGTCAAGGCACAATATTTATAGTCCAATATCCACAGACAAATTTGTGCCAAAACTGTGAGATGAATTGTAACGCTATGAAACTTGGCACGTGACTTCTTGACATCAGGATTAGTTGAAAAAAATAATTGTTTACCAAAAAATCAGGGGTGGAACACAAATTTTTTTTGACTTTAATAAAAAAAAAAAATTTGGAGTATTCTCGGAAAGTAAAGAGGCTATCGGAAAACGGCTTCGATAGAATAAATGAAATTACAAGTAGTGGTAGTACTTATGGGGAGGCTGTTGGTACAGTCAAGCATGGTGTTCTGCCTGCCTGTGGTTTCCACCTGCTCTCCTCAAAGTCTGGGTGTGTAGTGTGTTTGTGCTTGTCAAGGGAGCGAGTTCCTTCAATCCGCCACTTCAAGCCCTGGTAGGGCTGGTTCTCGGTCGGACGGTGCGGCGGCCGTGGGTGATTATATCATCGGCTACCAGACCCGCAGCACCCGAACCAAGGCCCCTCCTTGGCTCCCACCGAAGACCAGATTTTCCAGTTCCCGCAGCGAGTTCCTTCGATCCTACTCGTGAAAACCCTGGTAGGGCTGTTTCTCAACCGGGCGAAGCGGCGGCCGCGGTTGACTATCACCGGCTATCAGCCCCGCAGCACCCAATCCGAGGCCCCTCCTTAGCTCCCACTGGAGGCAGATTTTCAAGTTCTCGCATCCCTCTGTGTAAGTGGGTGTGTGTTAGGTGTCGGGGAACATGTGTGTTTTTGACGTTGGTGTACGGTAAGCTAGGGCCCACGGGTCACCAATCCCGTTGGCTGCAACGACTCAGCCATCCTTGTGGAAATGAAATTACAAAGTAGTCTAGTGATACTTTAAGGAGACTGGGCTAGGTTAGGTTCGGTGAGGTTAATGCTTCATATTTGAAGCATATGTGTCTTTTCGAGCTCTGGAAACAGTGTTAATCGTCCTAAAATTGCGATTAGGAATAGCTGCCATTGTAGACAAAAGGTGAGAATATTTTATGAGATTATGGATAAGCCTCATATCTCATTTATGAATATTATGAGGATTATGGGAATGGCCAGCCTCTGTGATATTTTGTGAGAACCGCTACTAAATATACTTCATAACTACTTTCGAAACTTCATCCTAACAAGTAGTTGCCACTTTTTTAATATAGGCCAGACCTTCGATATTGAATAAAAGCTGAAAGTTCTTCTGTGCGTGTTCCCTATACAGGTAAGATCGATCAGGGACTATAGAGTTTGGGTAGTGGTTACTTGGGCAGGTAACAGGAAGTAAAGGTGACTAAAATAGTACCTTAAATTCGTTAAAGTATGAAATTATTATTGCTTATCTTTTACAAATAGTGATGTGGAAATGTGTCAGGGTATTGAATCATTCTGGCAAAGAACAAGAGTGTTGTCAAGTGCATATACCATAATTTTCTCTCTCCCAAAGAAGTGATATTCCATTTGAATATGTTATGTAGAAGATTTTCCATTTAATGAAATTTCTCAATAATAAACTCAAATTTTCACAGCAAGAACAAAAAACTTCGCATGACAGTAGGGTTTGACATGTCTATGATAAGCCGGAAACCGGACTCGAGAGTGTGGCCATTGTTGGCTTAGATATTACCTATGGCTCGATGATCCTGGACTATGTAGTATATATGGAATGAATGGATAAATTCATCTTCTTTCGTTCTGGATGGTCAGGGGTTTCTGAAAATCCCGTGGTTCGACAAAATTACCTATCGTTTAAAAAGAATGAGTTTTTCTACACCCTCTGAGTTTTTAAAATTATAACACATTTTGGAGTTGTTTTTGTGGGTTCAGTAACAGAAATGTGAAGTGCAAACCTCCAGCTTGAAATTGCATGCTTTATTTTTCATACAGGTTGTGTATAAGCGATTATTTTCATCATTTACTGGCTAAGATGTGGAATTTTGAGGGAGTTGAAAATGAGGCAGGAGTAAAATAGTTCTTTTGGCGTGTCTCACTACTCTTAAATCATTGCATAGTGTCTTAAGAGGGTAATGGTTCCTGCTTCAGTGCAGTTATTCCAGATTAACTGAAATATGTATGATTTCTGCATCCTCCTTAAAAAAACGCAGTTGGATTATGTAACTTGGTAAAAACAACCACTTAGGTACTAAGATACCCACATGTTATATTTGCATGAAAAAGTAGAAGTCTTCACGACCAAAATGCACGTTCATTTTTAATTTTTTGATCATTTTTATTAAAGTTATGACACATTTAACGTTCGGCACCGCCGGAACTTGCAGCGGCGGGCTAAGGCTACGGTTACATTGGATGCGTACTCTGACGACCATCGAGTCGGACGTATTCATGCGTAGTCGTGCGACCGAAACAAGCAACGGCTGACAGATTGAACCGGTTATATTCGACGAGGACTAGTCGTCAGTGTTCGCGCGTATATGCACGATCGATTTTAAAATTCAAACTTGTTTATTTTTTCGGCTACTTCCGTCCAAGCACACGATGTACACTGAATATTTCTTATCATTAAAATAAAAATGGACATAGAAAAATTGATTTTGGGGGTGTTTGAAAGAAAGGTACTATGGGATCAAACAAATAAAGATGATCATAATTGAGATACGGCTCGTAAGATGTGGTTATCCAATTTCTCTGCAGGTTGAATACACTTTCGAAAATTGGACAGTTTTTCAAGTCTTACGGAAAATTGAGACAATATATAATTGAACGCTTCAGGTATCATGCGAAAATGTTCGAAAAAACTGTGGTTGGCGTAACAACAGTGGCGTAGCTAACTTTCAGCGAGCCCCCCCGCAGGAACCTGCTTGCGCCCCTACCCCCTAACCTAACCTAACCTAACCTAACAATCAGCGCCGTATAATTAAATTGGCGACAAAAGAACGAGGGTGGGAGTTTTTAAAGCAGGGTGTTTTCTTTTGGGCCCCATGCTACCGGTCATAAGATTTTGCATACTTATAGATTTATAAATAATAAACGTTTTCCCAAAATTCTGGAACATTTTCAAATAATTTCTTTTATATTAGAGTTCTGAAGGGAAAAAATGATAAAATGTACATTCTGGCAACAGAGCGTATGTGGGGGCCTTGGATTTCGATGTAATTGCAAGAGGCACCTGTTGCTCAATCGATAAAAAGCGTTCTGAACTAGGCCATGTTGCCACTTTGTACAATTGATAAAACTTATTACATAAAATTTCCCTATGAAAAAACATACCCTCCTTTAAATGTGAGGCAAAAATTTCTGGTTTCCTTGCGCCCCTGTCAAGCTTGGCCTCCCCGCGCCGCCGGGGTTGCGGGGGTGTTAGCTACGCCACTGCGTAACAACTCTTCAAATAATACATGAAACTCGCCATTTTCTTCTCTATTTTTGAATAAAAAATCATTTATCCATATTTTTCTTGAACTTCTCAACATCAAAAGATGTAAAAAATTGTTCACCAATACATATTCTTCGTCTTAGGTCATAATGTTTGAACTGAAACTAGTCGCAATTAAACGTATGCAATGCGACCATCTAGATTGTACGACCATACTCGTCCGTTAACGCCCTACTGGATGGTCGTCAAAGTACGCATCCAATGTAACCGTAGCCTAACACGAGCCTGAAATTTGATGTCGGCGTTCAAGCACGTTTTCTGAGAATACGGGCTCATTTTATAAATAAGGAATTACTGAGGATCATTCTTGTGGAGAATTGAATGATCTTCAACCCTATTCAAACTATATTTTTTAAACTAAAATTTTTCTAAGATGAAATAAAAAAAAAACTTTTTTTTAAATCAATTTTTTTTGGGATCCACCCCCAGAATTTTGGTAAACAATTTTGATATTATTATCACGTTTTCTTTGGTAAACTTAGAGCTGACGTTAAAAAGGGATTTTTAAGTTCTCATTAGACTAATTTGTCATTTATCAATTTCAAAACACATATCATTATTTCAATAGGTCATGCCATAACTTCATTGTCATCGTTAACTTTTGATACAATGTCAATTTTCATTAATTTAGTTAAAAAGTAGACTAAGCTTCAGCAAACATGTGTTAAGGCTGTAACACAATGGAAGTTTTTATGTTTTTAGTTTTGATTTTCATAATTTTGGATAATTTTTTAACGCGAAACCATCATTGCCATTATCATTCTGATCACGCCTCATAAACAATCTGCATGGTTGGTAGAATTCAAGCTTCATTTTTCAATACTGTTTTGCATCTTGCTTTACTTGAAAAACTGATATCCAAAATCCCAAAACTTAAAACTTTTTACATAAATCATCCATTGTGTCTACGGCTTTACTCTACCTGTTTAAACTTCCTTAAAAATAAAATTTGATTAATTGGTCATTTAACAGTTTTCAAAACACAGATCAATTCTAGTAGTTCATGTTCTAAGCCAAACGTCATTGTCATTGTCAACTTTTGACACAATGTCAATTTCACTCATTTTTTATTTAGTTTGACAGTAGACTAAGCTTCGACATGTGTTACTCTGCATGTTGAAACTTTTATCCAGTTTAATCCTGGAATAAGGATTTTTTAAAATGATATTCATACGATGTCCTGTTTTTAAATTTTTACATGGTCCTCTGGACACATGATATTTTTATGGTCTGGCTCTTGTACACCTTGTCAATTTTTCAAAATTCTCATTTTCAAAATTTCTTAATTTCAATTCAATGTCACTTACTCACAGGTACGTACTGATGATGACTTTATAGTCGAAAGCGCTTTGCTATGATTTTATAAATAATACATTGGAACGTGCACACAGCCTGACAATTTTCACTTATTGAATAATTATCGTTTTTGAGTACGGATTCTAGAAACTGTTGAAATTAGATATAATAATAATTATTACGTTGTTTATTTCCAAGCCCAAGTGCGGAATTACATCTGTCATCCATTTGTGCAATGTTCCTCAAGAAGGACACTATTTGCAAGTGCTGATTGTACTAAAGCCATTAATATCATTCTTGATTTTATTGGAAATGACCACCTGCATACGTGCATGTTTTGAGGTATTTCTTCTCATCAGTGCTAGGATAGGTCAGACTGTCAGACAGCCGTAACTTATCGTAAAAGTCAGTCAGGTTTTATTCATAGGGGAATACTGTAGGGCTCTTGAATGTTATCGTTCGTGTTGTGGAACAAGGCGACTCTATTGTTATCTGACCTATTCTAGGACTGATGACAGGAAATAGCATAGAAACATGCACATATCTGTACCTCAGAGGCAAACTATGTTAAGTCCAAATATGATGAAATCAAGTTGAGAATGTTGAATTTATGTACATAAAATAATCTTCCATTTGAATTTTTTATGTATTTTTTCCCAATTCTAGTAAAAAGTTAGACACTTCAGAAATATGTTAAGTCACAACGTAGCTTAGAGCTTAGAGAAATTAACAATTTTTTTTTCTGAGCTAAATTATGTTAAGTCGCATTAAAAGCAACTCTATTTTTTTTTATCACTGATAATGTTTCCAAGTGTTCCATTATGCCCCGGTTGAACAGGCTGAAGTGGTTGAGGTGGTAGTATCCACGATCTTTGGGACGAAGTTGTACTGGGTGGCGTGGTCGGCTGATCAATCATATCCCAAGCATCCATTAATACCTGCTGAATTTTGCGTTTTACTTTTCTTGCCATACTGTTGTTGCTAGCACTCTGAATTCCACGTAGCTCAGTTGCTACAAACTTTCCAAAAACGTCCAAATCATCATCAGAAGCTGGTTTACATACTGGTATTTCCTTAGCAAGTTTGGTCATTTCATTCATAGCGCTAGACGCTTGAGCAAGAAAGTTATCGCACGAAACAGCCTTTTTTCTTTTAGGCACTGGTTGAATATGATCAGTTGCAGATCTCGAAGTTGAAGGTGCAGATACTATAGGAGCCCCACCATCATTATTCTGAATGTCCTACAATTAAACGACACATAAAATTATTCTTTTTTGTTTACAGATACCAACAACAAATGAAGAATGGGAATATATTGCAAAGGACTTTGAAAACAAATGGAATGTATTCAATACAATCGGAGCAATGAATGGAAAACACATCCGCATTAATTGTCCCCAAATGGGTGGCTCTCACTTTTTCAATTATAAGTCTTTTCATAGTACTACGTAGATGTTGGAACGAATGGCCGGGTGGGCGACAGTGGCATGTTTGCCAAAAGCCAACTGAGAAAGTGTTTGTTCAATACAAACACAAACATCAATCTGCCGTATGTTGTGTTAGCTGATGATGCTTTTCCACTCAGTTACAATGTTATGAAGCCTTATCCTTTGAAACATATAACCAAGGAAGAGAAAATATTTAACTACCGACTATCTCGTGGAAGAAGAATGGTTGAAAGTAGCTTCGGAATATTAGCAAGCCGGTTCAGAGTGTTTTTAACTGCAATAAATTTAGCACCCGAGAAAGTAACATGTATTACACTTGCGACTTGCACACTGCATAATTTGTTAATTGAAAGACGGAAACACCTATATACACACCATGACATTTTTACTCGAATACAAGATAAAAACCAATTCCATGACGTTCGCATCGATGAGACCCATCAGGAAATGCAAGCTCTTACAAGGCAGGTTGAAATCGGGGCGAACCGCCATGGACGAGAAATAAGAGATGCATTTAAAATGTTTTATAACGGTGTGGGGAAAGTGCCCTGAAAGAAAATTATGTTTAATAATTCCAACTTACATTACTGTTTTCTGTTGATTCGTTTGTTTCAATAGAAGTTTGTGAATTTTCACATTGGAGGTCTAAATTTAATTGTGATTCATCAGCATCGCTTGTTTTATCCAGAAACTTCAATTAAGGAAACCAGTAGACTTTTGGCTTATAAATATCGTCCCCTTCAGCTCCACTTTTCATGCTCCTGATAACCTAAAAAAATTAAAAAAGAAAGATTATATATGGTTCATATTCAATACCCACTCAGCAGTCTCAACGGCTAACAAAATAAATTTTTATTTTCAATTCTCTCGTCACAATTGTTCTATAACATTGTTCCTAAAAGCACTGGTTTTTAAGATATGTACAACGTCTAGCGGAAATGCAAGACCTCATATAATTTGTGCCTGGTCCATAACTTGATGGATACAGCTTTCAGGACGAACAGTTATAGTGCAAAATCTTCAAAAATTGTTTCTATACACTAGTTAATTTTTTCTATTACTGATTGAGTGTCCCCTCACTAATGGCACCCGAGATCCTACCTATACTTATTATCAATATGCAAGTTTTTGGCGTACCCTATAAGCTTAATATTTGCATTCATGTTTGTGAAACTTACCTTCATTTTCTCCGATAAGTACTGGCTTCGTAACCCATTTATCTTTTTTTTAATACCCTCTACTTTGCACTCTTTTCTCACTGTCCTTATTACTTCGACATTCGTTTTATAGATGTCCAGTCTTTTGTTTCTATTTTTATAATCGGGATGCTGATGGTTGTACAGCATTTCGTAACTCTCGTATTCGGAAATTAGCAATTTTGTAGCCGCAATGCACCAAACAAACTTGTCTTCCGCCATATTGTTTTGCAATTGTCAATTCTTTGATGAAATATAATAGCTTGGCATTATATTTTATCAACTATATTTTATAAAAGAAATATTTTATAAAATATGGTATATTACACCGTCAAATTTTTCATCAAATATGTTTTATAAAAGATCTTTGACAAAGAAATGTTATAGTCTGACATTGACTTAACATAATTCATTATAAAAATCTACGAATGCTTCTCCTGTAAAATGCAAGTTTTGGACTTAAGATACTTTGCCTCTGTGGTCATTTCCAACAAAATGAAGGATGTTATTCTATGGCACTATCACAATCAGTGATTGCAAATAGTGTCCTAGGAACATTGCACAAATTGAAGACAGATGTAATGAAAAGTAGTTGTTTTCTTTCAGATATTAGCAACATTTTTCCACTTCGTCGACATGTGCGGAGAGAAGGGTATTACTGGCCGTAGTCGGAATTACTTCTTCTGATTTATTTCGGTAAATGTTTGAAATATACAAACACACCTAGGATGTGAAAATCTTCAAGTTCAAGACTCACTACACTGCTTTTGATTTAGTTTTTTTACTGACAATTGTATTGTATAAGGTTAATATTATGAGTGAAGGAAGTTGAGCATTATCATCCTACTTTAGAAAATAATTCATTGTGAAAAAGTTTCGTGTCATTATTGTTGGTCAGATATCGGACAAAAAATATTCATTAGTTCTTCAATCACTTACTTTGCATACTTGGGGTGGGTGATTATAATGGGCTCGAAAAACATGTACTGTAGTCGAGAAATGAACCATACACGAGACACATGAACTCTCAGAATTATTCGAAAGATATGAAGTGGTCTATACAAAATAAATGCGACCTTACCCTTTCAGAGTTAGATGATGCCGTAAGGTACATGAGTTTTTCCGAGCAAACTTGATAATGGCAATAGTTTGATGCGGAAAAAAAGAAACTGGGGAGTCTCCCCGAAACACACCCCATTTGAAGATCTGTATCATTATTGATCTGCTGACTCATTTTGACGCACTATGCCAAACTCAAACGGAGGTGTAAAAATTCGCATTCTGTAGAAGCAAAAAAATATAAAAAGATTTCACTTTGAGGTGAGAGATTAGTAGAGTGTATTTGAGAGACAAATAGTAACAGTGCGATTACGGATGAGTGGGTCAAGTAGCTCGATTTAGGGCTATAATTAGCACGAAAATCGAATGTTCTATTTATATCATAAGAGTACCAGAAGTAAATTATATTGAATGGAAGTATCACATTAATCGAATTGTACAATTAGTTATATATTTTGACTTGTAAATTGCCCAATGAATCTTTCCATAATTCAGCAGAACCTGAGTAAGTACGTGAACGATAGATCATGAACCACATATCAACAGGCATGATTGATTTTACCACTTCATACTAACCTGTCCAATTCAATAGCGATTTTGCGATGAAGCATATAAATCAACCAAGATATCTCTCAAGTCATACTTACATTGATTATGTAAATGGGAAAAGTGTTATTCCATCAAATATACAGGGTAATTACCGTGGAGCAGACTGCTATTTTCCAAGTTTCGGGCTGGCAGGTTTTCAATGATTCCAGTAAATAAAGCAAATTTTTACTGTAATAATAATCCGATATGAAACATCGAATGATCTAAAATAAATGAAAAACTTGGTTGAAAATCATTTTTTCTCAATCAATAGAATTGGACAAAAGTAATTTTGCCATCAACGATAATACGATGTATAATTGACCCCCATTTGCAATAAGGAACCAACTGAAATAACCAAGTTACGGAGAAAAACAAGTTTTTTTGAAAAAAAGTGATATTTGTAATTAAATGTTAAACATTGTGTTTTAATTAACTGAAAACTGCTTGATGCAAAATGCTTGATGCAAAATAGAACCAACTGACAAGAAGTTTCTTTCCATTAAGTTGCTATTTTTGTCTTCTAAAACTTCATTTTCTCCGTTTGTTTGCTTCTCAACAAAGTATTTTTGTGTTGATCTTCATTCACCTCGAAAAGGTCACAAAAAATTACGATTGCAAAGTAGTTCTTCTAGAAAACTTTGCCAAGTATTAAACGGATATAATTCAACGGTCGTAGGGGGCAGTAGTTGTTTTCTTGTTGTAGTTACTTACCGACCACCATACCTATTGTATAGGTTTTCTTGCGGAAGATTGGATTACGTAATCTACCATTTTTCATAATTCATTTAAGGGTCAAGTAGTGTCACCCCTGTTCATTATAATTTCAACTCCAATTATTTTTCATGTTGATTTTTACTGTTGTATTCAATTTTTAATATATTATTTTTATATTCTTGGGTAAAAAAAACTCCAATGTAAAATCACAGAATAACAAAAACTCTGACAAAAAATTTACAAAGTTTTGGTTCTTTATTACAAAACATAAATGCAGGCTTCTTGAATTTTCAGTTGGGTCTACTTGCTCATAGGCAGCGCAAATAGCTGTTTTACGTTGGTTTCTTATTACAAAAATATGAAACAGACATCCCTGATAATGGTGAACTAACTAACTCGTTTACGTAACAATTGTCAATTGGTACCTTATTATATTATATCAGCATGTTCATCAATATCTGAGTTAAATCGACTACTTTTGACTAAGTCCAGCAACTTCTGCTATACCTGAACCTATTAGGTATAATACGGAGTATCATACAGTGTGTTGCATTTCACTAAGCCCCACCCCTGTATTCCTGTGGATTTCAGATAATAGAAGTATTTTTTTCATTACAGTGTGAACTTCTCGATAAGCTTTATCTTCTCAGGTGAAAAAGTTTCATAAGTCACCTTTTCACGACCTACTACGCTCACAGAATGCACGCCAAAAGTTGAGAAAAAGTACTAGGCATTTTTTTAGCAAAATTTTTGTTAGGGCATTCGGTTCGGACCAATCTCGAATAGCTCCACTCTGTATAAAATATTTCGTGTTAATTGAAATGAATTGAGGCAAGGGATCTGTTTACTGATTGTTGATGAAAACATATTATTTCCACAAAAATTATCAATTTTTAAATACTAACAAATTTTGAAATCAAATATTGAGAAATGGAATATGTATCAAACAAGCAGTTGAAAAACTGAGACACCAACAATTCTAAACCTTTGAATGTTCTATATTATCTTATCCCCCTTCATTTTCTATAAATTTTTTGTACCTTCTGCGCAAGTTCTGTCTTCTACTTTTGGGGAAATATTGAACAGAATGTTAATGAAACTAGACCATGTACTGAAAAGTTGCGACAATAAATTGTAGCACTGCGCAGAGAAATTTCACAAGGAGAATTGAGAAGAGTAGGACATAACTTGCGCAGAAGGTGTGGAAATAATGTGTTTTTATAAACAATCATAAAGAGATCGTCTGAATCCGACCCCTTGCCCCAATTCATTCCAATTTACACGGAATTTATTATACAGAGTGACTTGAAAGATTTCCTTTTCCGAAAACAGGTATAGAAAACACCCCGTAAAAGATATCATGTTGAAATTTTACGCGGAGGTATTCAAGAATAGTTAGAATCGAATGCCCTAACCAAAATTTTGCTAAAAAAATTCCTAATACCTTTTCTCGATTTTTGGCAAGCTTTCTGTGGTCGTAGTAGGTCGTGAAAAGGTGATTGATGAAACTTTTTCACCTGACATGATAGAACATTTTGAGAAGTACCTATTAAAAGAATATATATAAATTTCCAAAAATACGGGGGTGTGGCTTAGTAAATTGCAACACACTATATATATGAATCAAGACAGATTATACAATTATAAAAAAGTATTTTTTGGGAGCTTCAAAGCGCCTGGTAAAAGTTGCCGCCCATGGAAAGTGTCTGGTAGTATTGCTTTCATTAATTTTTAACAATATTTTCTTAAACATACGTGAAAATCAACTCCTAAAACAGAAGTTAACAGGGAAACCTTTCAAGGCCCCCCTAAAACTATATAGAAGGGAAACTGAAGCAGGTACCTCTGGAATACAGGTGAATGAAGCCAAGCCAACCGTCCCAAGGGCGCCGACCAGAGGAACCCCAAGGGTGCTTCAATACAAGTTAACAAAGGTACCAAAAGACCACTGCAAGCATAAACAAGTGAAACTGAAGCAGGAACCTATAAAAGCTAGTCGAAGAAAGAAAAGATATCCGTCCACAGGATACCACCTTTGACGTGCCACCCTGGGTGCGGAGAAGACACCCAGAAAAATAGAACCAGAGGAATCAAAGGTATGAACACAACACAAGTTAGTTGGGATCTTACCAACAGGCCCTCGATACAACGGCTGAAAGAATCTCCATAGGTGCCTTTAACGGAAGCAAAACTTCTGAAACCACATTTAAGTGAAACCGATGAAGGGACCTCTGGAACCTTCGAACTACGGCTGGAAAAACTACGGCAAATAATAAAAATTGCTGTTCTCTACCTGCTCAGGCTATACTATTGGGAACACTTCATGAGTGTTTATGAGAGAGTGTTATCATTATTATTATGTGAGAAGAAAAAATCACATAGGTTCTAGAAGAAACCCCCTCAAAAGCAGAACTTGTACGAGTAAGAAAGAACCGGGACCTAGAGCTTACGTGAATTCTGAGCTACTCCAGCTGTGGCAGGCTTGTGTGCACAAAGGGTCCAAACTGAGAAGCCTACGTGCAGAGGCTTCAAAACCCCTCCATCCATACCAGGAGAAGAAGAAGGAATACAGATTGGTTTAGAACAAAACAGCTGAACCTTCGAGCACTTACTGAATTTCATTTGATATATTGCCTTGGCTCGTTTGAACGTCTAGTATCTATCAACATTGGTTGTAAGGGTGCATCTCAAATATAGAGCGTTGAAATATATTTTTTTTTCAGAATCTGAATATATTCATGAATCATAATATGGTTTCCATTTTGAAAATCCGTGTTTCGGCCGTTTTATCGACAATTATTTTAACCGCCCTGTAGCATTTTTAACAACTCCTTTCCTTTCGATATGTTTCCGCAAAATATCTGTAATTGTATATCTTTGAGATATACATTTCATTTATGTGACTAGGTACGTTAAATTTATCCAAAAATAATATAACTGAGATAGTACACAAAGTGACAGCCAATGCCGAAGTTGAAGGGACCTCAACTCTAAACCTAATATCACAGAATTTTAATCTCTCAATTCGTTTGGATCTCCAGGTATGTCTAATGGAATCTCGTTGTCTGTAAATATACAGCATTATAGTTGAAGGTCTGCAGAAGACAAAAATGAGTTTGAATGTAGGATGAGAGATTGCCAAGGTATATAGGTATCTGTACTTCCGGTTTTGTTCTCGATAGTTACTGTCATTATTTGTATATCTACATGTTGTAAGACTTCAAAGAACCATTGCTAATTTCAAAATCCAGACTTATTACCAATGCCATATACACACATGAAGATTGATATCTCATTGTAGAGCACACGATAATTTACATCGGTTATCAATAAGGTCACGTTCATGGAGGTTCGATGAACCAGTTCGCAAATGAGTTGTCTATGTGAACAGTTTACACCCTTCGTGTTGCAATATTCAGTGGCGTAGTGATTGCTCTTTTCCGTAGCCTCATTTTTGAAAAACAATACTGAAGTGATAATAATCCAGACGGCATCCAAAATTCCTGGAATATTCCATGAATATTTATATTATCTTATACAAATTGAGAATATTACTGGAATATATTTTCACGCATATCCATTAGATACTCTCCTTGAATATTGCTGGTATATTCAAAAGGCATATCAAGCAGAAATGTAAGTTTTTGAATATTCTGAGAATATTCAAAAGGCATGTCAATTTGAAAAAACGTTTTGTTAAAGAAATATCAAAAGTTTCTCGAATATTTGTTTAAGAAAACTGAAAAGCCACATGCATTTATAAAAACTTTTTAAGTTTCGTAGCCAAAATGAACCATTAAATTGGTTAGTTATTACAGGAAGTCATTATACTGCATATGCAAATAATCTTTTACTGATAATCTCATCACCACATACCAGAACCTTAGTAAATAAATGTTCTATCACAATAAATCAGATATAGCATTCTTTTCAACAAGCAAGACCTATTCTCTATTGATAACAAATCGAAGACTATTCGTATCCACTATAACTTATGAAATAAAATAAAAAACATTACTAATGAAAGTGTAAGATTGCTGGGTAATTTAATTGACGAATTTCTCAACTGGAAAGCTCACTGACAGCAGTTATCTTCGAGAATCAACTCCCTGAAGTTTTAACTGAAGGTCAGTTGACCAAAATAGATGTTACCCAAGTAGAATCCAGGCTAAGATATGATATCTGTTTTTCACAAAAGCTCATACTACGATGCATCGCAAACATTTCATCTAGAAACTTGTAGAAGACCATTCAAAGAATATACAGTTCTAACACTAATATCTTTGTTTGAACTATGTGTATATGTACTCAAAACTGGATCATCCTTCACAATTGAATTGAATTTTCATCACTATGATACAAAAATCAAACAGCACTTTCAGTTGACGATTGCAAGACTGATAGTAACTTTGTGTGATCAGAAAACACTGATGGTGCAAGAATATTCATATCAACCAATCCAAGCATTCGTTGATCGAATTGATCACCTGTTTTTATTTTTCATTCATTGAACATGATATCGGTCACAAAAATTAAGCTGCTGAAAATTACTATATTATAGAATTTCTATATACCTACAGTGAGCATCTTAAGAATTACCCCCTATCTTACTCGTTACTGCACTCTTGTTAAGAAAATCGCTGAGACAAGTCGATTTTTGATTTCTACAATTTACATTTTCGTATAAATAGTTCACCCCTAATTTCATTCCTTACTGGAGGGAAGCAACCATTCCGAAAAATGTAAGTAGCATGGGGTGGTGAGTGATAGCTCATTTGAAAAGGGGTTTCATTCTCTATTAGAATCGAAATTCGGCCCTGCATGATATCGGATTTGGTTCAGTAAGACTTATTTGCCATTGCACGTTTTTGTTGTTTTTTTGCATTGTTTTCAGAATAAATGGTCAAAACAATAAACTAATATCATGGAGGGTGCGAGTCAGTGTATTCTAGCTGTAAGTTTTGATTGCTATTCCTCTTCAAAAAATGGTTGCATAACGTGAGATAAATGAGAACTGCGAAGCGATTGTTATATTTGGTGAGATTTCTCGCAATTAAAAGGCTGAACGAATGTTCAATGAATGTTTTCCAGATCTAGAAACATTTTATGAGAACAACAGTGTGCAAAATGAAAAACATTCTGAGCAATCAACTACTGTGTGAATTTGTGAATAATCCGCCCTCATCGAGTAGAACTGTTGCCTGAGGTTAAAATGTACCCAATGATATCTTTCAAAATCCAAGGTATTTGAAAAACATTTGATTAGTGATGGGGCTACTTTTTTTTTCAAATGGTCTCTTGTATAGAGAGACAAAATCCGAGGTACTGTTCCGATGAAAATCCTCCAAACTCATACTCAGTTTCCTTAAGAAGTTAATGTGTGGGCAGGAATACTGGGTGACCATATTATAGGTCCGTTATTTATTCTGCCGTCTTTGTCAAAAATGCCGTATCTCCAAAAAATATAAATATTGAGATATTAGATTCTGTAGGTTCGAAAACTTATAAATTTTGCGTTTTACCAAGCCGCAATGATATATACTCCCGGTTTATAGCCAAAGTTAACGAATCATTTTGCCGTATGGACAAATGTTTGAGAATTTCCTTCGTATGAAGGTCGGATCTACAGAATTCCAGGCAAAATATCAGATAGCAGATACGATGTTTTTGCTACGGACAGCAGTATTGAGGAAAATCTGATTGGTGTCCTCTATTTGGAAATGCTGGAAACAGTGATAGATCCACTGATAGTGGTAACTGCCGAAAATAATGAAGACAAATTTGACATGGAAATTATTTTGCAGTTGCTGTAAGGAATTATTTGAATATGTTTATGCAGGACGATGGATCGGGCGCTGATGATCTGTGGACTGGCCTCCAGATCTTAACCCCTACAGATTTCTTTCTATGGGGTTACCTGAAATCTGAAACATATAAGACTCAGTGTCACTCTATTCAGGAGTTGCGAGCGCGGATTACGGAAGTGTGTGCAACAATAACTCTAGAAACTTTGCAAAGCGTCAGGGTTGAAACTTAAAATAGACTTTATTTTTACCAGGAGGTTAACGGGAAATATTTTCAACATTCATTGTAATAACAGATAAGGTTAGTGTCAGTTTAGTTGCCTTCCTGTTTGTGGTGTTTTGTCATTTTAAAACAATAATCACTCAACATGTTATGAAGCAAATTTTTTGCAAAGTTGAATTGGTAAAAAAAATTGTTAAAATTGTTATATCCGTCATCCGGTTGCACCCCTACGTGCAACCGTCAAAAGTCAGAGACTTGTGCGAGCTAGGGGAAGACGTAGCTCTTACCTTTTTAATACGTGTGATGCCATGCACGAGACAGGTGGCAATGCTGAGATTCGAACTCACGCTATTTGGCTTATGAGGCGAGAACTCAACCCTCACACCACCGCGGCCATTTAACTTTTCCGAAAGGGATGAAATTAGGGGTAAACTATTCATACTAAAATGTACATCGTAGAAATCAAAAGTCGACGTCACGGCGAGTTTTCTAGCTAGAGTCCAGTTAACGAGTTAGATACAGGGGGTAACACTTATGATGCTCACTGTATAGTCCCTCATTCAGCAGTTGAATTGAAACAAGTCTAATGCTTGTTCAGATTCACATAATATGTAGCCAGTGCTATTTTATTGTTTCACAGTTTATGGAAGGAGCTTCAAAAGGAAAGCCGACTTCTTAAACGGAAACACATAATACACGTTGCTCAGACTATTTATATTGATCTGCATCATCGTTAAAGAAAGTTTAGGTCATAAATGATGTGGCGAATATGGTCAGTTCGAAATGAAGACATTGTTGAAAAAGAAATGAACTATGAACTCATCATATATACCTATGTGCTAGGAATCGCACGTTAAAAGGTAAGACCTCGTTAATCCTTAGCTCGCACAAGTTTCGACTTCTGAGGGCTGTCGTTCGTAGGGGGATGACAGCTGGTCAACGGAAAAAACAATTTTAATTTTTTTATATGTTGTAGCTCATGGGTCCATCCTTTCGAAAAAAAATATTCCACAAAGGGTGTTGCATTGCAGCATGGCAAGACCATATTCATAGAAATTGATCAATATCAATACCATAAATGTTTTGAACTAGAAAAGAATCGGCTAGAATTTGCCAATTTGGTTATTATCAACTACATGAGGACTCTGGATTATCCATCCAAAAGTGTATATTTTTCCACGTACAGGGTAACCATTCAAATGTTCACAAATGTTATATCTATTGAACAAAATTAAATGATTACTACAAATTGTCCATAACAAAAAATACCAGGCATTCATTGTTCAACAATGAAATTCGAATGATTTGTTTATGTTTCGAAGAAGGGATGTTGTTTGAAAATATAATATTTTTATTCACTAAAAAATGCTGGAACCAAGTGAATAAGGGCGTGTGTGGTGTTAAGAATGAAGAAACACAAATTTTGTGTATTCTCAATGATAGAAATTCAATAGGTCAAATAATGGCGAAGTTTCACATAAAAATGGGCCAATATCTTCGAAATCGTGACCGCCAAAAATGTCATTTGGATATCTTGTTCAGGAGACCAAAGTACGTAGATAATATTAAAATTCAGATGCTTATTCGAATCGAAGATTGACTGTAAATTTTTGTATCAGATACAAATAAAAGACCAATTCACTCCAGATTGAAATAACTATAGAAAAAAATTGGTCTGTAGTTGAAAAAGCAATGGTAATAATATATATCCCACTCACATAGCAATTTAGTGAGAAGTCGAAGAAGAACTTACTATTTTCCTGATCTAAGTTACTGAGAGTTGCAAGAGAACACTAAGTAAATTATGTACAACGAGGTTTATTTTCTTCTGATTGTTTTTTTTAGGATTGAGAAAAACAAAGATTCTGAAGAACTGAAAAGTGTTACGAGACCGATTTGAGTAATTTGTGTTAGTGTCAATGCAGATCAGAATTTCCAAAGGTCTTGATAATTGCCAAGATAGTGTATCAGAATACATATGTATGCTGTATTTGTCGTTTTTGCAATAAATAATTTTTTTTTTAATTAATTTTTTATTCTTACTCAAAATAATACTACATTGGACCTCATATTCGATATATCAAGGGTAGTTTATTCCATATATAAACTAGACACCCTGGATATGTTCTGCATTCATCTTCAAGAAGCATACAAAAATATATTTCGGGCATATTTTTATGGTAAGAAAACATATATATAGCATGTGCCATGCATATGTTTTAGGATATTCCTGGAATATGCATATCACATGCTTTGCAGGATATGGAATATTCCTGGCATATGCAGTGGAAGATGTATGGCATATTCCTGGAATATATTTCATGGTGACCTTGAATATCCATGGAATATGCATAGCACATGTTTTGGAGGATATGGCATATCTCTGGAATATGCCAATATTTCGGTGAAATATGCCTAGGATATTCATGCAATATGATTGTGCCGTCTGGGATGATGTTACCAAATAGCGTGAGTTCGAATCTCAGCATTGCCACCTGTCTCGTGCATGGCATCACACGTATTAAAAAGGTAAGAGCTACGTCTTCCCCTAGCTCGCACAAGTCTCTTACTTTTGACGGTTGCACGTAGGGGTGCAACCGGATGACGGATATAACAATTTTAACAATTTCTTTTTACCAATTCAACTTTGCAAAAAATTTGCTGCATAACATGTTGAGTGATTATTGTTTTAAAATGACAAAACACCACAAACAGGAAGGCAACTAAACTGACACTAACCTTATCTGTTATTACAATGAATGTTGAAAATATTTCCCGTTAACCTCCTGGTAAAACTAAAGTCTATTTTAAGTTTCAACCCTGACGCTTTGCAAAGTTTCTAGAGTTATTGTTGCACACACTTCCGTAATCCGCGCTCGCAACTCCTGAATAGAGTGACACTGAGTCTCATATGTCTCAGATTTCAGGTAACCCCATAGAAAGAAATCTGTAGGGGTTAAGATCTGGAGGCCAGTTCACAGATCATCAGCGCCCGATCCATCATCCTGCATAAACATATTCAAATAATTCCTTACAGCAACTGCAAAATAATTTCCATGTCAAATTTGTCTTCATTATTTTCGGCAGTTACCACTCACTATCAGTGGATCTATCACTGTTTCCAGCATTTCCAAATAGAGGACACCAATCAGATTTTCCTCAATACTGCTGTCCTTACCAAAAACGCTATCTGATATTTTGCCTGGAATTCTGTAGATCCGACCTTCATACGAAGGAAATCAGCCTCTAGATCTCAAGACACCTATAAACGTACCAGATCAATTATTAGTGATATTAGGGCAGTATAATAAGGTAATAATTACCGATCTAGAAATCAGACCATACATTTTTCTGTCAGCTCTTATACTATCGATTGAAATTCGATTCGAAATAAAAATAATTCACCATATAATTGTTCCCAATTCATTCGAGGTATATTGATAATTATAGATGAATGAAAATTACGGTACACGTAAGACATTTCTGCCATGGTGGATAATTATATGATCTTCTTATGTCTGAGAGTTTGCCCAATTTGTATCACACATGGCATCAATGATAATAATAATAATAATAATAATACTCCCCTATCCCTAGTGTTTTATCTGAAACCATAACAAACTACGAATATTTCCCAAACATTATAATATTGCCCTGACGGGTGATTTTCTGATGGATTGTCTTATGTACGCTACCCGGTATATTTCAAAGTATTTTCAGGCTACCATCCGAATAAGAATTATGAACTGAGACAAAATGAACCTAATAGAGCTTTGTATTGGGACAATTTTTGTTTGTAAATTTGATATTTTGTCATTGAATTCCTAGGAAGTGAATATTTGAAGTAAGTAGTCCAAAGATTACCAAAAGCAAGGATTCAAAGTTCATTGAATTAAATGTAAACAATGTCTTTGTCTGAATCAAAGAAAAGCCAATAACAAAATCCACCTACAAGAAATAATTGAAACCAATCGTGGTAAGGAAGGTAGTCATTCTGTTTATGCAGTTGCAGTTGGTCTTGAATAATGCAATTATGCTCGATGGTCTATTGTCGTGCAAGAGTGTAGCACGAGGCAGTGTTGAAACAGACAGTGATGACAGGATTCGTGATTACTTCTCCTTAGAAGAAACGTTCTTCAACTGTCTGCAGTCATTGTCGATACAAATTTATGGTACTCACTCCGCTTCTGATGACGGAATACATTTATGGAAATCAACTTCCAGGGTTGTGTAGGTACTCCATTAAACAAGAATCATTCTAAAAAACAATGATTTCGTGGCTAACGCATATTCCAAGAAAGTTGATATAGTGGTGATTGGTGACAAGTTTACAGTCATGTACAGATACATGAATTATACGTTTGATGAATTAATTAATTAATTGAGAGGTAGGCATCAAAAAACCAGTCATTGATATGTTTTAGAGATTTGCCATTCATGGATCATTCGAAAATAAATGATAATGTACTTCAGTTTTCGATTTTTTGAAGTTTCTATTGAAATCTTATCGGAATAGTGGCACAAATGTATTTGCTATTTTCTTGGTTGAGTCAAGGACAGTAGTAACATAATGGTGCGCCACCTGTGAGAAATGCGATCCAAAATTCAGGATATTTTAATATCATTGACGCCATTTGAGCACTTCATGGAATTATTACCACACATAATAAATAACATATTGAAGAATAATTCACATCAGGTCATATCAGGTAACACCACAGGTTGTGATTATTTGTTTAGCTCTGGTGTCATATTTTCTCTTCTTCACTGTATTGAATGAATTGGGAACAATTATATGGTGAATTATTTTTATTTCGAATCGAATTTCAATCGAGAGTATAAGAGTTGACAGAAAAATGTATCGTCCGATTTCTAGATCGATAATTCTCACCTTATTATACTGCCTTAATATCACTAATAATTGATCTGGTAGGTTTTTAGGTGTCTTGAGATCTAGAGGCTGATTTTTGGTATGCTAGTAGTTTGTAATGGTTTGTTCACAATAACAAATAAGCCGGATAAGTGTATGTATATAATGTACATGCTGTACAAGTAGACATATCATGTTAGTTACGATATATTAATATTAGAATTAATTAATATTAGAAAATATCCCGTTGGAATTTGTAAAACTATACATTTTCATGTTTCCTTTCTTATCAGTCATTCTAGTCATCTGCAACATATAATGAAAGTTACAAATGCATTTGCAAAGTAACTATTTTGATTTTCGTACGAAATGTTTTCATGATTTTTTTGCAAAATTCTGTGAAGCTAACGCCTTATCCTCAAACGCAGAGTCCTCTTCTAGTAATCTCTGTACAGTACTCATCAATAAGCTGGATAAGAATCTCAAAACTTAACACTTCCTCTATCTATCCATGTTTGTCGTTGTCTGGCGGCCTGTTGGGCTTAATATTTTTTGTGGCAATTATCTATGAGGCAAAAGAGATACGATTTCACGCACTTATAACGCTGTCTAGGGGTACTTTTCCACCAACAAATGTGTCTCACTTAATGTTTATTGTAAACGAAACTTTATAAACTACCACCACACTAGTAAAAATCTGCCAGACATTACGATAAATTATTAGTGATGTCAAGGTAGTACTAGAAAGGGGAGATTTATCTAGAATACGGCTGTCAGTTCTTAGACTATTGAAATTTGATTCGGAATAAAAATAATTCATCAAATAATGTACATACACAATTCATTCAATACAGTGTAGAAAAGAAAATAGGTCACCTTGCAATTGTGTATAAAATACCGTTGTGGGTGCGTACGTTACTCCTTTATTGTGGGGTTTTGCTCGTGAATTCTACTGGACTATGGGGACATTTTCTATTGTGGGGACATGAACACGTCCCCACAATATTTTTTGGCAAAAAAATGCCCTTGTGATATTTTTTTCAATGGTTCTATGGTATGCTGACTGTAGAGTACAATTTTCTATAAGAAAATGTGTTAGGCAAATTTTTAGTTTGTATTATTGCGAAGTTATTGTTGAAAATGATATATCCCCACAATATTGGTAAAAGATTTACGAGTATAATGCTACACAAAGTGTAGAAATCAAGTTGAAAGAGGATCCGAACAATTTCTGGGCATTTGTCAATAATAAAAATAGAACCCTAGTAGATATTAGCTGTGAAACAATCACTGAAACAGAAATCTTGGAAGCTGGGAAAAAATTGAAGAATAAAGTAATAAGTTCACTTCAGGTTCAGACAAAATACAATCATTTCTGTTGAAAGACTGCTCAAGAGTATTTGTTCACCGTCTACAAATCCTTTTCAATTTAATCTTGAGAACATCAGTTTTTCCAGAAATCTGGAAAATTGCCAAAGTTTGCCCAATCCATAAAAGTCAATATCGTAATGCAATTAATAATTATAGACCAATATCAATCTTGAATAACTTTGCGAAGATCCTGGAGACCATCTTGTACAGTCGCATTTATCTGTCCACCAAACACATAATATCTGAATACCAACATGGTTTTATGAATTCTAGGTCCACCATTAGTAACCTGGCTGTTATTAATCAATATTTGTGTAGAACTTTAGATCTTAGGGGGCAGGTTGATGTGGTGTACACAGATTTTTCTAAGGCTTTCGATAAGATCAGTCATAATATACTTCTTCACAAACTTTCAATAATGGGCTTTAATGAAACTTACGTACAACTCTTACAATCATACTTACAAACAGTATGTTCATTATAATGGTTTTTATTCAAATATCTATTTTGCAACTAGCGGAGTACCTCAAGGGTCCAATCTTGGTCCATTATTATTTCTGATATTTATTAATGACTTGTGCAACCTATTGAAGTGCAATAGGTAGATGTTTGCAGATGATTTGAAATAATACGCTAATATAACCAGTTTAGATGACTGTGTGATATTGCTAAATGAAATTAATATTTTACACACATGGTGTCTTGAAAATTGCTTGCATTTGAACATATCTAGAAGTAAAATCTTAACATTCAGCCGTAAAGTCAATACATTACAATTTCCCTACAGCATAGATAAAGTCATATTAGAAACAACTGATGCCATAAAGGATTTAGGTGTCCAATTTGATCAGCAACTCACATTCAATCAACACATAAATCTTATTGTCAGTTCAGCATATCGATCATATGGCTTCATTATAAGAAACTGTAAAAATTTCAATAATATTCTAGCATTGACCTCTCTATATTTCAGTTTAGTCAGATCTAAACTGGAATATGGGTCCATAATATGGAATCCTATATATCTTCAATACTCATCAGCTATCGATAAAGTTCAAAAGAAATTCTTAAAATTCCTAAGCTTCAAAATTAACGGAATTTACCCCCCAAGAGGCTGTGATTATCTTGATTTGTTGCATAGATTTGACTTTGTGTCATTACAAAAACGTAGAAATCAGGCTTCTGTTTTATGCTTGTATAAATTATTCAATGGTAAAATTGACTGTCCCGCATTACTGTCGTAAATTGATATTGTTATTCCAAGAATAACATCTAGACACAACACTACTTTCTTATGCAAAAGAGCTCAAACGGATTTAATGTCAGAGTCACCAATAAATTGTATGTGCAGTAATGCAAACAAACTTTCTAGTGTTTATGACTTCTTTTCTTGCAGTGTTTTTGAACTCAAGAATAAATCTCGTGCGCATCTTTGAATTTTTGCATTTTTTTATTTTATTTTATTTATTTTTTTTCTATTCAAATAGGACTTGTGATTGTCATTCATTCATATTTATAAATTAGTACTACTAATTAATCTCATATTATCATTTGTAAAATTGCTCTGTGAATGGGAAACTGTTGGGCAATAAACGCTATTATTATTATTATTACAGTGATGCATATATTGTGAGGTCATGTTACTCTACCGAGAAGTGGCTCCCTCTGTAATAACATTTCAATTCGAGTGCTCATGTAGAAGTGTATAGTGTATTGATTATCCATAAGAAATTTACTGTCAGGACAGTTCCCCTCTCAATGATGCGGTTCATATCACTGGAGCTGGGGAACGTAAACTAATCAAAGGATTGAATATTTAACAATATTTTGGTTATTAAATTGATTTGAAATCCACTTATATTATAAAATAATGATATCTCAATCACATCAATAGCTATCTTTGAAGTAAACAGCGTCCTAGAATAGTGAATTGATTAAACATCTCTGTAAATTTGAAACACGATTTCGTATCGCAATCGTCATCATCACGAGAAATCACTATTTTATACAATACGAGGGGTGTAGAAGGGTCCAAGATGTCATACATATGTATTTCACACAACACACCATTTTTATATATTTGAATATTCATTCATTTAGATTGCCCAATGGTATTTTAATTTTGAAATTTCAAAGAGGCTTTCCAACTAACGCCATGGTTTCACTAAAATGTAGATATATTTGAGAACGAAAATGCATTTATTAGGTTTTGAGTAATTTATGGAAACTCAAAGAATATTGATAGTCAACAACCAATGGCGAATTTTAAGAAAGTTCGAAGGTTTGCCGTAGAGGGACCATCAGAAAAGAGGAAACATTAAAAATGTACTGTTCTCTTTATCATTATCGCTAAAAACAACCCCAACTAATACTAAGAAGGACATGAACAACATCTGTCAGATACCTGTGAATATTCTATTCAGTAAAAAGAAACTTAGATATTTTCCTGAACTCACTCTGGGGACTCATATACACAAATCACCACATCACTGACTGTGAGGACATGCATTATTTGCTCTAATTTTTACTTTTTGGCTGAGAGTACCAAATTCATGGTTTTTGCATGAGGCCTGACATAATCTCACTCACATTCAAACCTAACCTAAAGGTAAAAACATAGTGAAGTATCGCATCAAGCATCACATCAAGCCTCGCCTCAAGCATCAAAAACAAATACACGTACTAAATATAAACCATTCATAGTAAAGAATCGAGCATCGACTGAAGCATCACATTGAACATCGCCGTTTCTGAGGACTCTTCTCAGGACTGATGCCTGAAATGTGATATATGATTGGTGAGCTCAAGGTCGTATCAACAATAGCTGTATTTTGTTTTCTGTCAGTATTGTAGCTGAGTTAGAAGTGAAAAGAGCTAAAGTATATTTAGACCGGCAGATAATGACAGATTTTGCGGACTGTTTTTCTCTTTTCGGAGATTTCATCCACTGAAAATTATGTCAGTGTTAAGCTCAAAAAATGAAAATTTTGCTATTTTGTGAATAGCTCCCAGATATCGTTGCCCGAATCTTGAAATTATATAGGAAGTCATCTGTAAATGAAAACACAACTAACTCTTTATTTAATGATCTTTGTTGATAGTTTTACATATGACACCTTGTTTATTTTGAAGAATCAAGTAACGAGATCTGCGTGATTCAGATTGTTCTGAACCAAAATTTGGTTTTGTGGTGGAAACAAGCCCTGAAATGTTTCCCAGTTTTTCTATCTCTGAATATTATGAATAGATAAAAAAATCATATTATTCACATAACTAACATCAAATCCCGTTAAGAACACGCTTAGTAAGATTAATAAATGAAAAGTGAGATGTTACCGTTTACTACAATTTTTACAGAATGACGTCCTATATGATTCATGATTCGGGCAACGAAATCTGGGCCCTTGCTGTTTTTTGAACCAGAATCCGTGGTATTCTGAACCAGAGTCTATTTATTGTCTTTGTAAAAAAAGAGGATGTTTTGTTTTTTCCACAGCATCAATGGAATATTTTTGGATACTTTTTGATTCGAGAAGAAATTTTTGGAATCAACTTAACATAGCGCATGAAAAAAAGTATTAATATTTTCCAGCTACCGATATTTTAGAAATAAGGATTGAGGTCTGGGGGTTTTAGGCTCGGTTTCAGGGTGCTTTGAAACAGAAACCGCTGTTACTTTTGTGCTAAAAGTAACCTCAATGTGTTTTTTCGCATTTTTACTTCTCAACTGGTCATAGCTAGCCATGAAAAAGTAATATTTGGTTATTTTCGATCGCATCAATTGAACACGTTCAGGCACATTGAGACAAGAAAAAATAATCGAAATTAACCAAGCATTACGGATGAATAAAAATTAATAATGTTGCTACTTACAGATGACACCCTTTATATTTTAATGATCAGACCTCAGAAGATCTGGGGGTTTAAGTGTGTTCTGAACCCCAATCTGGTGTTAGTTTTGAAATAAAAAAATTCCTTAGTAGGTTCTCAATTTTTCACTTTTCACGTAGGTAGCCGTGGAAAACGGATATACGAATATTTCATCAACCTCAAGGTAGATATTTCTGAGTACTATATGTTATGAAAAACAAAATTCACTATACCGTCAAGAAAATACGAGGATGTGGCTGGTTTGTGTCGGCATGCAGTGTCCCCACAATATATTATGACGGGTAATTCATGACATTTTGTCCCCAGAACAAAACAACAATTAAATTAATTTTCTCATCATAATCCTCCTCAAAATATATTTCGTTTAACTTAAACGAATATTTTCAACTACGTTGAAATCTACTTCTATCCACATTATCCCACAAAGTAGAAAATTATAGGAAAAACCTTCGAACATTGAATCACATCTGACATCCATTTGTGCAATGTTCCTTCAGGAGCACGCCATTGCAATCAATCATTAAATATTATCCGATATTCAGCCCTATGCTGTATCACTTCCATTAAAAATAACGTCACCGTTATTCGCCATTTCCGTTATTTTGCTATTACCAATCATAGCAAAATAACGGAAATGGCGAAAAGCGTTGACGTTATTTTTAACGAAAGTGATACAGCATAGGGGTGATTATCCCCCCTACGCTGGCAAAGACCTTCAGTTTGTACTACCGAGGGGTGCTTCTTGTTGTTGAGTTTTCGGTGTTATCGTTATTGTTCCTGGGTGGGCCAGGAAAACTCTTATGTTGTCTAACCTATCTTTGCATTGACGAGTAGAAAACAATCCGTCTGTCTGCAGGAGGTCATTCCCGGCCTATGCTTAATTGTAACTAGCACTTGCAATTGTGTCCTCCTGGAGGAACATTGCACAAATGTATGTTAGATGTAATTCAATATTCGTAGGGGTAAGTAGTTGTTTTCTGACATAAATTTGCCTCAAGGTTTCCACTTTGTGCGATAGAGTGGAGAGAAGAAGATTTCGTTCGTTCGTTTGTTCGAATTATATCTCGTTATGGAGATGATTTTTGTCGTCATGCTGTCTTCCCACGATATATTGGGGCTGATGATCCATGAAATTTTGTGCCCAGAATGAATTAACCTCTTGAAATAAAGTTATCATGGCTTTATTCTGGGGACTACATTTCACGGTTTATCAGTCCTAATATATTGTGGGGACACTGCTTGAGCCATCATCAATACCATATATATTGTGGGGACAATTATGACATGGGCGGGAAAAAATTACTTTAATCGTTACTCCATTTTCAAATTTCATGGATCATCAGCCCTAATATATTTGGGTAGACTGCATGCCGACACAAACCATCATTATAACCACATACAGTGTGGTCCAACGAAAACTTAACACCTCGATTTTCCGGCTTTAAAATGAAAATGTGAAAAATCGTTCGGTCCCGTCAATTTCAAATACGAGGGGGAACAACTTTTCCGCTGTTTTCATCCCCGTAACTTCAACGACCTAACGGGGGTGAGCACAACCCCTTGATTTTGAATAGGGATGCGGGGTGTTGCGATACCTCATTTTGAAGATCTCATCGTGTACTATCTGACCGTAAAATTTCGCTCCAAAATATCCATCGATAACGAAAGGACAGGTAAAGTAGTGGAAGAGTACGTACTTTTGTGATTACTTCTATGCAGTAATATAAGTTTTGCTGAAAACGTTCAAGTACATTACTCAAGATTTCTGGTGTAATTTGACGGCATTCATTAATGATCCGAGTTCGCAAATCATCCAGTGACTCAGGCTGGGTAGCGTATATCTTGGATTTCAGGTGACCCCATAGAAAAAAGTCCAGTGGAGCCAGATCAGGTGATCTGGGTGGCCACTCAATATGTCCCCTTCTTCCAATCCAGGCGTGAGGAAAATTGTCATCTAAGAACTGACGCACCGGTTGAACAAAGTGAGGTGGTGCGCCATCTTGTTGGAAAATGATCGTTTGATGGTCTTCTGCATTCTCCAATACTTGCACGAGGGCTGGATAAATAGCGTTCTCCAATAGATCGAGATAAATTTGGCCTGTGAGATTACCGGGTATAAAAAAAGGGCCGATTATGTGATTTCCATATATACCCGCCCAAACATTCAATTTTTGGGGGCGCTGTGTATACACCTCACGAAATAATCTTGGATTTTCATCTGACCAATACCGACAGTTATGCCGGTTTACAATGCCGTTAAGGTAAAATGAACACTCGTCCGAAAAACAGATATCGAACATGTAGTTTTGATTGCCGTTAATTATTTCACTGATCAATTCACAGAACTGGAGTCGGCGATCGGGATCATCCTCATTCAGTTCCTGAACCAATCGTATCTTATAAGGATGGAATTTATGTTGTTTCAGGATTCTCATGATTGTTGTGCGTGAAACACCAGATACATCGGACAATTTCCTAGTACTAACGGTCGGATCCATTGCTATATGACCTAAGACAGCCACGTCCCTCGCTTCGTCTCTTTCATGCACCCTCTTTTTGTTTCCAACTGAACCAGTAGCGTCAAATTTGGCAACCAGTTGCACAACGTAAGCAGCGGATACATTTTTTCCAGGATGTCGTTCGTTAAATAAAGCCGCTGTTGTGCGCGCAGAGTCGTTATTTCGGAAAAATAATTTTATCATTTCCACCCTTTCTTCTACGGAATACACCATTTTAATTCCACTACCAATTTACAATCGCTTTGACACACTTGTACCGTTCTTAAACATTCACGATAGACTAAGGTACAAAAACAAGGTCCGTCTACTTTTTTGGACAAAAAATTAACGACTGAATACCTTTGAAATGCGTCGGATACGAATACAATTCTCGAGATAAATTCCATATTGCCTCTTTCACTATTTTCGCTGTTATTTCATTATCGATGGATATTTTGAAGTGAAATTTTACGGTCACATAGTACACGATGAGATCTTCAAAATGAGGTATCGCAACACCCCGCATCCCTATTCAAAATCAAGGGGTTGTGCTCACCCCCGTTAGGGGGTTGAAGTTACGGGGATGAAAACAGCGGAAAAGTTGTTCCCCCCCGTATTAGAAATTGACGGGTCCGAGCGATTTTCCACATTTTCATTTTAAAGCCGGAAAATCGAGGTGTTAAGTTTTCGTTGGACCACACTGTATATTGTGAGTATCATTTTGAAATTGGCGAGGAAAACAATTTTAATCGAGGATTTATTCTTGGGACAAAATTTTATGGATTATCATTCCTAATATATTTCGGGGAGACTGCAAGCTGACACAAACCAGCATCATTAGCAGATATATTGTGAGGACTGATCTGACATTGTCGGGAAAAAATGTCAATCGTTCTTTTCTCTGGAGATACCATTTCATTGATTCCTAGCCCTAATAAATTTTGAAGCAACTTTATGCGAACACAAACCATCATTATTACCAGATCATATTTTGAGGAATATTTTGATATTGGCGGGAAAAATGAATATTAATTGTTGCTTGACATTGAGGACAAAAATTCACAGAATATCAGTCCTTGGGAGACTGCATGCCGTCACAAACCAGATATATTGTGGGGACGATTACTACATTGGCGGGAAAACACAATTTTCATCGTGGCTTTATTCTGGGGACACAATTTTATAGATTATCATCATGCATTATCAGTCCTAATATATTGTGGGGACGATACAACACTCTTACCAGGGATATTGTTGAGACAACTATGACATTGAAGGGAAAAAATTATTTTAATCGTTGTTTCACTTTGGAGAAATACGTGTAATTAAACAGACAGGCAACAGTATTATGTTGAATTTTTTTTTCATGATGAAATTGATCTCTTTTGCTTCAAACGAAGTCTGGGTACTGGTCGGAATGCTTTCTGTGTTTTCTATAGATGGCTCTGTTGCTCATTTTCTTAATGGGTGCCGGAGTTATCGTAGTGCCAGTTAACAAAACTGATTGGAAATTAATTGCATACTGTGGCCGGGTATGCAGTGATGAACGTGTAAACCGTGAAACTAGTCTGTAGTCATATGTTTTCGATTCCCAGTTGGTGGTTGTTATAGGAAACATTGCAAAGTACATTCTTGTAAAAAAACTTTGCCAGGCGTTGGGTAGAAGTGATTTGGCAGTCGCAAAAGGCTGTTAAATTATTTCTGTTCGACGTTTGCCGACAATCTTATAGTATAGGATAATATTCGGAAGGCTGGATAATTTTCATAATCAAATTTAATTTTAATTTGGGAGTATTATGTTGTATAAAAGAAACTCCATTAAAAAATGATATAAGATCTTGAAATTGTTCTTTGGTTGAACCTGCAATACTTTGAAACTCTTCATTTTCCAAATTAAGTAACTTCAACATACTCGTATTTATTTGCTTCACTTGCCGCATTCTTAAGTTCTTGTAAAAACGAGTTAATGCAGGTCCTTTTATGATAGTCAGTAAGTATAATGCAAAATTGGCTGCAGAAATCTCAACAATTAATCATGATAACATCTTGTTCCATCTGGTCTGAAGATATTTCGAGAAATGAAAATAATAATCCTGCAAACTAAATAAAGTCCATATGGAGATTTTCCGCAGCATTACAAATCATTCATGTGTCTTGAATAATCCTGTTTATTCTGTGCTAGCAAGAGCTTTCTTCTGTTTCATTTCATCACCATCATAAAGTATAGCAAATTGCCTGCGGTTAAAGTGTTGCCGCCCTGCTAATTTGAGTCTCAAAATATGATCAGTTGAAGAAACAGAACTGGGGCATAACAGTCTAATACTAAACACAGAATCACTTCTTTGTTTCTTCAAATAATTATTAATAATATCTGGCAATAATTAACAATATTCGATTTGCTTCTCTATTGCTTTCACTCGACAATATGGATTTTGTTTGTAATTTCGCCATAGCTTACTTGTATTTTTTAAACCTATCAGTATTACAACGTGATATTAGGAAATATCCTCACTAATGGTAGTGGCAAACATTTTTCAATAATTAATTGTATTATTCTACATGACAGTTAGTAATTTCACACAACCACAGTAATTCTACGTCTATTTACGATAATCATTCTACACTTCCTCAATGAACATTTATCCGCTCAGATCGAATGAGTTGAAACTTTGGAGAAAACATCCTCTCATTTGCATTCAACGTAGACATTTTTCATTTCAGCTTGTCCACAAGTAATACACATTGTAATAATGTCATGATTTTCAACAACTGATAGTGCTGGAGTTAGAAGAGTCGGTGATTTGGTTAGGATTTCGGTCTCATTGAGTTTCGGAAACGAATTTAATAGTTTCCATTGGAATTTTCTTCCTACAATCGGCCATATAGAAAAAATATCACTTAGTATCCCCACAGTGTTTAATTTTGCAAAAGTTAGGAATTGAAGAAATCATATTATGATATTTATGCAGTTTTATTCGAATATTTGGTGAATTTTTACCTTAGGAAGCGAAATTTTGAAACTCCTTTTTTATCACTCGGAAGTTATCAAAATGTGAATTCCAGCGTTTCAATCATCCGAATATATTCATCAGGAAAACAGTTACGTAACGCCTGGCCAGCAGCACTGCCCATTTTTCTCCGAAACTACTTGAGTTATAAAATTGGGCGTTTAACAAATAATTAAGTTATAAAATACTGCACTAATCTATTTTTATTGTGATGAAACTGCTGTGTCAGGTTAACATACGTATTGAAAGGAATGTCAAGAAAGACGTAATATACTGGCGGCATTTACTTCATCTATACAAAATCATAGAATATTGGCTCAATTACATTCAATGGCAGATAAATATTGGGTTAGCCGATGGCTCGATTTCTTTTTGAAACTGTACAAAATTCCAGAGAACGAACAACGTGACACGTTGGGTTCAGAATGTAATATCATAATGATTTGGCTTCAGTTGTATCTTCCATGAAATGTAACTCGATACTTCTGCGAAGGCAGTTACAGGAATGACTATGTATTCAAATATTTATGGCGAACCTTGCATCTACCTCTACATCTCTGTTTATTGCACTGCGGATATGTTTTACGATAGCGCAATGAAGTTGTTTGATATTCAAGAAGTTCAACGTGGTACGTAACTTTGGAAACTGATACCGAAACTGTAGGTTCGGGTCATGCTTTCCAATCTCTACGGCTATGTATCAAGTGGAATATCGAATGTCTTGTTGGGAATATTGTTTCGCATACATTGTTGGCCAGCAGTAGATAAACATATCCCATAACTTAGCGCAGAAATTCTGGAATATGATTCATTCAGTTCCATAATATGAAATTCAGCTTCATTACAAAGACCAATCAATTAAAAATATATCGATCTTGATTCCTGATTTTGTTCAAAATTTGTGGGTAATAGCGACACTGAAATTAAACTAACATCAATACCGCTTTGGAATTCTAATGTACAGTATCTTGGAATTCTGTGGAATTCCTTAAAAACTTCCTTTGAGTATGAGTGTTCGTTCCATTCTCATTCTGTTCAGTCATTGAATTTTGTATGTTACAAGCCTCTCCATAAGAGTCAATATAATAGTTATTTATGCAACAAGTGCAAAAAGTAAGTGTTTATTGCACTCGACGTGAAATTGTCCGACGAGGACGTCATGCCGAGTTGGACAACATGTCGATTGCAATAAACATTTTTTGTACGAGTTGCATACAATATTTCTTCTACTTCATGCAAAAAGCAAAAAATTATTTATTTAGGTGCGGCACTAGGTGAAGGAAAATGAAATACGCAATTTAAATAAATAATTATTACTATCGATTTCATCACCATCATCTAGTTTTACATTAATATTATTCATTTTAAAACTTTCAGTTTTGTAATTGTCAGAATTAAATTTTGACTGACGTTTATATAACCACAGTTGCATTATAAAAATCAAAATCATAGTAGCCATGAGCGCGTATGTTATCACGAGGTGTGGTCATAGTATAGGCAGTTTGCTCTATGCAGGTAGACGGTTTAGAACATAGCCGATCGGTTTTGATTATAGAGTTATTTTCGTGACGGCAGTGTTTGTTCAACTCTGACTGCTAACATTAATACAAAAAAAATATAAAATATGTAGCTGTTTAAAACGTATGGCCAATTTCACAGAATATCTGTTAGATATGTGGTGGGTTTGAACGTTTGTTTATCATGATGACAGCACGTTGAAGTAGAATGACAGATGAGTGCAATAAAAACTTTATTGCACTAGTGCAATAAAGAGCTTCTTTTTCCACTGAATATAGTTCAATAAAGTTTTGCTTTTTGCATGAATGCAGAAAAAAAAATTAAAATGGAACTTTGAGTTATCATATCACTAATATTTCACCTCATTCAAAGCGATTATTCTGAATTGATCGGCGTTCGCAGGATTGCTCTATCTTTAACCGTTCGCGAGTTGAAAAATTCATCTGCAGTTGAGAAGGGGCCAATATTCTGAAATTTTGTCAATTTCTCACCGAAAATATTTTTTTTGGTTTGATTCAGAAACACATGAGGGAAGTTTGCGATTTGTTCTTTATAAAAACTAAACATTTTCGAAAATTTTATCGTGCGAGGGAATTTTTGACGTTTTATTCCTTTTTCATGCTGAACTTTAAATATGATCATATACAAATCATATATTTTCGGAATCATCATGAACTTTTACGCATATAGTGCGAGTTTTTTTTTCGCCAACCGACTTGAATTTACAGTTTACTTATATTTTTCACAAAATTCTGAATCAATTGGCGTTCGCAGAATTGATCTATCTCCAACCGTTCTCCAGTTGAAGAGTTAATCTGAAGTTGGGAGGGGTGTTTTCTATAAAAAAAAACAATTACCTGTCAGGGCTGCCAGAATGAAAATCAAAGATTGTACGATTTTCTACCCAAAAACGTACTAAATTTTTGATATTCAACGTGTACAAAATTTAACTGGAAATACTAAAATAACCAACTTCTGAAACCAAAAAATACTTGAAAATTGGCAGGAAATTTGAAAATCATCTGAATATACTCCAACTTTTTGATCTTTCTAGTTACCTATTTAGACATATTTCGATTTTAGTTCATATATCATTAAATACCAAACATTTTGGAAAAAATGTATTTAAAATAATATAAAATATATCTCAACAACAAAACGATACCACAACTTTCGATAACTACATTGAATATCAAAAATGAAACAAAACGCAATGATAATACCAACCGTTATACATAAACACTAACGGGTTAAGTCTCTTTCATACCCTCGCGAACTTTGCAATTTTTCTGCCTTCAAAGAGTTGAATAAAGACATTTTTGCCTAGGAGTCCCTCAGATGGAGAAGTTAGAGCTGAGAACTCATCCACGGTTTGTAAAAAAAAAATTATTCATATATTTACTGTTGGAATTTTTTGTTCAGTGTTCATTTTAAGGTTTGATTCTATAAATCAATAAGTTTGGAATTTTATTTTTGTCACCACATGTTGCAGTTTATTAATCTCTTTTATTTTCATGAAAAAATAAAACATGAGTATTCATTAGAATTTTTTCAGTAGTTATCAGGAAGGGTAAATAAAATAACTGAAATTGTCGTATTCGCAATTTCGAATATTTCATTTTATCCTTTCAAATTCCTAGAATTCCATGAACTTCCTTGGAATTTCGTGTATTTCTTTGGAATTCTGTGGATTTTTCTTGTAAATTCCGTAGAATTCTGTGGATTTTCCCGTCAAAATGGAATTCCAGTGCACGCAATTTGTATTGCATCAATATATTTGCCAAGAATATTCACTACTGATTTTATTATAATACGAAGTTAAGATTTACCTGTCAACTTCCCTGACTTCCATTTACATTGAAAACATTTAATTTCGAAGAAATGTAAATATCGTGAAATATAATTTTATGGAAAAGTTTATTTGTTAATGATTGTTGAAAAAAATTTGGGATTACGCAATAAACACACATTTTGAATATTCATTGAAATAACAGCGTACTGTATTTTTTATGCAATTGACTTGGTATTTTATTGTTTAACAACTCATCAGATTTGATTAATGCAGAAAATATCTGTGCTACAAAGTGAAAAAAAATAGTTCGAATTTGAAACCAGGAAAAATACAGGATGACGTAAAATCATTCATTCTATTATAGATGTCCCAGGCTTGATTGCAGCTAAATTGTGAGTTCCTTGTGGTTTGACAATGAGCATGATCAAGACAAATGTATTCGATATTCGGATTCCCGCATGTTATAACTACTTAAGTTCTGAAGGTGGCCTCCATCCTTTTTTTTCCGAGATACATTAACTTTGTTCTGAATAACCCCGTATAGTAATTTCATTGAACATAATGACCAGCACATATTGCTACAAAAGTTAATTACTCACTTCTACCACTGATGTTCCTGATTTGCCAATGTTGAATCGTAGATTGAAATACTGCTTCAGATGAAGGTTTTTCCTGTATTCCAACTAGATTCGTATAAAAAATATAAGGCAAATGAATGCTATATTTCTTTCGCTGTCATTCTGTACAAGAAAATTAGTCCCTGTTAACGCTCGATTATTAATATGCATTCCTTTTATAGGATATGTAATTGAACAATTTAATTAATTGATTGATTGAATAAAAATGTGACAATTAATAATTGTGAATGGAACTTCATTTGAAAGATAATATTTAAAAAAATTGTCAATAATTGAACTGGAATAACAATGTATAAATATAAGTAGTTATTCTGATATTCATCGATATCTTGGATCTTGACATGAACAGGCATTTTCGATAACTTCAGTTTGAGTTTATCTAAAGATTAAACCAATTTGGTCACTCTCATCTCACAAGTGAGAGTCTGGTAAATGAATAGTGAAAATGGAATTGACTTGGTAAATGAACCTTCATTACTTACATAGTAATGCAATGAATAAGGTCTATCTTTAACTCTCAACCATTTACTAAATAAATGAAAGAATGAATTATGAATTATTTCAAGATACTGTAAAATATTAACGATTTTCATTAACAACGAAACTAAAACAGTTCATCATTATGTTATTGTGAAGCGCCCAACAAAATGATTCCACCAAAAATGAAACCTACTTATTCACCCTGGTTATTTGAAATTGGCTACGGTGGAAAATGTCAAGGAAAGCTTTTAGATGATAATAACCTTTTTTTGACACTAGAATTATTTTCCTTCAGAACAATTCTCATCAAGAACGGAAGATCCTTGGTAATTTTTTATTTCAAACAATTTGATTGCAACTAACATTATTTGAGAATGTTTCACGTTGCAAGTATAAGTGAAATAAGCCTCAGTTGTTTTCAATTAAATATTTTTGAAAATTGTGTTATCTAAAAATCTCAGTGAGGTACGGTTGCAATTAGTAGATTTATCTTTTTGTGAATGTGAGCAAGAACATGTTAGAAAAAAAAATCGAAAATTGAATGTCACGAAAAGACAGGGTGTATCACTGATACGTGGGTGGACGACAGCTGCTTCCCTATTCAAGATAGAAGAAAATGTTTATAACAAAGTTGTGTGTTGCAAAAACAACTACCAACATAAATGTGTGACTTATCAAAGTTGTGGCTTTTTAAATAAAATATTCTATATATTTTCACTCCATTGAATTTCTCTGAAAGAATGTTTCTAAAATATATAGGGTTGTATGGGTTTATACAGCGTGGTTCTGAACTTACGGTGACATTTATGTCAAAAAATGGGTTCATTCAACACCAAATATCTCAAAATTGATAATTAGAAATAGGAAACTTTTTCCACCAAATAGGTAACTTCGAAAATGGTGTATTTAAATTTCATATTCATAAATTTATCGAATGGCACTTTTTCCATATAGGGGCAATCAAAACTCGGGATCATATTTTGTTCTCAGTTTTTTATATGGAACACCCTGTAAATTAGGCCATACCAGAATAATTTACACTATGAGCTTCCAGAAAATGTAGGGTTTGCCTTTGTGATTTCTATCGGAAATGTATATTATTCTTGAGGAAATTATGGAAAATGTCATAAAAGCAATAATAATATTTGTATAATGATAGACAAACACGGCAACAAAATATTCTAAAAAAATGTTAAAAATCGTTCATTACCGGAAATGTTCGAACCATCTTCCTATCCACGACAGAAAATCGGTTATTCCTAGTAGACAATTTTTTATCTGATTTCTTATGGAAACGTTTGCAAAAATTTACGGAAAAATTATTAGCACACAGACCCACCTACCACGACAGCAAATGATGGACCATTCGAATGGCAAAGGTCTCGAGGGCCTCAATTCATTAGATTTTCAACTATGAGGCTACATTTACCAAAGTTTGTGGAATAACAAGGAAGCAATGCAAAACCGATTGAGAGAGTAGAAGGCTTGCCTCATAATAGAAATAGTTGCACACTTTAGAATTGATTTGTATTCTTTTATATCGAAAAATCAATTCAAGAATCACAAACTGTTTGAAAGCCATCACGAAAATCAAAGTGAATTCTATCGAAATAAGTTGACGTATTCTCATATCTTCGATTTTTTTATTCATTGGGGAGATATAGTTCTATTTGCAAAACAGGAAGTGTTACAAATTACTTCTTTCCATTAAAATGAAGCTTATGGGTTGATTCGGAATTATTCCAGAAGAAACCAATGCTTAAAGTCGATAATAATAAAGATAAACAGGACGACTACTTTTTTAATTTTCGCAAAGAAAAGTGTTCTTTTTTTAATTTTATCTGAATTTTTTCGATACCAACTTTATTTTGTTCAAGCAAGTTAACACACCCCTTGAATTATAGTTTCATTAGAATTATTAAAACTAGAAGAAATTTGTATCGAGTGCTAAAGATTTTTTTGAGTAATTTATCAAAGTCATATATACCTAGTTTCGGGGCTAATAAACAATTTTTATCAGCTCACGTCTGATTTGGTTCAATGTCATCTAGCCCTTTGAGGTTACTTGAGAATATAATACTTAATTCAAATGTCGGTTATTGAACTGCTTACTGATAATCTGAGCCTACAAGCGTGTAAAGTTGGCTGCCTAAGGAGCTAAAAATATTTTGTGCCCAGCATTGCACCAGAAAATAATTTCTATCAGGCTCCACGTGCATTTTTAACGCTCGTTGTTTGCGGGGAACATTGTACGCCATCATAAAATAATGAAAATCTATTATTTTCACGAGTTTTCTAAAAATTGCAGGTTTGGTTACTTTTTGCTATGTCCACTGTACAATTGTACAAAGAAGTAATATATGAGTAACTTGTTTTCAATTTCTGAGCCTTAGTTTTTATGAGTGGTTATGAGATTGAACCACTAGGTACTATGGTTATTTCGAAACTTTTTTTTCATGTGAAAAAGTACAGTAGAAGTTTTGTACAGGCATGAAGTATCCAAAAATGAGAAAAATGTTGAAATATAATATATAATATATAAAAATAAAATATAAATATATATAAATCGAAAAATGAAAAAGTTTAAAATTCTTCTGGATATTGAGCAGTTTTCGGATTCTGCCATGACTTGGGTTATTTTGGGTTAGTTTTTATTGGTTGCGCCAATCATAAAGTGAAATATTAGTGGAATATTAGATGTCATATCAAAATTTGTACAAATTTTCCGTATTTTTCAACACTTTATGTCTCTGTAAACTCTGTACTAGCACTTTCAAAATAGTGATAGAAAAACGAGTTTGGAGCCAGGATGAGATGACAAGAACTGTTTTGCCGATTACCATACCAAGTAGTTCCATTTTCTAATTTATTTGCATTGTTTTAACATATTGTGTAAAGAAAATAATAATATCTATCCTTGTTCTTGAAGAGTGTTATTTGTCTAGTGGTAATTTAGGAATACCATATTCTGCAGGATAATCCTTATTATTTTCAATTTCCCATATCGTTTTAAACACCTACTGAAATATAAATAAACAAAATCACAGTATTCGTTTTGTTTTTTTTTCCAAGAAATTAAATCCGGCCTCAAAGGGCTAGAAAGACTATCTAGGTATTCGTCTGATAGTTGTAAATGTAGTTTTTCTGGTCTAGAATCCCAATGTGTAAACAATCGGCAAACAACAACTTCGATCAAAATCATCATGAATTACTAATTATAGTTAAATTGAAACTATTATGATGAAATTTTCATAATGCCTCACATAAATATTTCACTCTGAAAATTTTTCGCAATGTTCAGTTAGAATTATTTATTATTTGTTTATAATCTGATGACTACCTTAAGAGTAGTATAACAATCGTAATATGAGAATTATGCAACAATAATATAATGAAAGCTATTATTACATGAGAAAGTGTTAAATAATACACATGATCCGTAGGTGAATTCTTAACAAATGAATTTTCTTTACTATACCGGGTGTCAACAGATCTATTAGAAAAATCAGATTTGCTATAAGTGAATGGTATGTAAAGAGGAGAGTTTGCGCATATTTTCCTCTTTCAAGTCACTTCCGGTTTCACCAGAAATGGCTCCAGTTTTGAATTTTTGAATGGAACACCCTGTATATTGTAACATATTCCTAACACAATTCTGGATCAGAATGTGATACTTCTAAGAGATTTTACGCCTACTTCACTTTTAGAGCCACTTTTAATATCGCATAAACCAATTCCAAGAACCTCAGGTGATGTCAGAAAATTACAATTGCGAAGTTTTAGTGGCCAGTATGATAGATAGAGTTAAGACATGTTGGCAAAACTACATTTTCGTGTCTATTATTAATTGGCAACCTTGTTTCGACAAGTACTTTCCGAAAAAAGGATTTTTTGACGAATCTAACTGTACTAATTTATTGGCGATTGGAATAAAAATAAGAACATACATCAAATATTACCAAGGAAAATACTGGATAATACTTTATTTACTTTTCTCAAGTGTGCCATGGATAATAATTCATTTAAGTACTTTTGTAATCACTTTCCGTAAAAACGACTTTTCGACGAATCTAACAAAACTTATTTATTTGCGATAGAGTAACAACTCTACAAACTGAACTAATAATTGCAGAGATGCACTCAAATTATTTGAAAATGAAATATCCTAATTTCTTGAAAATTTCACTATAGTAAATTTTTTAAGTGTATTTCTTCTTGTTTAAGACACATTTCAGCTCGTTTAATTGTTTCTCTCAGCACGTTTCGTAACATTTGAGGCGTTATACTTCTAAATGCCTGTAGAATTCTTTCTCCTAAGATTTCATAAGTGGCTGGAGCTGTTGCATAGCAGACCCTTTCTTTAACATACGCCAAAATAAAGAAACCGAGTACAGTGATATCCGGTGAGCGGGTAGGCCACTGTACTGGGCCATTGCATTGGTTGCAATAAAATGCTCTATTGAGTAATCAAGAACTTCTCTGGTATTATGAGGAGGTACTCCATCTTGTTGGAAGTGAATTTGCCTCAAAACTGCTAAAGGTAGATCATTAAAATGATCCTCGATTTCATTTTGAAGAAAACCTAAGTACCTAACCCTTGTTAATGGATCTTGAAACAAAATTGGCCCAATTATTATGTTTCCAACGATACCAGCCCAGACATTGACAACTAACTTTTTTTGAAAATTGACGGTTTTGTTGGGTCCAGTACCGACTATTTTGATTATTAAACATACCATTTTTGATAAATCGTGTATTGTCCGAAAATAGAATAAAGTTGATAAAATTTGGATAGACTACGTATTTGATTTTGAAGCAGCCACTCACAAAACACTACCCGTCTCCCTCCATCGTCAGCATACATATGTTGATGAAATTGATATTTAAATGCTCGATATGTATAACGTTTTCTTTAACAAAAAGGACCGCAATTTAAAATAGTGATCGATTTTGATTTATTGAATTAATTCCAAGTTAGAAACTCGCACTGTATATTGGGAATTTCGCACATTATCTGTTTCTTCAACAGTAAAATAACATACGAAGCAACAAGAACATGAAGAATCTAAGTGAACACTCTCAAGTTTTGTTTTCTTCTACTTCAATTTCACTGTCATTTCAATTTTTCTAAAATCTCGATATCCTCATTAGATTGTTTCGTTCTGATGGATATTTATTTTTCGAATTCTCGAAATTTTTAACAGAACTGATTGTTTACTTCTTTCATTATTGAAGCTAGCTAATTTAGGTATTAAAGAAAATTACTGTAAATTAAATGTTTCACCATTCAATATGTTTTTGAAATTGGACAGAGAAATCAGAAGGACATAATTCGAATATGTTCAAACATTATCTAATATAAGTGAGGAATAATTTGTAACACCCAAAAATGTTGTTGAGGTGTTTGTAAAATTGTATTATACCAATTTATAAAAATTTTCAACAAATATGTAGTGAATTAGGGTCCACTTGATGGCTTCTTGGCCTCGAGTATGAGGAAATTTCCCGGTTTCCCGGTGGTATAATCCAATACTTCTCGAAATTATCACGCATCGTTAATAATGGTTTAGTAACTAGGGTTGTATTGTTGGACTTGATATATGTACTCACCCTGGATGATGCTTGCTGTAGGGATTATACTGTACACCAGTGCTAGTATCCACTACTAACTTATTCATCTCACCACTTTTGGCGACATTTGTATACCCCTTTTCTCCATTGACACCAACAGCCCTAGTGCCATGTCGATGACTTCCCGTATGCTTATTAGCGGACGTTGAGTGATCTTGTGGAAAAACTGACTGACTGTTCCACCCAGGGTGTTTTTTTGCACCGGTGCCGGTAGCGTAAAGCGCGAGAAGGACGACACTGAATATTACCCGGAACTCCATTGCACCGTGCATTCGGTACTGACTGCATGCACGTGAGCACTTTCGCCTTCTGTCTTCGTGCTGTCTCAAGAAGCTGGGTGGAATCACGTGACTCGCGGTGGAAATGTTTTGTTCTTTCTTGAGACTCCGCCGCCGCGATGCCGATGGCTAGGATGAGATATGTGTGTTGATATAAACACAAGGTGCCATGCTTGTTGTGATATTTGCTGATAATTTGGGAGGTTTAGGTGGTTGTTTCAGAATTGCATGAATTGTCTTCCAATGCGCTGTATAGGTACGAAGAATATAGAAATAACGAACAGAAGACATGTGCGAGCTGGGAATAACGAAGGTCTTACCTTTAGACATTCGATCCTAAGCACGATCGAGAATTCAAACTGATCGACATCATTCGACTTATAGGTACACTACAGTTCTATGCTCGACAAAATGAAATATCCACTTCCAATTTTACTCTGTATTGCTCCTCTTCTTGGCTTCCCAGACGGCACCCAATATTCCTGGAATATGCCTACAACATCCTATTTTCCAACAGATATTGCAATATTCCTGGAATATTCCATGAATATTTATTTGATCTTATACACATTGAGAATATTCCTGGAATATATTTTCACGCATATCCATGAGATATTCTCCTTGAGGGCATATCAAGCAGAAACGTAAGTTTTTGAATATTCTGGGAATATTCAAATGGCATGTCAATTTGTAGAAACGTTTTTTCAGAAAAATATATAAGTTTCTCGAATATTTATTTAATAAAAACTGGAAAGTGGAATTTTAACCAATCAAATGTTTCGGTTATCTACGCTCGACGCCGGAGACTGACATATCGACTTCTGATTGGCACTGCAATCAGTTTATGGATATTTGACATTGTCATCTGTAATTGTCATTTCTAAATCGTCAAATGTATAAATAATATTTAACAATTTAGTCAATTTATCGATTTAAAGCAAATTGAATAAAAGATTATTAGTAATTATAGCTTGATTGAATGGTGAATTTCTGCTCTGTATTTATGCGCTATGAAATTTGTTTAGATAATGTTTTTAGTGAAAGTGAAAGCCCTCGTATGGGTGGAGGTGTGTAGTGCCGATGAGAGTATTATTACATATCCCAGAAAAAGTTACTAGAAAATATCGGCAGTTCAAATCACCAACGACTCCTGGTAAGATAATTCGGAATTTAACTCATTCTCCGAATCTCCTTATCAAAAGTTCCAAAATCTTTTCTGTTTTTAGTTTTCTTTCGTTAGTATAACGATAATAATTTGCAACTAGCCAGCTCGTCTCAATTTGTAACAGTATCAGTGGACTGAGAAGAGTAACTCTGATCTGTCGAACTCATGAATCTATTTCACCGCAGCAAATCAAAAATGAATATCCTGTAAAAGTAAGTAAATCTCTTAAAAGTATATTTATGCATTTTTTTTATTACACTTTCACACAAGTTTTTTTATTAAAAACGGCATTGTTTATAAAAAAATTCAATCTTCTTTTAAAAACATTAAAACAACCCATTTATGTGAAATGCATGTTTAGTGAATTTATTTATGTCATATTGACATCTAACGATTTCACATCTAAGGTTTGACATACCTAATGAAACGAATTTTATGCCAATTAGTTGAAATTTGAATATGAAAATTATGGGTTTTCCTGTCATTTCCACAAGTTTTTTCCAAGTTATTTTCGTTTTATATAGTATTTCACAACATCTGTGAAAATTTCAGAAAAATCGCTTTGGTGACCATTTGCTTAAGTTTTTCCGAAACTATTCTCGGTTGTGATCAAACAAGGTTGATTCATAAACAATGTGATAGCTACAACTACCAATACCAATACCAATAAAAGTGTCAACAAAGACAGGCCACGCGTTGTTTTCGAAAACTGAACCTTCAATATTCAAATATTTAACTGTATCGAATTAAAATAAAATTACCCTATTGTTTCTCTTTAGTGTTCACGTTATTAGTTTTTGATTTCGACTCGTTGTATTTTCAGTTTTAGGATTGCAATTCATTAATATTCCAAAAAATTAACAGTAATAATCATACCACATATTATATCACCCCTGATTATACTATTCAATAAATGTTTGAACATATTTTAATATGAGTTCAAGTGCAAGTAAGATTAGTTTCAGAGGATATGAGAAAAATAAATATAGTGAGGCATACCTTTGATGAAGTGTGGCCTTTCAGAGGATTTTTCCTTCGACAAACAACAGTTTTGAAACTTACGTTGTTTCAAGGTGAATCCTTCCGAAGTTGAGTATTGATTATCTATCCTAAAGTTTTCAGTTTCGAAAAATAAGTCTCTGCATGAATATCCGTAAATTACGAAGCTCTTCACGTGTCTGGTCTGGATCAAAAAGAAGGGTTTTTCTTCATGAAGGTTTGCCAGAATAGGGGAACAGTCAGTTTAGAGAACAAGAAGTGATACAGAATTTGAAGTATTCCAGAATTTCTACAGGAAAGGTCTGAAGAATACAAAACCACAATGAAAAGAAAAGCAAACAACAAAAAAGTTATGAAAGTTACTTTATCATTATTTGAATTCATTCGTAATTTGTTTACTTTCGTAGGAATCTTTCCGCAAGTAAAGTGGGTGAATAATCGATTTACCGGATGATAACGGACTCATTGGCTAGAGTGATTCAGATATATTTTTAAGGTGAAATTTTCACATTTGGATCAAAGGTATAGTTCCCTAGAACCCATATTTTCCATGAAAAACAAAAGCATATTACTTCCGGGTTTATATACCAGAATAGACCTAGGTCGAAAAATTTGAATAGATTCTTGTAGTTAGCAACTTCATAAAAAAGTAAATAAAACAAGCACTTTGAATAGTTTCTTATGAAACATGCTGAAATCAGGATTTCTTTTTGTAATTTTAAATACGAAATGGTACTTTTTTACAATTGACATTGAAGTATAAGACAGGATCTACAAATAAATACTCAACTAACAACTACACCCATTGTTTTTATTTTCATAATAAATAATAATTGAAAGTTGTCTATTTCATGTTGGAAAAAGGGAAACATTTTTCCAAAACCAATTACAATAATACAAAACCATTCTTCTTTAAATTTTTCCTAGCACTTTCACGAGAGGTATTTTGCACTGGTGGCTCATCAACTCGCACAAATAAGCAGTTACATCAATATAAGCTTAAATATTTTTGTCCACTTCTTCGCCTACTATGAAGCCATTGCTACCATCATCTGCATTATTCCCATTTTCAAGCGTCAAACCAACCATGGTAAATAATTTTTCCCACAAGCGTGCGTGTTCCGCCCTATTCCCGCACGCAATTTAGTTTGAGAGGTGTCATTTTCCCGCACTAGTGCGGGAAAAATTTTCCCGCACGCTACTGTCACTTTAAGTGAGTTTTTCCCGCACTAGTGCGGGAATAATTTTTCCCGCACGCAAAAGTTTGTTCAAGAGAGCAACATAAGATGTTTCAATGCGCTTGTAGAAAAAATATTGATCCTAACTCATACGGAAAGGTACTCTCCCGCACTCGACTGCTTACCCGAACTCCGCTTTGCGTCGTTCGGGTAACGGCAGTCTCATGCGGGAATGGTACTCTTTCCGTACTTGTTAGGATAATAACTATTTTCTACAAGCGTGCGTGTTCCGCCCTATTCCCGCACGCAATTTAGTTTGAGAGGTGTCATATTCCCGCACGCTAATGTCACTTCAAGTGAGTTTTTCCCGCACTAGTGCGGTAATAATTTTTCTCGCACGTGAAAGTTTGTTCAAGAGCATCACATAAGATGTTTCAATCCTCTTGTAGAAAAAATCTTGATACTTACTCATACGGAAAGGTACTATCCCGCACTCGACTGCTTACCCGAACTCCGCTTTGCGTCGTTCGGGTAACGGCAGTCTCATGCGGGAATAGTACTCTTTCCGTACTTGTTGGGATAATAACTATTTCCTACAAGCGTGCGTGTTCCGCCCTATTCCAGCACGCAATTTAGTTTGAGAGGTGTCATTTTCCCGCACTAGTGCGGGAAAAATTTTCCCGCACGCTACTGTCACTTTAAGTGAATTTTTCCCGTACTAGTGCGGGAATAATTTTTCCCGCACGCAAAAGTTTGTTCAAGAGAGCAACATAAGATGTTTCAATGCGCTTGTAGAAAAAATATTGATCCTAACTCATACGGAAAGGTACTCTCCCGCACTCGACTGCTTACCCGAACTCCGCTTTGCGTCGTTCGGGTAACGGCAGTCTCATGCGGGAATAGTACTCTTTCCGTACTTGTTGGGATAATAACTATTTCCTACAAGCGTGCGTGTTCCGCCCTATTCCAGCACGCAATTTAGTTTGAGAGGTGTCATTTTCCCGTACTAGTGCGGGAAAAATTTTCCCGCACGCTACTGTCACTTTAAGTGAATTTTTCCCGTACTAGTGCGGGAATAATTTTTCCCGCACGCAAAAGTTTGTTCAAGAGAGCAACATAAGATGTTTCAATGCGCTTGTAGAAAAAATATTGATCCTAACTCATACGGAAAGGTACTCTCCCGCACTCGACTGCTTACCCGAACTCCGCTTTGCGTCGTTCGGGTAACGGCAGTCTCATGCGGGAATGGTACTCTTTCCATACTTGTTAGGATAATAACTATTTCCTGCAAGCGTGCGTGATTCACCCTTTAGGTACCCGCACGCGATTTAGTTTGAGAGGTGTCACTTTCCCGCATGCTATAAAGTTACTTCAAGTGCATGGGTTCATTCTCACACAAGTGCGGGAAAAAAAAATTCGAGCGCCAAAGTTTGTTCAAGAGCGCTACATAAGATGTTTTAATGCGCTTGTAGCAAAAAATTCGTGATCCTAACTTATACGTAAAGTTACTCTCCCGCACTCGACTTGTAACGGCAGTCGCATGCAGGAAAGGTACTCTTGCCGTACTGGTTTGGATAATAACAATTTTGAAGGAACGTCACGTTCTCCATCTAATGTCTGCGTTTGTCTGGCATTTTGTCTACATTCGCCATAAGATAATCAGCATGTCAACTTGATGCTCTCGTGTATTAACATTGGCTTATTATACACGAAAACACAACGACGGGAAACTTTTCATATACGATAACGGAAATGCAGAATTAAACTACGTTGATGTTCTTTATGTAGACCCAGTTATTTATTTAGGTGTAATGATTTTTTCACAGAAAATAAAAACATACGTGTGTCAAGTATTCAGGCATCTGTAGATACTGACTTATTTATACTTGTAAAATTATTATTTGAAAGAAGTATCATTTTACGGGCTTGTTTTATCATATACCTTTTTTAGTTTTTTTTTGCAGGATTTTGCGATGGTATAAATTGTTTTCGTCTTTGATTTTTGATTTCTATGATTAAGTGATATATTAAAAATATAACCTCTAATTGTCAACCGAGTTAGCACAGTGGCCAAGCGCTCGATTCTCGACCTGTGGGTCGTGGGTTCGATTCTCCAATGGGGCAGATCTTTTTTCTTTAGAAACTATATCTGGTTTATTGAAGAATGACTGTCCCACGTTTCATGTTTGACGGGACTACGAATAAACATGCTGCTCCTAAGGTGGCGTATGGAGTTAGTAACAAAGCCTAACCAGAACACTTGTGTGAATGAGTTTATATGTTGTGAATGTCCACTATTGAATACGGGTGAGGATATTGCTTCGAGCAAGACAATCCTCATCCACCGACGAAGGCCGTGTTATTTACGCCGGTTAGAGGCCGGGGCAGGACGGATTCTTGCATAACACATATGGGGAGAACCTGGGTATATGTCTCACGACGAATCCCATTAAATCAAGAATGAAATGAATGAATGAATAACCCCTACTTCAAGATTTTTCTATTCTTCTTCTCTTCTTTGAGCGACTCTTAAATGAATCAGTTAGAATGTGACAGTATCGATATATTCGACATACTAATTAACATATTATAACGGACTCTCAACTGCAAGTGACACTTAAAGGCGTAAAGTGTAACCCGTGGAACTGGTCCTCAATATTCTTCCTGAAATATAAAGAAAACTGATTATTATTTTATTGAAATCAATCTCTCATACTTTCATCTGAACTGGATATCATTAAGATCATTCATCATCTCTTGTAACCATTAACTTTGCCTCAGCAATCAAAATAACCAAATTAGGTTGAGCAGCAAAAGTGCTCCACTTACAAACTTGAGCTTAAGCCTTTATGTCCTGTCACTTTTTTTATTACACAAAGTAATATCACCAACTACAAAGAAAGTTTTATTCCTTTGTATTTGGATACTGATAAAACTTTCAGTACACCTGTTGGATAATATTTTTGTGGAATTAAAATCTTAATGATTTCAAACCCCTTGAAAGACAGCACAGACATCAATCAGGCCACATTACAACTGAATTTGTACATGAATGATAAGCTATTTATCAACATAATTCAGTTGAACATATTACCGCTTACTAACATATTACCAATGCATAAAGCCTCTAGTAGTCTAAGTGGCACAGTGGGAAGTAGTACTGCAATTTCAGAACTTCAAGAGTATACAGTACTTCCTCGGGAGTACAGCACTTTCAGCAATTATAGTCATATTCACTACCTGTAATATATTTTATAAAATTTATAATACCATTACAGTAAGCTCCTGCAGCAAGTAACCTTCATAGGACGACCGTATTCGCCAAATACAACATACTTGACCTTTCAGAATATGTAAATTTTTGTAAGCTGACGATGTAGCTCTATCTCAGTAAGAAATTATGTCCCTTCCATTATAAAGCGCTGATACAAATTTTGTTTCAGAACTGCATTATTAATATATTCTCATCTCAAACAAAACAAATACACATAACCTATGAAAGTCGGATCATAGTGTCAAGTCAAACAAAACTGTTAATCATAATAGCATTTATTCTTCTCAATTTTACTGTGGTGATCTGTGTTTGAAGGCAAAGTTACCAGATTTCAATTCTTGAGAATTTTCATCACGAATAGGTGTTGTTTCAGTTTATTTCATACGTATATAATATTTTGCTCACCAATAGAGCTTGGTAAACTGAATCAGATTTCGTGACTAATTATTATTTTGGATAATTTCCCGCTTTGTTTTTTTACTGAAGGGGTGATAGAATGAGTGGCGCTTGTTCTACCCTTATACCCACGTCCTTCTTGACTGATTGCTGGCAGCCTCCCCTTTAGACTCTTAAATAATTGGGCTTTGTGAAGTTTCAGCCACGATACATTCAAAATATTCGAAAAAATTCATCATAAATAAATCAAAATTTTTGCATATTTCATCAAAGTGCTTCGTTTATTTGATATTTTATAGAGAAAAAAAAATTTGCCACATTGATTTCACTAAGAATGTATCCTGCTTCCTGCGATGTCATTTTGAAAAAAATGCCTACTGCGATATATCATTGACCGAAGGGCTTGAAAATAGTTTCATCCAAAATTCTCGACCTAGGGCTATTTCCGGTAAAACCTGAAGTGATATTCAATTGTTTGCTGTTGGAAAATATGGGATCTGAGGAATTTAATTTTCGATCCGAATGTCGAAAGACTAACTTTAAAAACAACAACAGCAAACAAGCGAAGAGATCAACTGTACGTTTGACAGTAAGTTTCATTCATGGTCTATCTGAATGTAATATTTTTTGAAGAAGTCATAACAGTTGGATACAAAAATTCATAAGTCCAAAAGAAAGTGTTTAAATGAAGTATGACTTCCTTTCAGTCACCAAGTGACTATCTTCCGGAAAAAAATCTTTTCGAATAATCAAAATTTGTCTCACTTCTCATGGAAACACCCCAGTAACTAGTAACTTCCGTAATTTTTGACAGAATTGTTATATTGGCAGGATCGATAGATACAGCAAAAAATAAAAATCTAAGTAGAAAATTACGGATATTACCAGAGTATTAACATGAAAAGTGAGATAATTTTTTTTCTCGCGAAAAAAGTGGATTAGTAGTAAAATTATTCTTCTGATTAGGAATCTGAATACATTTCTGACCTAATTTGCCTCCTACTATAAGTTTACGGAATTGTCGGTGGTTCCATCGCTGCTGGCGTGTATACGACTTGAAATGATACCTTTGACGTTAATTCTTACAGTTTTGGGGACTCTTTCGACTGTACAAAATTCAGGATTCCACGGACAAAATCACGAATGTTATGCGGGTGTTTCCGTGATAAGTGAGAGACACTGTAAATGATGAAGGAACATTCCCGACTCAGAATACCTTGCGGCTTTTATAGAGCTATTACGGATGCCAAATGACATTGATCAGAGGATTACGTGGATGAGTATCTGACAGATAGAGCTGGGATAGAGATAACCCAAGGGTGTCACACTATATTTGTGGAGTTATGAACAAGAAGTCAAAGTTTTCAATACATTCTTGAAAATATCATCACGAACATTACCGATTGAATAAACTCCATATTGAAGGAAATATAAATCAACAAAATGTTCACTGTAGTGATGTAATTCCTGTTCACAATTTCATGTCTCTCCTGGTAATATTTAATGTGTAGAAATTCTTCAACTTTTGCTTTGCATAAAGCATAAATTCATTTTTATCGCATGAAATAATGTATATCTATTTGCATACCTACCTGCAGCATGCCAGTAGATATGCGATCTTCTTGAATTAAGATGGAACCATACAAAAGAGTTGTAAATTAAATGCGTGTCTTTATTTGCTCGTTTGGACATGTTCTTAGGCATGTCCTCATAAATAACTACTGAGGTTTAAATTATCCTATTGGATACAGCGATAAATTTTAGAAAGTATGCAGTTTCATGAACAATTTCATTCTGAACTTTTTCGCTAGTTACAGAAATTATTCATTTGTTAGCATTTGTAATTTATGGGCAACGGTAAATATACAGGACGAGACGAAACACTGATGATTGAAGACATTATTTGCATTTTATACCACTGTTTTCAGGGGTAATATAATAAGTGGTGTGATTATTACCGATAATTTTTTGGAAAATTAATGAATTGCAATCCCAAAACTGAAAATACAACGATCGCTCATAATAATGAATAAAGATAACTAGCCAAAACACATAAATTTGACGTTTATAATTCAAATATAGCCCTGGTTTTTCAGATGTCATAGCACGCTACGTGCTTCCTCATCTGCAGCACTACACGTTCCAGGTTCAATATTGAGAAAATTTGGAACCATGCAGGTTATACTAGGTCAAATGTGTTTGAACAACAGAACACTCATAGATACCTTGTTCAGTTCATGCCAGATAAACTATATTTCATAATAGAAAATGTTTGTTTTGTTTTCAATTTAGTAGATTTAGGAGGAATTTTGAGCATTTTCCTTTGCTTTAAACATCTATATATATCTTTGTTCTATTCATATTGATAGGTAATTTTATTGTTAATTGAAAGTTCTTATAAGATGGTCGGTAGCGGAGCGGTAACATGTCGGTCGTTGGAACTTCTGCTAGCACTTGGCCAGGTACAAATTCTGAGTGCGAGAAATTTTTTCTCAACTCCATCGGAGTCAATAGGTGACCAAGTGCCTCATTTGAAAAAGCAAGTGTGATGTGAGTTGTTTATAGGCCAATCCTGACGCCTTGTGCTTGTTTGGAGTGAGCACCGACGACATGGGGTGGTACTCTAGGTTTTCCAGGTTTTTCAAAAACGGAACGGCAAGTAATAATAATAGTCGTCCTCTATCCGAACAGGCTCCTTTGGGTACACTCTTTTTACCTAGATTGAAGGGGTTTTTTACCTGAAATATTTATTGGTACGTGTGAAATACAGGAAAAAGGTAGTTGAAAAAGAATTCTTACGACTGGTTGTTGTTATCGAATCACAGATAGAGTAAAGAGAAAGTGGCAAACTACTCTCGCGACACCGGCATATAATTTGTGTCGGTAGAGGCTCTTAAGAAATAGGAAACAACCCTTTGTCGTAAATGTCCAAACGCATCCAATAGAAAATCAATAACATTAGAGCTGTTGAAAAAACCAAAAATCATGCTTACGTAACCAACTAGATTCTAATCTACTCAGGGACCTTTCAAGGAAGACTAATTCACAAAATCAACAGAATATTCAAACTGTCGCATGCCAGTAGATACTATTCCAATCCTGGTGAATGGAAAACCTGAAAATTCAATCGGGAACTAGGTACCACCCGATCTTAAGTGTGGTCCTTGAGAAGTTCATTGCAGAGACTCATCGAATACAACTCCGAGTTTAATTGAAGTACTTATATCTTTCAAAACGTAATAATATGAAAGATATAAATCTTTATTAGGAGCAGAGTCTAATTTAGTTCTATGGACAGAGTAATGAACTCATTCATGAAATTAATATACCAAATATATTAATATTTTTGATAGCTTTACAATAAGACTGAAATTGGTTTTTGACCATTTCAAGAGAATTGCCCAATTTGGAAGTTGACTCTTCAAATGGAAGGGTAAACAACGAACCGAGGAGAGTGAATTCGAATAAAAGTATTCTGTTAATGTTCTCCAATTTTCAGTTGTTACAACCTACAATGAGCATTAGACATTTTGTAATCTTCATTGCCAATGGCACAATTATAAAGTCATTATAGATATTAACGTTACAAGGCCGATATGTAGCAAAATAATGGATGAGGTTGAATCCACCCGAATCCATTATTTGCGTATCGGCCCTGTGTCGTTCAAGACTTTTTGTAATCTCGCTGAAAGATTACATTTTGAATCCGAGGAAAAAACAAATCACGTACCTCGTAACGCTACAGAAAAATCTCAACATAGTGTTGTCATGGAACAGCTAACGGCCGCCGGCCGTTAAAAAATCTTAACGGGCGGAGGCTGTTAACATTAACTTCTCAATTGTCATCTGAATACCGTTAAATCAAAATAACAGTTTGGGATTACAAAAAATAATTTATTGAGGTGGCTCTTTTTTTTTATCAAATTAATTATTGTTTTTGTTTTTGTTTTGTTCATTTATTATATTGATTCTGAGAATCGATATACCACTACTAATTAAGGTATAACCTAGATTAGGGAATATAGGTATAAATACTCAGATTTGGATGTAGTCTAGTTAGTTTTGAAAATGGTGTAATAACCGAAACTAGTCAACAAATATAAAATTATCGTGGAAAATAGACAAAATTGTTTTTAGTTTTAGTTTTAGTTTTAGTTTATAAATAGAATACATTTCATGAGTAAACATGCATTTTACCCGAAAGAGCTTTAAGAAATTAGACCATGATTTCTTGTTGAAAAATTCTGAAGTAAATGATGAAAAAACAAAAAAATTTGAAAGGGTTGAAAGGTGATTTTTGATGGTGGAACCAATTAAACATGATCATTGAAAAAATCTGATTTTAGTATACATGTGTTAGCTATGCTCACCTAGATGGCACAAAGATACTGCAGACTCAGAAAACACTTTAATAAATATGATAAATGAAACACATTAACAGACACTCTGCCACGATCTGAGTAAAAATTGCCCGTTCGTTGTTAAAATGGTAGAGCGCTAGTATATCAGTCAGAGGGACGTGGGTTCGATTCCCAGCATGGTCACTGGTCTCGTGCTAGGACCCGCACGTTAAAAGATAAGACCTCGTTAATCCTTAGCTCACACAAGTTTCGACTTCTGAGGGCTGTCGTTCGTAGGGGGATGACAGCTGGTTAACGGAAAAAACAATTTTAAACAACCAAAAAAAAACAATTTGGCCTATCCTGAAAATATTGTATGACCTCACTCAATTATAACTAAGAACAAAATATGAATTAATTCTAAAACATAGATTTCTATTCAACAATGTAATCGTCTCTTATTCTTTTTGGCAATAGAATATTTCATCTCGGTCTCTAATTACCACCATTCCTGTCTTCTTCGCAATCTTTGGACGCTTCTATTTCTTGATTTTCTCCTTCATCTTCTATACTCTTTTCTTCATCATTGGATGAAACTGTTTCTGTGTTAGTTGTTTCGTGTTGTCTATCATTTTCTTGATTATCCTCGGTATCTGTCTGTATGTCACTGTCGCCTTGTTCATTATTTTCGCCTTTTCTTCATCTTCGGTATAATTGAAAGGTTTAAGTTGGGAAACATAAGAAGGGGATGTGAAGTTACGCGATAAACATCAGTTGGTAATTTTTTAAGTGTAATGAATGGTCTTTTATAACGTTCTTTGAGTTTTGTAGACTCACCGGTACCTGTTGGTTTGGCACACTTCACGAAAACAATTCCTCCTTCTTCATACTCAATGCCTTTGATTCGTGTTTTGTCATATCAATCTTTGTACTTCCCTTGATCTTTCAATATCCTCTCCCTTATTTCATTATGGGTATCTTCAGGTGGATTCCATTTTACTCTATTTACATATTCTGCTAGCCTATCTTCTCCAAATGTTAGTAAATATCTATGTAAACTTTCGAAAGGAGTTTTTCCGGTAGTTTTGTTGAAAGCTTAATTGATATGCTATTCAACTTTAGACAAAACATTATCCCACTCGTCTTTTTTTCTATTTACCCTCTCCACTTGACTATTAGCTTGAGGCCATCTGCTACAATTGAGGGAAAGGTTTGATATTGAAGTCTTAACAAAATTCATCGAATTCCTTTGAAGTGAAACAAGTCCATCTGTCAGTTACTATTTGACTAGGAGAGCCGTATAGCTTGATGCATTTCTTTAACTTTCTTACGGTAATCTGAGATGTTGTATTCGTCACTGGATAAAGTTTCATGAATTTTGTTAAAGAGCATACCACAAAAAGTATGTACATATTTTCCTTTTACTTTTAATAAGTGGTCCAATATGATCAACATGAATTCTCGAAAAAGGATGGGATGGAGTTCCCCAGGTTGTCTTCTCGCATGAACTTTATTGGTAATGCATTTGAAAGATGTTCTCGTATGGTTCTTAACATAGCTCCTCATTTTTGGAAACCAATAGGTTTGCTGACTTTTTCTTACTGTTCTGTCTGTCCCAAAATGTCCTGAAAGATCATGATAACTTACTACAATGCCTTTTCTCATCCCTTTTGGTACTGCAAATAACTGTCTTTCCTTTTTCCATTTTTCCATTCCTCAATAGTCGTCCGTTTTCTAAAGCACAGCATGCAACATCATGTTTTTCTTCATTGGCTCTTTCATCTTCTTCCTTTTCAAGGATTTCAATGAGTCTTCGCAGAGTAGGATCACTTCTTTGGAAGTTAAGTCCATTTCAGGTAATTTTTATGTTAAATTTAGTTTCACTCGCAGTTTTTTGATTTACATATTTAGAGGTAAGTATAAATACTATGTAAATATTAGAGAAATAGAGACAAACGTGAAAATATTCCCAGATCCTTTTTTAAGGACACATTGTAATAATTATCTTTATTGATATGTGCTTCTTCTAGGGGAAACAACAAAATGGACTTCTTGCTTCAACTCCTTTCATTTGTCTACTTTTTCTCATACTAGGGCTCTGGTTAATGCATCTACATGTTCCATTTTTTCTCTTTTCCTGGATTTAATATCAAAATCAAATTCCCGAAGTAAGTAAAACCATCTAGCTATTTGAGAGTTTCAATTTTTTCGAACATACATGTATAAAGAATGGAATTTTGCTTCACAGTCATTCGTCTTTTTCGATATGGAATATACTGGATGGAGTTCACCTTTGTCATCAGTCTGTAGCAGAATTCCTCCGATGCTTGTAGAACTTTCATCTGTATGGAGTTCTGTTACTTTTGCATCTGCAAATTATAATTTCAGAACACGATTAGAGCAAATAATTTTGACAGGTGTTTCAAAAACTTTGATCTGCTCAATGCTCCAAGTAAAATCTTTATATTTCCTAGTCAGATCACTGAGTAGTTTTGCAATATTCGCATAACCCTCGACAAATCAACGGAAATTACCTGTTAATCCAATGAATTATCTGACTTCGATAGCATTTTTCGGTGTTGGAAACTCCTGGATTACCCTGCATTTCGCCTCTCCTGGTCTCAAACCATCCTGTGACAGAACAACCCCAAATACTGTACAGATTTCATGCCAAACCTGCACTTTCGAAGTTTCAAAGTTAAACCGGCTCTCTTCAATGCTTCTAAAACATGACCAAGTCTATTATTAATCATGTCATCTTAATTTTTCGCAGGGATGAGTATATCATCTGAATAACAAATTGCAATTTTATTTGTCAATTGATCCAAGACTAAATCTATCAATTTGTAAAATTCGAATAGAGCATTGGTAAACCCAAAAATCATACGTTTGAACTGACCTCGCTCATCTGGAGTTATGAATGCTGTTTTGGTTTTGGCTTTCCCAGTTAATGGAACTTGTAGGTAGCCGTGAGTAAGATCCTCATCATGAAGTAACTTCTTGATATGAGGTAAGATCTAAAGTGGAGAATAAACAATACACATTCAAATTCTTGAACTGTTCATCTGTAGATGGAATTGGATACACTAATTTTTCAGTCTGTTTATTCAAACGTCTAAAATCAATCACCAAACGCGTTTCTCCCAATTTTTTTGGTACAAGAATCACTGGACTAGCATGCAAACTTTTAATGTCCGAAACGATACCATTATCGCGCCATTCTTTGATAAAGTCTTTAATTTTCTGTCTCTGAGCCAAATTAGCTCGATATGGTTCATTTATTATTGGTTTATTATTGTCAATAATGTCCATTTGAATTAAATCGGTACAACCTAGCTCCTTTAAATTGAATGCAAAACAGTTTCTATATTCGTTAAATAAAATACCAACCTTTCAATTATTTCCTTATCAGTCCCGTGTTCAATGTTCAACATTTCTGTGGTTATAGACTGTCGAATGTTGTTGGTCTCGTTCGCAGCTTAAGAAATCTTGCTCATTTCTTGGTTCTTCTCAACTGTAGCGTTCCTCAGCTTATCAGGATTTTTCACTGCAACCATAACGTCCTCATCTACCACCGAACAATTAATTACCACGACTGAATTCGGTTAAATGGTAACTTTCTCTTCGGAACTCATCTTTGCAGAAAAATGTTAGATTTTCCCCTTGTCGAACATAGGCGAGACATCCTTAGTAAATGTTCTACCCAGTATAACATCGGCTGATTGGACTCCCACGGGTACAACGCATAGAGAAACTCCATCGACAATGACATCTTCCAATTCTACCCAGACTCTCAACTTTGGATCCTATGAAACCAGACAATTTCGACTCTGCTGGTTCGATTATTTGGCCTTTTTGAGCTGATTTATTTGTTATTGTACAAACAGTGCTTCCCAGCTAATGCTTGGTACTCAATATCATTTACTTTCACTGGACGGATGAATCAGAATTTGTTGAATTACAAAATGTTACATTAACCTTCTTAGTGGTTTCTGTGCAATTGCGCTTGATGTAGCCAGGTTTAAGCATTTGTAACATACAGAAGTTCGCGGTTTTGTGCATTTTTCCTTCGGATGCCCTATATCACCACCATCTCTGATTTTATTACCCCTATTATCTCTACTTTTGAAATAAAAACTGTTTCCACGAGTTTGTCTATCATATAATTTTTCCAGAAGTAATAAATCTGCCTACAAATCTTGATTTTTATGAATTTTGACTAGCAAGCTTTCCGCAATATCAGCCTGAACCAAATCCTTCAAAATTTCTACTTCACTTTCTTCAAAAGTTAAAGATAAATTTCCACAGATTCTCATTTTATCATAGAAATATGAGGAGAAAGTTTCTCCAGATTTCTGAATCCTCTTTCAGACCTGCTCCCATCTGTCAGCGGTACTTAATGTATCTACAAATGTAAGTCTGAATTTCTTTTAAAAAATTGCCAAAGTTCAAATCCCTAGATTCATATTCTGAGACCAGTTTGCAGCAGGTCTTTTCAAATATGACTGTGCGACTGTTAACTTAAGTCTGTTCATCCCAACCCTGTAAATGAGCACTAGTTGTGATTGAATTAGGCCAGTCCAAGGCTCTACACCTATCTTTATCTCCATAGAAAATTCATAATGTTTGGGGTATATGAAACTGCCCTCATACTTCGAAAACATTGTAGTGTTATCGTATTCAGAATTTGCAGTTGGGTAGACATTAAATTATTCATTTGTGGCATAATCCCACTTAATATCCACAGAACTCTGCGTTCCTGAACCTAGCTGTTCAATCCACATCGGATTAATCTTTATTTTATTTTTCTTGATAATTCAAATCATTCATTCATTTATTTGTCTCGTACATTTTCGAAGTTTACTGTTTCAAATTTCAATCATGCGCAACAATCGCCCAGATTCATGGGTTGCCTACCTTACCGGCGAAGTGTGGCATACCTAGTGACCTAGGGTCAGTTGAACATACGTTATCCTAACGGCCGGTCGGTCATTTTGAAAATCAACCTCATTAAATTAATCGTGCCTTTGTGTCCTGATTCACGAGAAAGTATCGGAGTGTGTCTAAGGAGGATCCTCCAGGAAGATTCCAGGAAGCATTAAAGTAGGCGCCATTTCACATGTTTATGGGCATTTAGAAAATACGCATTTTTATTAAATAATAATAATTGATCATACAGTCCGCTAACCTTTCAAAAAATAAAGTTTTCACGGAAACACTAGCTCTGGCGAAAACATTGGCAAAGTAGAACTTTTATTGCTGACATTATTGCCGAGAACATCCCTTAGACCATCAAATTATGTCTGTTTTTCGATTCTTGAGGATTCATTTCTATATTTATTCTTCTCCTAACCAATTACCTACTCTTATCACCCTGACTAAGGTTCATGTCTAAATCACCCTGTAAATCTATCTATTCAACTTTACACCTATACCTGTCAAATTATTGTTAATAGTTTCACCTACAAATTTACGACTATTACGGAATGAAGGAGTTCAAGGACCACTTCTGAAATGTTAACTATGCTCACCTGGATGGCACAAAGACACTACAGCCTCAGAAAACACTTCAATAAATGAAATACACAGACACTCAGCCACGATCTAAGTAAAAATTGCCCGTTCGTCGTTGAAGTCTCTTGCTAAGAAACCAAAATAAGATATTTTCATCACATGACTGTTGATGAATATTTTTATTAGCGTTGTTAACTTGTCGACCAAGGTCCCTTAAAGCTATGATTTTGGTATATTCTCATGTTTAGCAGATCTTCATCAGTCCTAGAGAAAGGTACACCCACGCTATTGAAATGGAGTTTAGGATCGACAAATGTGCCACGGTTCATCTCTCTAAAGAGGACGTTGTGAGGAATACGGTGAGGACGTTCAGCTCGCAGACGAAGCATCCTGCATCATCTGGAAGCCGAAGAGACGTATACCCACCTACCTAGGGATGGAACATCGCCACACCCAAAAGGTAACTACTATTAAAGCTCTCTCACAAGTATCAGCATAAACTCCGACAGTTTTGTCATCAGAACTCTCGGGGAAGAATAAAGTTGCTGCAACTAATATGCTCGCCGTTACGACTTCACTTTACTCCTTTGGAGTAATGAAATGGACTCAGGAAGAGCTGCGACAACTTGACGTGAAAACTCGCAAAATGATGTACATTTATAGGAGCATGCATCCTCAATCATCTGTTCCACGGTTATACTTCCCGAGACAACGGGGATGCCATGGACTCTTGAGTTTGAAGTGTCTACATAACAGAATGGTACTAGATGGAGCCAGTTAAGTCATTAGGAGTTCAGATCCCCTTCTCGGCTTAATATGCGACTATGAAAAAGCAGGGATTGGAGCATCTCTTTTCAAGGCAGCAACCCATGCAGCCAATGAACTCGTATTAGACATTGAAGGACAAACCCAAACTCTGTTATTGAGTTGGAACGCGATTGAGTAAGAAGCACACGTCAGAGCTGCGGAGATTGAGAGTCTTCTGGAGCTACATAGGGATAAGCCAATGCATGAGGTTTTCTTGAAGACCTTGGCTTATCCATAAATATGACCTTCGCATTTCTCAGGTCGAGGGGGCTGATGTCGGAAACCAAGGGAAACGAAATAGTCTTCCAGGATAGTGTCTTCAACCTCCTCGTCTACCATAGTCACGTGATGGGTGACACGACACTAGATGCAGAGCGTGTCGTTGGGTAGCTGAGATCATAATACATTTGCAGTCAACCTATATCGACAGGCATAACGCGGCGCGGTGATTATTGTACTACCATCTACTACTCTCGTACGGTATAGATGAGACACCTATGTGACCTTATGCTCTGAGGAATATTGGAACTACTTATTCTCAAACCTTAGGCAACTACAAGCCAATAAGCCTGAAATAGTCCTCGACCATCAAAGTGGGATGATTTTCGTCCTAGAGTTTTCGGCTCCTGGAAAAACTAACATCGTCCGAAAAGGGGAGGAAAAACGTACATATCGAGACTTATTCTTTGAACTCCGCACGCTTTACTCAAACCAATCTTTTGAAATTGTCGTTCTGTTCATTGGGGTACTTGGTCTTATCAGAAAATTATAGCGCACTCCGGAAGTATCAGGGCTCCGGAGAAGTGTTAGGTTTTATGATATTCATATAGGACTTTGTCAGAAAATGTAGTTGAGATACCCTCACATTGTATTATACACACATATAGGCTGAGACGCATGGGCAAGAAGAAAGCAAATGCTTTATGGTCTCGGGTGTCACATGACACATTCTGCATCTTGTGTCCGGGATAACTCATCATTCGACTACGGTAGAACAGGGTGTGGAAGACACCATCCTGGCAGGCCATTATGAATCCTTCAGCCCAGTTGATCTGAGGAAAAAAGGTATTTTTTATAAAACGAAAACTAGTGCAGTAATATGGTTGCTCCTATAAAGAAAATTGTAGAGAAATGAAAAACGAACAAAATAAGATTGTTTACGACCCGATCGGATCATTAGTAACGAAAAAAAAGTGGGAAAACTGGAAAGATTTGCGATTTTTGAAAATAGCCATATTGTAGGGTTGGTCCTACCCATGAAAGTATTGAATCAGTTTACTTTATGTGTGCACAAAACAGGCTCTGTCTGATTATTAGTTTTGGCATAACTGCAATTTGATTTTTTTGTATCTTCGAAAGTTAATATCTTAAAAAGTATCAACACTGAATCTTTCATCTTTCCACCACAGCTACAGATAGTATACATGATGACCGTCTAAGTGAGAAGGTCATTTTTTTCAAATGGAACCACTTAACTGAAGCAAGGTTTCCTATATCTAATTCGAAATGTCTTCGAGTTAGAAGGGTTTTTTCTTGAAAAAGTCATGGGAATTTCAACTACATGAGTTTTAATGTTTCAACAGATTAGGCCATTACACATGGTCACAAGCGATACAAACGAAAAGTTTATGTGTCAGATATTCATGAAATGTCATCAAGAAGATTGAAATGAATTAATTTATCAAAATAGTTATATTTCAATGGTTATTTAAGTAACAAGGAATGAAACGAGTGTTAATTAACATTCGAGGTGGGCAAGTACGAGCCGGGGCAAAGCCGAGGCATGTCGCTTGCCGAGAATGTTAACAGTCGATACATTCCGTGTTACTTATTACGTTTTTCCCGCTGCTTGTTGACGTTTCTCAAAATGTGCCTGGATTGAAGTTTGTTTTCTTACCCTTCCTTCATGATTACTCGTTCCGCTAATTCATTCTAAGTTGCTTATGCGCGTAACAAAGTTACCAAACAAACAGACGACAATAATATTCAAAAAGTCTTATAACCTAAAAATTGATATAAATGAAGCTGAAGGTAATGAAGGTATTACTTATCAAAGTCATTATTACCCTAAGCATGTAAATAACACTATTTACATTCCGTTGTCGAGATGAATTAGAAACGAATGATATAGGCCATTTACCTGTTTTGTTGCTAAGCATGTATGGACATGGACAGTGTCTGCAGTGGGAAAATGTATTTGTCCCACCCAACAAATGTTATAACCCACTTGATATCCGTCACCTACGAATGAAGCCGCAACTTACAATAAGTCAGTCGCAACGCCATTCGCACATATAGCATGAAGCACTCTTCGGTAGCACAGGGTACGGTTGAATCTAATTCGAATATTGTTGGAAAAAAGAGCCAGGCGGTATCAAATAAATGAAACAAATAATTTAGACATAGTCCTTCTCTTCACACGTTCCTACAAAGTAGCATAATAGGTAAATATCTGACAGAAAACAACTACTTTCCTTATGGACAAAAAGTCACATATGACATGTATTTGTGCAACGTTCCTAAAGGATGACACTATTGCAAGTGCTTACTGTATGGTTTATTCTCATGTTGAAAAGTTGCTATTTGGACTAGAATTCCTACATAAAAATGATGTCTATTCAAGTCCAAAAATCTCTCGGTAACTGTATCAATGCTGGTTTATAATACTATGCAATTATTGAGAACCAGCTGAACGTCTCAATCATGCAGCTCAACAGTTATATCTCAAAAAAGTTAGTGAAATCATTGCAACACTTGGTCCATCAAACGTATCTGACTTCACAATATGAAATAGAAAATTTTAACTCTAATATTAGCGAACGACGTGATCATGGCCAATACTTCTATTCGATTTCATACTGGAAGTGCACAGCTGCAAAGGAATGGCCAGTCTGCAAAGAAATTAGATAAAAACCATCGAATTCTATTTTGATACCGCCGCGACTGTATTGAATTTCCTTTATCGAGATGAACTTGGCTCGAATACTGAATGAACATCTGCAGTGAATCGATAATGCCAGAGGAACCAGAGGTTTAGTCCAATTGAATCCTAGAAATATTTGGTAGGGTTTCAGATTGATTTCAACTCCCAATGATAATATAAGTATGAAGTTGCTTGAGCTGAAGGCAAGTGTTGTATATTTCGTTCAATGACTAATATTACATAAGTGTTGCAGTCTTGAAAGGAAAAGGCGTTTCTGGTCGAAATTCAAACCATTAGTTTTCAAAGCACGCAAACAATGGTTACGCTAGAATCCAGAGAGTGAAAATCGGAACTAGATTTTTTGAAGAAATTCGTATTGAAATAATGCATTGAGAAAATAAATTTTGTCTAATTATCACTGATATTTTATTTGTTAAAACCAGTTTCAGCTTTTACACCATTTCAAATAAGTTAGGTATAAAGAATGAATTACGAAAGGCAATCGTCAATCATGCAGAAATAAATGATATTTATTCATTATATCTGGAGTATAGGTACAGCAAATATGAGTATCCCACAATAATAACAACTCCTTCTCACAATAATAATAATAATTAAAATGAAGTGTCAAAGAATAAGATCGCCGGCTGCAAGAAGAAGCTGCTGATCGAAAGTGCATCACACAGTGCAGTATAAACGTAACCTTTCAATGACCTGGATCGATTATCGCAAGGCATTTGATACAACATCGCATGAGCTTATCATGCATTTGCTCAGATGCCTTCGGTACCTGATCAAATAGTGAGATGCATTGAACCGCTGCTGATGCCGCTCTGGAGGACTCACTTCGGCATAGCATCTGGTTAAGTCAGAGTCCAAATAGAGCAGGATATAGCTGCGGCACCCCCAGCAACCGGAGGCATAAGGTCACCTATCTGTTTTACATGGATGACGTCAAATTCTATGCCTCCGGTGAAAAGGATCTTCATCAGTCCTTAAGGGTAGTGCAAGAGTACACGCTATCGGAATGGAGTTTGGGATCGACAAATATGCCACGGTTCATCTCAATAGAGGACGATGCGAAGAATGCAGAGAGAACGTTCAGCTCGTAGACGGAAGCATCCTATATCATCTGGATGCCGGAGAGGCATATACCTACCTAGAGGTGGAACAACGCCACACCCAAGACTACTGTCAATTACTCTTTCCGCGGCAAGTATCAGCATAAACTTCAACAGATCATCAAAAATGTCGGAGAAAAACAAAGTTGCTGCAACTAATATGCTTGCCGTTCCGATTGTACTTTACTTCTTTTGAGTGATGAAATGGACTGAGGAAGAGCTGTGACAACTCGATGTTGAAACTAGCCAAATGATGCATCTCCATAGGATGTCGCATCCTTAATTGTCCGTTCCATGGTTATAATTACCCAGACAACGGGGAGGCCGTGGATTCTTGAGTTTCGAGTGTCTATATAACATAATGGTACTGGATGGAGCCTGTTAAGTCATTAGGAGTTCAGATCTTCTTCTCTGCTCAATATGCAATCATGAAAAAGCAAGAATTGGAGCATTTCTTTTCAAGGCAAGGCAACCCGTACCGCCGATGAACTCGGTCTCGTATTCGACACTGAACGGACGAACTCAAACTCTGTCACCGAGTTGGAACCCGTTCAGAGCCTACGTTGGAGCTGCTTAGAGTGAGAGTCTTCTGCAGCCACATAAGAATAAGCCAAGGCATGGGGTCTTCTTCAAGAACATTGAAGACCTTGGCTTATCCAGAAACCTGACCGTTGCATTTCTCAGGTCAAGTGGGCTGAGGTCGGAAACCGAGGGATTCATGATGGCCTTCCAGGATGGTGTCTTCAACACCCTCGTCTACCGTAGTCGCGTGATGGGTATACAGGTACCTGACACTACATGCAGAGTGTGTCGTGGGGCAACTGAGACCATAATGCATGTGCCGAAACTATTGGAACTAATTCCCCACCCTCAGTCAAATACAAACCAAACCATTCTGTCAAGATGTTGGTTTCGATAATAGGGGTCCTTGGTGGAATGATGGACACACTGCTCTCAAACTTCAGAATCAGCTTGCCGTAATATGGCAGAAATCTCATCCGGACGAATGCAGAAGGCTGTAATTCTTGGTTCATTCCACCTGCTCAGGGCACATGTTTCTCGGGCCCAAATGTCACTAACCCCACGGCGTGGTTATTGGGATAAATGATCCAGCTCGTCTGACTGGAATAGTCTCAACGGATGCAAACAAATAACCCATATCTCTTGAATTCTTCAATTACTTTTTTGTTAATATTGTTGACAATATCGTAAAATTTCTTTCAATGGTATGCAAAATGGATTTACTAAATTTGAGATATTTTCCAGCACCGTGCAGTTAATTTTTGACTGAAGATGTTCAAAGTGCAATACAGACAATAAAAAATTCTAAATGTTTAGAAAAATACGAACTGAATAGTAATATAATTAAAGAAACTACCGATATATTATTGCAGCCTCTTACTAAATGTAATTTTCACAACTGGTATTTATCCAGAAGCATTTAGGCTATCAAAAGTTCCCTTGTTTAGAAACGGTGACTGTAATGGGTAATGAAACAACGTTCGTTGGAAACTATTTTATTTCACTTCAGTCGGCAAAATACAAAAAACAGAAGACAAAGAGGTTCTTAAAGGGAAATAGAAAATAGCATGGATATTGGTGCGAAACTAAAAAACAATAGTCTATGGGCTTATGCACATACACTCATGACATCCCCTTCATTTACAAAACAAAAGTAAACAAATCATTATCAATATGAAAATTTTTCTGGAATTTTCGCCTCCCTACCATATCTCGTTCTATATATGTTACCTGGTGTACCAGAAGATGAACTAGGTACATTCATGGGGTCAATTGTGTTTTGATCAATGTCTTCCTCATCTGAGGAGAAATCAATTTTATTTTATTAAAGTTCGTGGTGATTATATCTTTCCGATTCCGGGAAATTGTTCTGCCAGTTTTGAACATTTTTATATCGTATGATCTCGGCCTACAGCAATTTTTTCTCAATATTCTTCCAGAAATATTTTGATTTTTTGTTTTAACATAGACGATTGTATTGTCTTTTATTTCTGGTAACTTTTTGGCATGTTTGTCATAATAAATTTTTTGTTTTTGTTGATTGTTTTTTAATATTCCTGAAGTTTTGTTTTTCACTTGAATAGGTTATAAGTGAGAGTTCGAAACTGGCAAAATACTTTTAAGAGACCTATTGTTGAGTATCTGGCTACAAGAATAAGTATCCCCATATAACGGAGTGTTACGTGATTCCAGTAATGCTAAAAATGGATCTGATTTGGAAAATGTACATTTCTTTCAACTAAACCATTAGATCTGGAGGGTTTTGGGCTTGATGTAATATGTTGAAAGTCCCATTCATTCACAAAACATTTCAAAACGTCTGAAGTACTTTGAGGTCCATTATCTTGTTGTTTTTATCAGTAAAAAGGACGATACTTCGTAATGAAAATGCAGAAAAATGTGTTTTTATTAAACTTGACAGTACAGAATCATTTTTATGTATATGTAACTATATCAACGTAACTAAAAATGTATATCGCAGCCAATCTTGATATCCAACACGCCCCCTCAAAATTGATTGTCATTGAAAATAGTTGTTGTCTCTAGTTGACCAACGATGTCGTTCAGGAATTTTCTCAAGAAAACTGCTTCTTTGGATGCTTCTGTCAGTGCCATGTATTCTGCCTCCGTACTCGATAAGGCCACTGTTTTTTGTTTGCGGGATGACCAACTTATTGCAGCATTCAACAAAATTAAAATATATCCTGTATAGGATCTTCTGTCATCCGGATTTGCTCCCCAATCTGCATCAGCTAAGTCAACTAATTCTTTCTTCTCGAAAACTAATCCAACATTTTGAGTTTTCTTCAAATAGCGTAACACTCGCTTTGCTGCTGTCCAATGTTCTAGTCCGTAGTTTTCGTTAAATTGACTCAAAACACTAACAGCGTATGCGATATCTGGTCTCGTAGAAATTGCACGGTACATCAGTTTTCCAACAAGACTCCGGTAGGGAATCATTGCCATTTCATTTTTATTTTCTTCGGTTTTTGGACAAATTTCCTTGGATAGTTTTTTGGACATATTGATCGGCATAGAACAAGGATTACATGCACTCATATTGAAGTTTGTCAATAATTCGTTGATGTATCTCTTCTGACTCATTTTGACTCGACTCAGATCTGTTTCTTGTGTGAATTCTATACCCAAACAATAGTTAATTTCACCAAGAACTTTCATGTCGAACGACTTTGACATGGTTCGACACTAATCGGTTTTAGTTTAAGTTTTCTCAGCTTCGAATCCAATTTCTTATACCACTCTCTTCCAGACTGCTTCAAACCATATAAAGATTTCTTCAATAAACACACCTTATTGCTCTGAGTCTTATCATAAATTCCATCGTATTTTTTCGGAAGTGCCATATAGATTTCCTCTTCGAGTTCACCATCCAGGTATGCACTAACAAAATCAAGTTGATGAATGGCTAAATTTAACTGAACTGAAAGTGACATGATGATTCTTATAGATTCCATTCTGGTTACAAGGGCAAAAGTTTCGTGAAAATCCACTAGTTTCTTGTGTGAAACCTTTGGCTACCAATCTTGCTTTATAACTTTCAATCGAATCATCTGATTTGTATTTTGTTCGGAATACTCATTTTGAACCTATAACTTTTCTATTCTTTGGGCGATCTACTGAAATTGACGTTTTATTTTTCATGAGAGATTTGTGTTCTTTTCTCATTGCTCGAATCCATTTATGTGCTCCTGGAGAGGAAAGGGCCTGACTCACTGTTACTGGATCAGAACTCTCTAACATACCAGCAAACTCTTCTCCAAAAGTTGAATTTTCCTTGTTTAATTGGTTTTGAATTGATGTATGTCTTTGATGGATGACCTGGACCTCGTTTTAGAACTGTTTGGTTGGGATTTCCTGAACTTTCTGCAAAAGCATCATCAATTTGTGGTTCTTCGTTGTCACAGTCCATCTGAATATCTATTGTTTCAGAATTTTCTTTGCGATTGATATTTTCATCGGAATTATGTTCTGTTTGAATGACTTTATTTGACAAATTGATATCAATAAATATGTCACTACTATTTTTGTCGTCATGGTTGAAATTATTTGATATTCCCAGGAATATCACATCTCGACTTCGTATTATTTTCATTGATTTTGGATCCCAGAGTCGATAAGCCTTCAATTCGGTAGCATAACTGTTGACCTGACATAAAAATTTCCTTTCTTCTCGGATTTGTCTAAGATGAACACTTTACAAACATTCGAAAATAGCTTATATTTGGGATTTTATTTGTCCATATTTTATAAGGCAAATCTCCATTCAAACTTCGGGATGGACACCTATTCCTGATGTGAACTGACGTCCAAAAACTACGTGGAAGTCCTGATTGTATCAGCAAACACCTTGCCATCTCAACTAATATCCTGTTCTTTCTTTCGGCTATACCATTTTGTTGAGGAGTATCGAAAATTGATGTTGAATAAATATTCCTCAAATCGACTGCTCCGATATTCTCCTCCATTATCAGATCTAACAATTTTTATTTTGTTACCAGTCTGGTTTTCTACCAGATTTTTGAAGATAATGAACTATTCCAATATCTCACTTCTTTCTTTGAGGAAGTAAACTACGCACCATCTCGACTCGTCGTCTATGAAGGTTACAAAATACTTGTGAATTATTTCCAAAAGATGTTTGCCTCTTGAAGTGGAAGAAGTAAAATGTTTTTGGGTATGTTTTGCTTGAATACATACTTCACATGTTTATGTTCAATCCAAGAGATTTCTTCTGTATAGCTACATTCTTTAAATCCCTTTCATTTAAATGGCCATATTTGATATTCCATTTTTCAAAAGAGTTTATCTTTGTATATTTTGCGTTTTCAACCATTTCTTCGATGAAATACAAATTATCACTTCGTTTAGCTTCAAGAACTTTTTGTCCGGTTACTTCATTCACAATGACAGCTTCGTTTTTGGTAAATATTACATCAAACCCATCATCCGTGATTTTGGATACTGACATCAGATTTGATCGGAGGTCGGGTACTAGTAAGATTTTCTGTAGAATGAATGATTGCTTTTCGTTTACGATCAAATTAACGGTACCTATTCCTTCAATTCTCGTGGATCCACTGTTTGCCAGATTCAAAAACGTTGATGTAGTTTTATTCATTGTGTTGAATTTACTTTCATCTGAACACATATGAGTTGACGCACCAGAATCTAAACACCACGAACTTCTTGAACTTTCGGATATGTTGAGAGCAATTTCATCTGTCTCTGCACATTTTGAAGTTTCGCTTGTTGGATCTTTATTTGGCTTTTTATTCCACGTCTTTGATCTACAGTATCTGGTTAGGTGGCCATATCTGCCACATCGGTGACAGGTATACTTGAAAAATTCTTGTCTCGTCTCTTCGTTTCCGTTCTCGTGCGGTTTCTTCTTCTGATTTTTGGATATGAACATTGCGTCTGACGTTTTTTCTTCAATATTTCGTTTTCGAGCTTCGAATTCCTCTAACAATTTGAGTTTCAATGCTTCGGGTGACGGTAATGTTTCTCGGGATTCAATCGCAATTCTGAACAATTCATATGACTCTGGAATACTATACAATAGGAAAATGGCGACTAATTCTTCGTTGATTTTCAAATTCATCTCTTCTAGTTTGTCAATTATTTCGAAGAAGTTGGCAAGATGCTCTCTCATGCCATTACTTTGTTGCATTTTGTAATGAATGAGCTTCTTCAGTAACAGGGCTTTCCTTGCTGGACCTTGTGACCAAATAGCAGTTTCAGCTTCATCGGCTGGTTTTATTAGCGTTCCATCTACGTATCCCCATTCATCGTTCTTCACAAGTAGAGCTTTTGCTTGGATTTTCAAAATTTTCTTTGGACAGTATCTGTATCCTATACGAGTTTTGACTCATAATTGCTTCGTATTTTGACTTCCAAATTAAACTGTCAACTTCGATGATTTCTTTTTACATAAAATTCGTTATTATTGCAGTTACAATACAGTTAGGGTGACTGGGCCCATAACCTGTTGATTTTATCAGTAAAAAGAACGATACTTCGTAATGAAAATGCAGAAAAAGGTGTTTTTATTAAACTTGACAGTACAGAATCTTTTTTATGTATATGTAACTATATCAACCTAACTAAAAGAGTATATCGCAGCCAATCTTGATATCCAACATATCTGACATCAGAATTTCAGGTATACCCTGTCTTCAAAAAATGTTTTTCAGCTGAAGAATTAAAGACTCTGAGGATAAATCTTTCAGTTTTACTACTTCAGGAAATTTAGAGTAATAATTTACTAAAACTATATAATATTTTTTATCAATCGTATATTTTATGTTGTTTCAGGGGTTCTTTTTGATTTGCTCTGGAAAATGCTGTAAATTTTTGACAATTTCCAATAAAATTTTCAATATCACGAATCATGCCTGGCCAGTAGACTATTTCACGGGCTCTGTTTTTTGTTTTTTCTTTACCCAAATGGCTAGAATGCAATTTTATTAAAATTTCTTTTCTCAATTTTGCCGGTATTATTATCCTATTATTTTTAAATAACAATCCTTCTCTATACGAGATTTCGTCTTGAAAAGCGAAATATATTTTTACATTTTCTTTTACATCATTTTTGTTTTCGGGCCACCCATGTCTTACTAATTCAGTTAAATTTATCATTTCCTGATCTTTTTTCGATTCATTTATTATTTCGAAATCCTTAACATTTTCTTTTATGAAGCAAATCTGAGAATCTAGTTTTTTTGTCTAGTTCATGGAAGTTTATGTTATCATTTTCAAGAGATTAAACGTGTGCCCTCGACAGTTCATCTACTAAAACCATTTTCGAACCTGGCTTGTATACTAAATTAATGTCATACTTTTGGGTTTGCATAAGCATTCGCTGTAAACGAGGTGGGCATGAATTCAGAGGTTTTTTGAATATACTGGCTAAGGGTTTGTGGTCACTTTCAACAACCACTTGTTTTTGACCAAAAACAAATTGATGGAACCTTTCTAAACCAAATAAAACAGCTGATGTTTCTCTTTCGATGGGTGTCCAATTTTGTTGGGATTCGGTAAGTGACACTTTCACAGGTTTTTTTATAACACAGTATTGCAAAATTGGTTTTGAAATTGAACCCTTTTTTTAATCTTCAAAACTTTTTTCATGTTGTTCTTCCCAGTGCCACTGTGTATCATTTTTCATGAAAGATTAAGCCATTAAAATATTGAACATGTCAAAAATTTTTTGAAAGCAAATAATATATCGTTCACTGATGACAAAAATCCCATAATTTGTGAAGCTTGCTAGGAAAGCAACACAGATTGCCTATTCCAGTCAGTTCTACGAGAATTTCAAGTCCTGCCGAGCTTGTTCATAATATGGATGTTTGTGAACCCATGGAAGAAGATTCATTGGGTGGATCAAGATATTTCTTGCTCTTGAAAGATGACTTCAGTCGCTTCAGAACCATATATTTTCTCCGGACGAGGGATGAAACCAAGGAAAAATTGAAAATATTCCTGAATACAGTTAAAAATCAAAATGGAAACACTGTAAAGATATTGAGAAGTGATAACGGCAAGGAAATGGTCAACAAAGACATCCAGAAACTTCTCAACGATCATGGGATCCGATATCAATTATCTGTACCCTATACTCCAGAGCAGAATGGCAGAGCAGAACGAGACATGCGGACCATCGTCGAAATGGCAAGAACAATGCTTCAAGCACAAAAATTGGACAAAAGACTATGGGCAGAAGCTACTAATTATGCTATTTATATTTTGAATATGACTGAAACCACAGGAGTTCATAATAATACGCCAAATGAGTTATGGTTCAGCCTAAACAGAAAATACTCAAATGGGATGCTAAAAGAAAAACAGGTATATTCGTTGGTTATGGAAAAAATACAAAAGGATATCGAATATATTTGCCAAACGGAAAAATTGAATTTGCCCGAGACGTGATATTCAAAGAAAATGAAGAACATAACATCAATCTGGAATGTGCTAGGAATGAAGTCGCAGTTGGAAATGATGATGATGTTATATATGTACACGAAAGTAAAAAGGGACTGCAATATCAGGAAGAAACAAATACTATAGAAGAAAAAGTCGACAACAATCATCAAGGAGAGGAAGGAGAGAGCAGCAGTAGAAATGATTATAGTCAAATCATTTACGAAAATGAGTCCAGAATATCCAAAAATTCTAACTACCAGTTGAGGAAAAGGGAGTGTTTAAGATGCCCAGATAGATTTACAGCTACAGCAATAATTGGTGATGTTGAAAACCTAACTGTGGATGAAGCAATGAAAAATGAAAGATGGAAATCGGCAATGGACGATGAGTTCAATTTCTTGATGAAAAATTAAACGTGGATTATGTCGAATTTACCTGAAAGTAAGAAGCCTCTAGCATGTGAATGGGTATTTCGAATTGAAGACATCCATCCAAATCAGAAGAGGTACAAAACATGATTGGTGATAAAAGGTTTCATGCAGCGACATGGCGTAGACTACGATGAAATTTTAAGTCCAGTTGTCAGATACGACTCCATCAGAAACATATTGTCCTTAGCAGAGCAGAGAGAGAAAAGTTTCAAATACTTCAACTTGACGTGAAAACAGCTTTCTTACATGGTGATCTGTCTGAACAAAATTTATGATGCAACCTGAAGGGTACAACGATGGTACAGGAAGAGTATGCAGTCTAAAGAAAAGTCTGTATGGCTTGAAACAAGCACCCCGTAATTGGAATGAAAAATTCACAACTTTTCTGTTCGATAATGGATTTTCTCAATGTGCTTCTGATCCCTGTTTTTTCAAGAGAAATCAGTCGAACATAATCATGATTGCTCTGTACGTAGATGACGGTTTGGCGACAAGAAATTATTTGGTAGATATTGAAGCTTTGATGGAGAAAATGAATGAAAACTTTGAAACCACTTATACAAAAGCTGTTTCATACCTCGCAATTAACATTATTCAAAGATCTGGTTTTACTTTCATCAATTAGTCACAATACATCGAGAAAATTTTAAAGAAATTCAACATGGAGGAATGTAATGCAGTTTCAACACCAGGTGGAATTCCCAAGTTGGAAGACTCGCAAGAGGCTGGTGATAAACCTTATAGGGAAGCCATAGGTTGTTCACTGCATCTTTCGAATGATAGCAGACCTGATATAACATACATGGTGAATTATTTGAACAGATTTATGGAAAACCCCAAATCATGTCATTGGAATGCGATCAAGAGAATTTTTCGGTACCTGAAAGGATCCGTACAATATAGTATTCTATATGGAGGCGATAAACATCTCGAAGCATTCAGTGATGCAGACTTTGCTGGAGATATCAGCGAAAGGAAGTCAACCAGTGGACTCGTCATTATGAACTCAGGGGGAGCCATCATGTGGGGATCACGAAAGCAGTCAACAGTTGCCTTTTCCACCGTTGAGCCGGAGTACGTGTCAGCGAGCGAAGCAGCGAAGGAAAGACTATGGATTCGACAACTGGCATTGGAGTTGAACGATCTCAGCAGACCAGTTCCCTTATACATTGACAACAGAAGTGCTATTCATATGGCAAGAAATGATGATGGTAGGAGTTTGAGAATAACCAAGCATATTGACATAAAATATCATTTCATTCGTAAAAAACTTGGTCATGAAATAGATCATGTTGAGAGTAATAATGAAATGGCTGACATTTTCACGAAATGTCTTCCCACTTCAAAATTTATCCAGTTGAGATCAAGTCTAGGATTGGTGTTGGAGTTCAAAAATAGAGATGAAAGAAAACAATGATTTCGGGGGAGTGTATCATTTTTTATTTTATATGGCTATGGATTTTGTTTTTAGTATCCATGTTAATGTTAAAAATATATGATGTTGTAGTTGTTTTTTAATAAACAAAAAGAACAGTTTTCCAAACTTTATTCCAAGTTCATTGTTTGTTTGTTCGTTTGTTTGTTTGTCTGTTTGTTTGTTTGTTTGTTTGTTTGTTTGTTTGTTAGCTTGCTTGCTTGCTTGTTTGTTTGTTTGTTTGTTTGTTTGTTTGTTTGTTTGTTTGTTTGTTTGTTTGTTTGTTTGTTTGTTTGTTTGTTTGTTTGTTTGGAAATATGAGATTTATAGTTAAGAGTGGAGTCTAGGATCACGCCTAAATCTTTGGTTTAAATAGCAGAATGTAGGATCTGATTATTTATACCATATTCGAAAGAGATTGGGTGGTGTGTTCGGTGAAAACGAAGCATATGATATTTGGAAGTATTCAAGCACATTTTGTGTACACCAATTAGATAGGCAATCTATATAATTTTGAAGACCTAGTGAATCAGCCTCACTTTTGATGATTTTGAAACATTTTAAATCATCAGCAAACAGCAAAGCTTCACTTTCTTCGAAACAGCTAATGAGATCGTTAATAGAAAGGTTGATAAGCAGTGGTCCCAAGTGTGATCCTTGTGGAACACCCGAGGTAACTGCAATGGAATGAGAATAGTAATGTTCAACCCTGACAATTTGAGTTCTTTCCGTAAGGTAGCTATTGAGCCACTGCAGTATTGTCCCATCAATGCCATATAATCGAAGTTTATGAATCAAGAGCTCGTGGTTAACTTTGTCGAAAGATTTGGAAAAATCAGTGTACACAGAGTCAACTTGTGATCCCCTTTCCGGAGCTTCAGACAAAAAATTGACATATGTGATAAGACCCAATTCCGCTGATTTTTTTGATGTGAACTCAAATTGTTGGGTCCCTATAATTGCAGAGCAGTCAAAAGAAAGGAAATCAAAGATGATGCTCTCAAAGGCTTTAGGGATTGCGCTAAGAATAGAAATGGGACGATAATTCCTTACGTCAGATTTTCTACCTGATTTATATATTGGAGTAACATACGAGGTTTTTCAGTAATCCGGAAATTCGCCTGATGATAGAGAGGCCTGGGCCTTTGTTGGTATTAAGTTTAGACAGTTTTTCATATATTTTCGAAATTTCAATACGATAATTGGATACATTAACCACGGATGTAATAGGAATATCATAAGGGTGTAAGGGGTGATTTGAATAGACAGAAGAAAATTGGTTAGCAAAAAGGTTGGCGATATCTATCCCATTGAAAGCGGTACGATCCCCTAGAGTCATTGTATTGGGTATAGTGTTACTTAACCTTTTGCTACTAACAAATTTCCAAAAGAATTTAACATTATTAATAATGGAGTTTTCAGTGCGTTGAATGTAATTAGCATAACATTGTCTTGATAGAGATTTGCATCTTGATCTTAAATCACTAAAAGCTGCATAGCTTTCAGGGCACCTTGAGCTCTTGTGAATCTTGTGCGCTGACTTCTTCTCATAAATTAATTTCTTCAGCTCGGGGGAGCTGAAGAAATATATATATATATATATATACGGCTATGGATTTTGTTTTCAGTATCCATGTTAATGTTAAAAATATATAATGGTGTAGTTGTTTTTTAATAAACAAAAATAACAGTTTTCCAAACTTTATTCCAAGTTTCTCAATAAAGTATTTCAAACCACTGATAAGACTTTCTAGGGCGTTTCTGCACTCCTGAACCAGTTTTGAACTGGTTCTGGTTGCGTTCAGTGCCCTGATAGCAGCCTGACTGTCGGAGCAGACATATACTCGTTTCTCCGGGCCAGCTCTCATCTCTTCCATTCTGGTCGCCTCCAGGATGGCATACACCTCTGCTGGAAAACTGTTGTTAGAGAACCTAGCGCATAGGCTTTTCTTTCTCCGTTTTCCAGGTATACTCCTGCTCCGGCTTGTCCCTCCTCCAGTTTGGACCCATCTGTAAAACAGACCAGGCTTCCTGGGAGAAATATCACCCGTTCCTGTTCCCATTCTTTCATGTCTGGGATCTCTAGAGAGATCATTCTTTTCCACCTAATTTTTTCCTCCGCCTGCATTACTTTGATAGCGGGCAGTGGGATTTCTTCCTTTGCTACCATTGTATCTCGGTGTGCCCTGTGTAACCCTCTCCTAGCCATCACCCCGACTCCCGCATTCTCAATGTACGGTTACTCAGATAGATCAGTGAAATTTAAAAATGAAAGAAGGCTATATTCAAGTTTGTTCATAATCATAATAGTTTTTCAATTCGGTTATGTTAAAGTCACCGATGGTATTTCATACTCGCCAATATTTATGTTGGGTGATATATAGACCAATAAAATAATGGTTGACTTGTGTTCTGTGTAAAGTTTATCTAATAAGTCTATTTTCTGTATAGAAGATACAACACCGATGATGTCCGATAGTGTTAACTATCGATTGCCAGAACGTAGGAGATTACGTTCGCCATAAAAACGGTCTTTGTGATATACCAGACATTACCCTTGTGAAACTCATGACTTTCTGAGACCTCTGCAGTTCTGATAAAATATCGAGACATTTTTTTCTTGGGTAGTACAATCAGATGCTTCAAATAGTTTTGCTTTCAATAATAGAGTTATCGAGTCTGGCGGTTGTGAAGTCAATGTTATGGAAGTTGTGTATTTGAAACTGTCAACAGAAATTCAATAGAACATTTTATCGATACTGATAATACTCATCTCCTCGAAAACGAATCAATTCTTTCACTATAGGTAATTATATGTAATCCAACGATACCATCTCTTCTCGTGATACAGGTACAAGACTCTACTTCAGAATGAAAAGCTATATCCAGTAGAAAAAAGACAGAACGTGTAACATCTGTACGTAATTACACCCACGATATCTTGCCAGAATGAAATAGTGGCATTTGAGGAGTGAGAGTTCTGCCCACGACCTAGGTATATTAACAGGGACGTAGATTAATGGGTTGATAAGGACATTAAAATAAATCAAATGTATAAATTGTTATTGCTACCTAGTTGCAAATATTTCACAAAAACAAAACCTTTGAAAATATTAATTTATATGGATATACACCAACATTTCCGTGGTCAAATGCACCATTGTGAATCACTATTTCGATTTCTTATACTTTTTGCCAAGACTATCTTTCAAAATTATTCTCATTCATACAGGGTGTTGCATTGAAGTGTGGCTAGCAGAAGTTGATCTTTTTCGAATGAAATACCCAGTATTTTTTCAAATATTCTGAGCCGCTGTTCCAATAGTTGCTCAACGAAGTTTTCAATTTTGAATTATGTTTCAGTGATGTCGAGTTATCTGAATAAAAATCTATTTTGTAAACTTCTTTAAAAATTATACGAATTGTTTAGTACAACAACACACACTTGGTCATCAAACAACCCTATTTCAAGATATGTTTTTCTTTCACGTTTCTTGAAAGAAAATATTGATAAGGAATGGTTTCAATAATTTTTTCCTCCTTCAAGAGCAATCTTGAAAAATTAGGAATAACTAGCAAAGCATGTGAAAATTTGAAAAGTATCAATTTTTTCTAGTTCAGTTATCCGTGACAACTGCTGAAAAAATTACTATCGGCATTTGTAAATAGAGGTAACTGCCAAACAAAAATCCAGTTGTGTTGAAAAATGTGGCATTATGTTTTCAAGAAATACCCAGACGGCACCCAATATTCCTGGAATATGCCTACAACATCCTATTTTCCAACAGATATTGCAATATTCCTGGAATATTCCATGAATATTTATTTGATCTTAAACACATTGAGAATATTCCTAGAATATATTTCCACTCATATCCATAAAATATTCTCCTTGAATATTGCTGGTATATTCAAAAGGCATATCAAACAGAAACGTAAGTTTTTGAATATTCTGGGAATATTCCAAAGGCATTTCAATTTGAAGGAACTTTTTATTAGAAAAATATCAAATGTTTCTCGAATATGTATTTAATAAAAACTGAAAAATCACATGCATTTAAAAAAACTTTTCAAGTTTCGTAGCCAAATAAAGCATTCAATTGGTTAGTTTATGAAGTAGTACATTTGAAGTGGAATTTCAACCAATCAAATGTTTCGTTATCTGCGCTCGAAGCGAGACTGACAAATCAAAGCTGATTGGCACGCAAGAATTCCTATTCACAACACTCTATTTTAATTGCGTCTTGTGGTGTGCAATGTAATTTTAGGTTATGTTGAGGATCAACTTGGTTATCAAGTCCACTTTGGTTAAATTAGATCATGTTCCCTTCTTTTATGGCTTAAAAATGAAAAAAAGAAGGGACCATGACCTAACCTAACCAAACTACCTTGCTAACTAAGTTGAATACTTAGCATCGATTCAAATATAATGCCTTGGCCAGGATAGTTCTGATTGGTTCATGCGAATTGCCTATTAGGAAGTGTTGTGGAAAGGAATTCTTGCGAATGGCACTGCGATCAGTTAATGGATATTTGACATTGTCATTTGTCAATCGTCAAGTATCAACATCGTATATGAAATTTGTCAAGATAATGTTTTTAGTGGAAGTGAAAGCCCTCGTATGGGTGGAAGTGTTGTAGTTTGTAGTGCTGTTGAGAGTATTACTACATATTACAGAATAAGTTGCTAGAAAATATCCGCAGTTGAAATCACCAACGACTCCTGGTAAGATAATTCGGAATTTAACTCATTCTCCGAATCTCCTTATCAAAAGTTCCAAAATCTTTTCTGTTTTCAGTTTTCATTCGTTAGTATAACAAATAATATATTTTTCCAGGTATTAATTTGCAACTAGCCAGCTCGTCTCAGTTTGTAACAGTATCAAAGTGGACTAAGAAAAGGAAGTGAACAGTATTTCGGATCTGTTGAACTCAAGAATCTATTTCACCACAGCAAAACAAAAATGTTTATCCTGTAAAAGTAAGTAAATCTCTAAAAAGTATATTTATGCATTTTTTCATTGAACTTTCCTTTGTTTTCAGAGATTCTACTGAAAGTCCTATGAGACTTCTGAATATTTTTAAAGGAAGGGCCACACAAAATGCAGAAATGATAAGGACAAAACGAAATTCTAAGAAAGGAAATAATATCCAAGATATCTCAGTCTACATAATAGAGTTGATGGAGTTGGATGGAAAACTTACTGACAAAAACATAGTATTTGTTACTTCCTTCACAATTACTTTGATGAGTGCTTGTTGTTAAATTGTTGATATTAGTGCACTATAACTGAGAAGATGTAATAATTTTAATTGTAGATGACAAAGCTTCTTCATGTTGGACGCATCAGTGTATTAGGAGATATATGCCTCAGTTAGTTGACGATGATGTTTTAAGACACCTTTAGCTAGGTTGGAGGAAATGGAAGGAAAAAATTATCTAATGTAGACATGACTACTTTGATAAAAGGTAAAAATATACCACAGAGATGGTGTCAATTTGAATTAAAATTTACCTTTACTTAATTTATACTATGTTATACATATTCAAAAAACGTTTTTTCTCAATGTTGACCAACTGTTCTAGAATATTTAATATTTTTTGTAATAAGAGACAATGTATATAAAAATTAGACACTTGGTCATCACTTCAATTTAATTAAATTTTAGACTAACCTTACCATAGTGTTTTAACAATATTTAAATGTCAAATTCATTATCTATTCACTTACATCATTTTCAACTATTCCCCCTTTATAAAATATCACTTCTATTCAATATATATGTTGCAAATATCAATCAACATGCCTAATTATCAAAATAAATATAATTCATCAATTTTTTTCTACACTATATTAATAGTATTTTTAGGGGTATGTATGTATATCCCACTCACATAGCAATTTACTGAGAAGTCGAAGAAGAACATACCATTTTCCTGATCTAAGTAAGTTACTGAGAGTTGCAATAGAACACTAAGTAAATTATTGTACAACAAGGTTTATTTTCTCCTGATTGTTTTTTTTAGGATTAAGAAAGACAAAGATTCTGAAGAACTGAAAAGTGTAATGAGACCGATTTGAGTAATTTGTGTTAGTGTCAATGCAGATCTGAATTTCCAAAGGTCTTGATAATTGCCAAGATAGTGTATCAGAATACATATGTATGTTGTATTTGTCGCTTTTGCAATAAATAATTTTTTTTGTATTTAATTTTTTATTCTTACTTAAAAAAATAATACATTGGACCTCATATTCGATATATCAAGGGTAGTTTATTCCATATATAAACTAGACACCCTGGATATGTTCTGCATTCATCTTCAAGAAGCATACGAAATTATATTTCGGGCATACTTTTATGGTAAGAAAACATATATATATATATATAGCATGTGCCATGAATATGCTTTGGATATTCCTGAAATATGCATATCACATGCTTTGCAGGATATGGAATATTCCTGGCATATGCAGTGGAAGATTATGGCATATTCCTGGAACATATTTCATGGTGACCTTGAATATCCATGGAATATGCATAGCACATGTTTTGGAGGATATGGCATATCTCTGGAATATGCCAATATTCCGGTGAAATATGACTAGGATATTCATGCAATATGATTGTGCCGTCTGGGTATGGTTCAAATGGTTGATGTTTTGGGGGATATGATGGTAACTGCTACCTGGCTTCTAGACCATACGAAAAAAAGTTTCCTGAGAGAGATTAGTCTTGGTCTTGATACAAGACTCTCAAGACTCTCCCCCAAGAATCATGGTCTTGGTCTTGGTCTCGAAAGAAAATTAGTGAACTTAAATCTAGAGTGAAAGGGCAATTTTTTTTAAACGGTCATTTTAATGGAAGATAATATCTGAGGTTTTTGTATCAGTTATGCAATATTTCAGATGACCTTCCGTCGAAAACGAGGCAGAGAATATGGCTTCGACCAGATGGTACGCCTGCACATTACCAGACTGATGACTGGGCATACATCGACAACAAATTTCGTGAAAACGGCCAGTTCAGTGGCCTCCATGGTCACCAGACTTCAGAAATATGGATTTTTTTCTATGAGTATACATTGAATGGATTGTCTATCAAAGTCCGTCTACAACTACTGAAAATATGAAAGCAAGAATTCGTACTTCTTTCAGGAAAATTATGTCTCTTCTGCCTCTATTAGCTGCTATTCCTGGATTCACACCTCAACAACCGCGGACAAGACGAAAAATAGACATCAGCAATCTAGGAGTTTTTGATAATTTTTATGCATATTTGTTGATTAATAATAATATATGATAATAATTCTCCCTCATAAACACTCACAGAGTGTACCCAAAGGTATAGCCTGTGCGTGTAGAGGACGGCTATTATTATTATTTGCCGTGGTGTGGGAGACTAACTGATGTTTTTGGAGGTGTATTCACTTTTCAGCTGTAAGAAAACTTACACTCAACAAAGAAAATTGTATCCATAATCTCAGGAGTATGTTATCTTACTAGACTTTATGATCGATTACAACAAGGTAAAGTTATGGAGGCACAGAAATGTACTTTATTGAAAATCCTGAGTAAAATACTATTGAAGATGAGTACAACTACAAAATAAAAACTTTGGATAATGCCTTCCAATACCAACACAGAAGAAATACGCATCAAGTATGGAATGGATTGTATCGTGAATGGTTCAAACAACAGAATTGGTTCATATAATGATTAAGGCTTTCACGACCCTCGCTCAATGTTCTGTATGGATTTTGGGTTTTCGGTCGTGTATCCGAAAAAAATACACGACCGTAAACCCAAAAGCCATACAGAACAGAATTGGTTCGGTTGCAACTGTAGAAGAAGCAGGTCTTGATTGGTAGTCTCAGGATCATATTCCAACTAACTGCGGAAAAATTGATCAATTCGAAGGAAACGTTGCCTAGATTCAAAGTTAACCTGGTCTGACCAAACTGAACAAGTCAGTAAAAAACTCAACAACACATATTTTGCATTTTGTTCACTGGAAGCTTACCGTGAACAACACTTATTGAATGAACACTATGGATTGTAATATTTCAAAATTATACATAATATGTTGGGGAACAGCAACGTACTGGACACAAATTTTTTTCCTACAAAAAAGATGAGCTTTGGCCTCAAATACCAAAAATCTTGTATAGACACTTTCAATAAATATTTGATCCTCACTGTAGGAGAAATTTACCTACATAAGTTTCTTATACATATTCATGAAAACATCGACATATTGATGAATTTTTGGAAAATTTTAAATGATTATCCTTGTTTTACACTTCGTGATAACTCTGTGGTTTCTGATTATTTTAATCTGTCTACAAAACATTGTTTCAATCCATAATTGTTTGCAAAAATTGTATTGTGTTTTATTGGCGAATATATCTGTCGATCTATTGAGTGTCACTGGATCAAATGAGTGTAAGGTTTTGAATTAACTATATTGTCAGTCGCATGATACCTGATGATTATAACAATATGTTGTTGTTGTTTGTATTGCTGATTATAACAATAAATGGATGAAAGCTACAGAAAATCAGAGTAAGTGAAGCTTCGAAACTTAATATCGCTATCGCTATTGGTTGATCGTAATGTTGATTGCAATGTGGTGAAATGCGAAGTTTAAAAAATGCCTACGTTGACTTCGATACGTTTAAAGCTCTGACAAATGAAATTGTTACTGCATTTTCACAATGTGACTTCGATAGAAAGGAGCATATGGTGCAAACTCACAGTCTTTTGAGTGATAATGGTATATATGTTTGTTCTCCATGGTATTGGAAAGTGCATGAGTTATTGACAACAGCTGAGTATGTGGAATTAAAACGAGGAAGATACGTTTATATAAAGAAAATAAATAAATATTGACAATTTTTTCATTATCAACAGTTCTCAAAAAGAAAAAATTATCATTTATTTAGCTGATTAAAACTGAATTTAGGCAGATGGTATGGGTATGAAAGCTTCTCGAAACCGAATTCAGGTTCAGTTGAATTGAGTCAGTGAAAATACATTAACAATATTGAATGAATCTCATGAAAAGTGAGATTACCAGAAAAATTGCTACATATTGCGTCATCTCATTACTGCCTGTGCTATTGGGAAGTTTCACATCTGCTAACAATAATATTGATACATAGATACTTAAATTAAACATTCAATAATCGTTTTCCAATAATGTAGAGTATCGTCGTCAACTCCCAGATCAAATGGTTTCAACCATGTCACTGAATATTTTATTGCAGACAATTCTCACAATGGTATAAAAGCCATAAATAACTTCGAATGAACACCCGTTTTTACAAAAGGGTACAATAATACTAATATTAATAATGATAACGAGATATACAGGTACAATTATAACGAATAAACAAGTTTCTTTGTCCCTCTCAAAATGTTTTATACAAGAGTGGAAGTGGAGATTTATATGCAATATCAATCCAATTACTATTCAATCTTTCGACAAATAGAATATGTGCTGTAACAATAGTGACTTTTGATTTTGTTTCATGGCTTGAACCGTTTTTTTCCAATATTCGTGATTACAGAAAAATAATCGAGGGGCAGGGGATTGAAATCGGAGTTTACGAAAAATTGTTATTCACATATTCAATAATCAGCACTATTAATTTAGAAATTTTCTCCAACATATAAAGGCAGACACGTTTTACCACTTGTACACAAAACTTCATAAACAGAAATATTCAAATCAATTTTTCTACGTTCAAGCAAAAACAAAACTGTATCGATCTATTTTTAATGAAAAAAACTGGTTCTTCACTGCACTAGTGTGATAGTAGTCGACAATGTTCTAACAAGTGTATCACATAAAGAAACTGATTGACAGTCTACTCTGGCTGATGGGTAGTTTGAGTTGAGAAGGTGGGAGCATTCTTTGCCAGAAATTACTGAAGGTGAAGCAAAATGCAACATTCTTGGCTTTATTTGGAATCGTATATTCGAACTTCATCTGGAATGGTTTGACAGAATGGATATACAACTGAACCAAACGAACCATTTTTCGATCCCATTGGTTTTTAATGTCCGATGGTACTGATTTCAAATTGTGTGGTGACCAATTTGATACTATTAGTTCAAGATATTTTCTACCTGTGCTGTGTATACTGATTTTCCTAAGACCTTTGAAGTACATCATCCTACTCTGATAAAGACACTAGATAATTTTGGTATACACGCCTACTTGCTGAGGCTTTTAACATCATACGTATTCGAAAGGCATCAGTATGTGACATTTAATAATACTAAATTAAGAGAACGTTTTGTTTCGTCTGGTGTTCCTCAAGGATCTCATCTTGGCCCAAATCTATTCAGTGTATTTGTCAATGACATTGAGAGTTGCTTCAGGATTTCAAAATTTGTAATATATGCTGAAAGTGTAGATAAAATTAGGCAATATTTTAGATTAACTACATTTCTAGAAAGATACAGATAAACTTCATGATTTTTGTTTTGTAAATAGATTATTCGTGAATGTCAAAAAAACATCACATCCTGTTCCCTCGATGCTAAAGTCTACCTAAACAATCAATTTAGTCCGTGATTTAGGAGTATTTATGGACTCAAAACTAACATTCGAAAACCACATTGATGCAATGGTTAGGAAGGCGTTTCGTACTCCCAGATTCATTCTCAGGAGTTCTAGAAGCTTTCGTAACCACAATTCTATTATCACTATGTACAAATCACTGGTCAGACCAATTCTTGAATATTGATAACGTATGCCAATTGACACTATATTGTAATCCCTATTGTGGGAATACAATCAATACAAGTTACCGGGACTTCATAACTTCACAAAGCTTTCCATTTGCTCATGAAAACTATTATTCATAGTTTAGACACTTTTATTGTTAGGCATTTTGGAAGTGAACTATTGTTCATTACAGTTTTCAACATTTTTTATTCTTAAGAATAACGTATCCATGTCAATTGATATTATATTGTAATTTATATTGTGGGAATACATTGTCAAAACTCATCACATCTGATATTCTCGTTATTCCTATTTCCAATTCTGAAGAAACAGTAAACACAAAGCATCAATTAAGTTTTCTGTCGATGTCATTACTGAGTATATTAATACTCTAAGCAGAGTTTCAAGTAAATTTCTGAACCTATTGTCAATGCATACTCCATGAAGCTAGATGGATGATATGTTTTCGAATGACTGAGTTCATGAACGCAACCCTAGCATCTCAACGCTACTCTCACCTCCACGTGGTGAATCCTGGAGATGGGCATGACTTGGTAGCCGGTGAAAGAAGCTAGGAGTAGCACACCTAAGCCGGTGAGTGGAACAGAGGCCCATTCTTACCTTGCCAGTATCGGAGACTGCCTTTTCACTCACCGAAAAGAAAGAAAAGAATCGAGAAACAAGAAAAGATGAACTCCTCCGATCAACATCGACTGACATCGAGGCTTCCGTCAAGGAAAACTCGCAGTCAAGATCCACCGAAAGGAGAAAATGAAGAGGAACCCAACCTTCAAGGTTAGCGAAGATACCGCCCAGGCCTTGGAGGAAAAGGGCATTACGCTCTATTATGAGCTATTTACCCTGATGGTGTGCCGAGTTCTGCCGGGATATAAGCCAGGCTGCTCCAAGCAAAGTGGCAGTCAAGGCGCAATTGCGATGTTGAAGGTAGGCCAAATCAATCTAGAGCATAGTATGGATGAATCCGGTGAACTGGTGTGTCTGAAATCTTTTTCAATACGAAAACTTTATGTTCACAGGAATAGAGTGAGGGGCCTAAGAGGAAGCAAATACTAGCTACTGGTGGGAAGGGCAGATGGAGAGGCAGTACCATGAAAGGCGATTCTGGCGTCCAAAGATCTCCAAGTGGTCCATGTGCCGCAGCTGGGAATCAGACATGTTACAGTTGTCGTTCAAAAAACAAAATCTAGGTATGAAAAACGAAATAAAAACTAATGGTGGGAAGTATGTATCTAAACATACGTCCATGCGCTCTTGCCTCCAACGGCGAAATTAGTGAAAATAATTATAGTAGGGTATAGCGAGATAAATGAATTATGCATGGTATTGGCGTGCTATGTGGGGTAGCACAGATTTCAGTGCGCGTGGTGAAGCACTACTCGAATATCTAGGGACGACTAGGTGGGAGATACTGAATAGGGAAACGGAGCCAACGTTCGTCAATCGCATGCGACAGAAGATGGAACGGTTTTCTGGTGGAACCAGTCGCTGGAGAGCTTGAGAAAAGCGACCGTTATAGAGCCCTCAAGGAGACCAACAAGAAAGAGTGGAAAAAATACAAGACCATGGAAAGGGAGATCAAAAAGGAACTGAGGAAAAGAAATAGGTCCTACTCCGGAGCCCTCAAGGAATCCGACAGACTCACGAGAATTATGAGTAACGAGATAGAAGGTTCCACTAAAACCTTGAAGAAACCAGATGGGACATAACATCCTCCGAAGATTCGCTCAGACATCTGCTGGAGGTACACCAACAGGCCCATACCAACACGATGCACGACACCATAGCTTGGGCAGTGAAAGAATTCAGCCCATATAAGGCAGCAAAACCTGACGGAATGTTCCCGACGATGCTTCAATAGTGCCAGGAATTTTTCACCCAAATTTTACGGGATATTTTCTGTGCCAGCATAGCACTAGGGTATTTTCCAAAGGTGTGGAAATGAGCAAGAGTAGTATAGGAGAAGAGACTAGACTGTAGCAAAGTTCTTCGGACCCATCAGCCTAATACCGGTCCCGCTCAAAACGCTGTTAAAGGTGGTAAACAGGATCCCCTAAGGGTGAACCCCTTTCACAGAAATCAACAACTTTACAGAAGGGAAAGGTGGACAAAATCGGCCCTCCACACTGTAGTGCAAAGGGTCGAAATGACTCTAAGTTTGAAAGAGGCGTGTTCTTCGACAAGGAAAAGACAGCGACAATATTGGTAGCACTAGGTAAAGTTCAGAGAAATGCCTCATTCGCTGGAACAAGAAAAAGAGTTGAGGTAACCCGTGGGACCTCAGACTGAAAGCCGAAGTGGGGAGAGGGCTGCTCTCAGAACAGCTTGTAGCTCAGTTATGGACGAAGGCTTCAAGGCACAAGAGTAGCTTACTCTTCGTACTCTGTAGTAAATGATATCAACACGCTGACTTGGCATGTTATATTACAAAACGGCATATTCATCGGCAGTTTTAGACGTCTTTTATCTTTCTCCTGATGAAGGAAGATATTGATAGTTCACTGCAGAAGGAGCTGTTTTTGAAATGATTTTAATAATTTGTCAGAATGACTTGCAGCGACTCTTCGATATGTATTGATGTTTCGAATAGTGTAATTTTCTTAAATATCTTGCCAGGATAAACAGTATGAAAACTCTTACTGTGCTAATAAAATGAATTAAATAGAATCGGGCAAATATGTTTTTTCTGCTCCAGAGGTATTATTATATAATAATAATGTTATTTATTTTCAGATGAAAATGTGTACATTTCGATCATCGACTTTGAAGAAGTAAATAATGAAGAGCCCTAAAAAGTGTGCACCTGAGCGGGGATATTATAAGTAAATATATGTGTGTAGGTATGAATATGTGGGTAGGATATTAACATAAATGAAAACTAACCTGTGACATCTACATAAATATACATCTTAGTTTTAAATATTTCTTTGCTATAGTAGTTAAATAAGTAATATTTTGTAAGCGATTCTCAACTATTTTGTGAATGTTTTCATTTTTTTCCAGGAAAATCCAGTTTTCAACTTTTTATTTTTAAATAAATTAATGTTGGGAATACATTTCATTGAAGCAGGTAACAAGTTGTATGATTTCACACTTAGGTAGTTGAAACATCTTTTGGCAATGGATTTGTTGGTATTTAGTATGATAGTTGCATTGTTTCTGGAGCGAGAATTGTGTTCGTGTTCAATCTCTATTAATTCATGTTTGTTTTGGTGTCGTCTCACGAGGAGAGTTTGGTAGAATAATTGTCTTATATCAAAAGTTTTTGTTTCCATAAATGGATTTTCAGTCTGGTGAATCATAGGTAATTTATGACCTCGTTGATTGGTCATTTTTGTTCTGTTTGTAGATTAAGAAGGTAATTTGCTGTAGTGCTGCTCCAGGTTATTATTCCGTATAGTAATTGAGATTCTAAGAGTGATATAAGATTTTCTTCTGATTCATTTCTAATATTTGTTGAGATATGTTTGAATTTATACAGCATACTCCTTAATTTTTTAGTGATTTTTTAAATAATTTCAAACAAATAAGATGTGAAAGCATGCTATAGTTCAATGCGGGTAATTTACTATTGAACCTTTTGAAAGTCTAGGGCAAATGTTCTTCAACAGTTTGCTTCAGTTTTAGACAATGTGTATGGACCTTTAATTTAATTTGGGATTGTGATCAATAGAAATGTTATTCAGGGAAGCGTAACTAAAATTTTAACTTGAAACATGAAGTTTTTCACTTGTGGCAGTCGAAATACTGATCAAAGGCTTCGATTTTTACTATAATCATTGAAGTGCAATTATCTTCAAAACCATCAATATTTTACTGAAGTCATATTTTGATATCCTGGTCAGTCATGAGCTGGAGGGGTAATAGCCTCCAAAGGATGATGTTGAATTTTGGGACATCCTGTATGTAACCGTACAAGTGGAAAATAAAGACCCATTATTATTACTATGATTTATAAATGAAGATATTAACATTGAATCATTGTCACTATACACCTCATAAACTGATCAACTAACTCTCAATAGGTTTGTAGTATCTCTTCAACGCTTAGGGTGGGTTGTACAAAACAAGTTCACCAACAGTTCAACTGAACTGAGTTCATTCAATATGGAACTACACCTTTTCCAGTTGAATTTCAGAAAGAGTTAACTTCATTTTAGAACGCGTCAACTTCATTTCAGAAAGCATCAATTGAATATCAGAATAGTTACTTATATTTCGGAAAGTATCAATTGTATTTCAGAATAGAGACTTCAATTTCCAAAAGCGTAAATTGATTTTCAGAATAGTGAGTTGAATTTCAGAAAGTATAGTGGAATTTCAGAAAACTCAGTTGGATTTCAGAAAGTATCAATTGTATTTGAAAATAATCAATTTGATTTCAGAAACCATCATTTGAATTTCAGAATGGTCAATTGTATTTCAGAAAATATCATATGCTCATTATATATTTCGGAATTCATCAATTAATCTATCACTTTTTACGAAATTCAAATAATTTTTTGTGAAATAATTCTTACTTTTTCTAAAATTGACCAATACTATCAACTGAAGTTTTATTACTTATTAGACAACAAGAGCAGAATAATATATCGATTAGAAATTGAATATCATCTTTTGTGACACAGCGCGCGAATTTAACGCCCATCTGGAATATCTTCAATAGCTATTGCAGCTGCACGTTCACAATCACCTCCAATATTTGCCAAATCAAGCCATACAAATTCAACTTTATGATTTTTGTATTTTAGAAATCATGTTTACTGAAATTATTTTCACATTCTCTGAAATACAAATGACACTTTCCAAAATCCATATGATACTTTCTGCAATGCATTTGAATATTCTGAAATTAAAATGATGGTTTCTGAAATCAACCTGATAATTGATGCTTTCTGAAATAAAATTGACCTTCTGAAATTCAACTGATGCTATTTGTATTCCAACTCACAATACAACTGACGCTTTCCTAAAATTAACTTGCTGATCTGAAATACAATTGATATTTCCCGAAATATAAGTAAGTATTCTGAAATTCAAATGACGCTTTCTGAAATACCACTGTAGAAATTTCGTTCTCTATTCCTAGCAACTGAAAGTGCACTTAAACTGCCACTTCTTTTTGTACAACCCACCCTTAATAATCATTTCAAGATACACTTAGTCGTTCAACTTCTATTATTATAATATTCAAACCGTCCGATCTTCGTGATTGTCGGAAATTGCTTGATCATGATTGAGCGATTAGTATTTTGGCAACTTTGCACCTCGGCGTACTTTTTGTTTATTTTGTTTATTTTTGTGATTAAAATAACGAGCCGCTTCCTCTGTTGAGACCTGAATAACCGTGCTGACTCGATTTTTTTATCTTTTATCTGCAGCCTCATTATTTTCGGACACTGGCAAAAGTTTGATTCAATATTTGTTTTGTCTTTCAGTCTGACCCTTATGTACATATAATTTATTATTGAGGTGCGGGAACACAGGAAATCTGTAAAAATTCAAATCATTTGGTAAACAGTATATAAACAAAAATGTAAAATTGAACCATTGAATGAATTGAAATTCATAGAAGGAATTATTTCAAAAAGCAGGTTCAATATCATACTCGATACATTTAACATTTTTTATTTGGAAACAGATAAACGTATTTTGTAGAAACTTTCATCATATGAATACTTCAATATCGGTAGTGAAATGAAGTTGCATGCAACAATGTTTCAAAAATTTGTTAACTGAATCAATCCCATCTTGTTTTATTCGAAACCCTCTGAGCATTGATAAATACCTCAACATTTTATCACAACTTTCTCAAGCAAACTAAGATAAAATCATTCCGTAGTTATCAATGCTCTTGGAATATTTTACTACGAGTTGATATCTTGATATCATAAAAGAGAAAAATCAAAAAAAAAATATGATCAAGTGTAGTCCTACCGAAATTTATTCAGAGTTCTTTGCTCTATATGTTTGGAAGAAAGAACTTGACCTCGAGCTTTCAAGAAGCTGTACCTATTTTCAAAAAGGGTGAAGAGACCGAGATCACTAACTACAGACCAATACCTCTGATCACACACTTGACAAAAATATTTAAAACGGCCTTATAAAAGATGCAACCTTAAATCTAGCAAAAAATTATGACGTACCCTAAAAGTCATTACCACAATGTTTTCCCTTGCTCTGAACAATACTTAACAAGCCTACATTGACTTATAGAAGAAATATGAAAGGCTGAGTTAGGGGTTACTTACCAAACTCTATTGGATTAGCTTCGACTGAAAGAAAAATAGAACCAACCATTTCCGGCTGTGTCTACGCGATGCTCACGGACCGGACTGCCACTACATCTCTTCTAGATAAGGTCGTATTAGGTTCAGGGTCCCCAGGAGATACTCCCACACAAAAGTAGGATACTTTACCCCTTTAATGGTCACTCCTGATGTAAAATTTGCTCAATGACCTTGAGAGGAGAGGGGTGGAGCTTCAGGTTCATGCAGATTACCTTGTCATTCTGACAAGGACCACGTCGTGAAGATTAGCCTCTAATGTCTTTCAAAGGACCTTGGATGATGTTCAAAGTTGGTGCCAGAGGGAACAGGTGTCTGTCAACCCCAGCGAAACTGATAATACCCTTTACCAGGAAAATAAATTTATAAGACCTAACTCCAGTTTCTATTAATTCCAAGGTTATTCAATTTGCAGCAGGAATGAAATATCTAGGAGTCACCCTTAATAAAAAAACTCACGTGGAAAAGGTTCTCCGCAAAGCCAGAATGTCTTTATAGACGTGTAAAAGGATTTGTGGTCCCCAACAAAAATCCACTGAATATTTGTCCAATTGGACCAATGATCAAATACGGTACGATTGCCTGGTGGCCAAAAACTTTACAGCGAACGACCCAGGTGAAGCTCTCAAGTTTACAGAGACAGTCTTGTCTGGCAATCACTGATGCCATCAGCACCACACCATCAGCAGCTATGGAAATCCTACTAAACCTTTATCCTCTCCACATCTTCCTGGAGAGAGACGCTAGTTGGATAACCTACAGAATCATGCATATTGCCAACTACATGCAACAGACTTATACAGAGCTCAGCAGACTGCTGATTGGCACTGAAAGTTACAGTATTCTGGGAATGATCTCTGATATAATGCATCCAACGGTAAATTTTGACTTGCCATAAACCTTCTCATTCCAAAGACTGTTCGATATTTCCTGGGCTATAAAGTACGTTTGTAATAAGGTGTCTATGAGTTCTCTTTTGTTCATGTTGATTATCAATTTTAGCATACGAAAAGGCGAGTTAGAAATATAAAATAGAACAAAAGGTCCTTCTAGTTTATTATGTGAATAATATACAAATAAATGTGTAAATGAGTTCTTGATTGTATTACTGCACATCAAAACGGTCCGATCGAGCCAGATATGGAAAATGATGCTTTTCAAGAATGAGATGACATCAGTGACGACGTTTGTGAACCTTTCCAGTCACCCGTTTACCACCACTAGCATGGCACCGGCGGTACTGAGGAAGTTCTTTTAAATTCAAACTTCAACCTGTCATATGTCACTTCTGTTAAGGAAAGCATTTGTTGAGCAGAAATCTGGTTCCTACATTTGCTTAAGTGTTTTCCCTCGGAAATCTTGCTAGAATTCTGATTAATAAAAGTTATCCTCCTTGGAGAAAATGCCGCCCAAAGTAGACGAACAACAAGTTCGTGCCTTGAAAGGTAAAAATCAAGGCTGCAAAATCTTCCATGACTAGGATGAATAGACTTTTGATAGAACATGTGAAAAATAAATATTCTGAAAAACTCATTGATCAGTTATCAACACGAAAAGACGCATTGGTGGATGTTTATAAACAGTTTCAGCAGCCTCAAATAGAAGTTTTGTCCGTTGATAAAAAGAAGAGGATCAGTTTGAATCATCGAAAATTTATATTTTGAAATTCTTTCGCAGATGGAAAGGCTTATATTTGGAATATAAGTAATAATTAAAGTGATATCCCCATTGTGAAATTACCAGATATAAACATACCATTTTTTGACGTTAACAAATTGAATGAATATCAACCATTTTTTGACATATTTCAAAGCTGTCATACATAAAAATACTTAAATGCATTGTTACGTAAAAATTCAGTTTTACATATAAGAGCTGTTTTACAAACGGCAAGAAATATAATTTTTTGGTTACGTTCACAAGGTTGAAAAGGGTTGTGTGACTAGCTTTGAAACAGGGAGAGGGGGTGAGTTACAAAAAATCGGAATGATGCTCAGAGGGCGCCAACAGATTCAATAAAATTAACCCTTCCCCAATTTGCCACTGGTAAATCGAACCTATAAAATTTAATTAGTGGTTCGCACGAGACCAACGAGACGAGATTTCCATAAAGTCTTGTCTCGTCTCGCCGATGAACTGATAAATCTCGTATCGAGTCTCGTCTCGCAGCCTCCACTCTCGTCTCGTCTCGCTTCTCGTACGAGAGTCTCGTAAAAGAATCGAAATATCGTCATGCATAATCTTATTTTTCACTGCAATAAGGAATGCTTAAATACTTGCCCTAATGTAAGAGTCGGAAAAGAAGATTACAATTGTTGAAACATAACATCATGACGTATTTGAGAGTAATACATCTAAACAAAATGAAAAATTAGCATTATTCAATCATTGTGGCAATGAAATAAGTTGAAAAATCAAAGTTGAAAAAAACACAACACACAGACAGCCCTCATTTTTCACCCAGTTGTTTAGGCATAACAAACATCGTGCAGATTCATTATTGAGATGATTTCGATGGTTTCTTATAGTTAACGCAGAACATGAGACCTATCTTTTCGTCGGGACAGCCAGTATGTTTAAGAGATCTCGTGCACGAGATGGTGCTGTAGGTTTTCCGGGTTTTTCTACAGCTGAAAAGTGATTACATCACCTGAAACATCAGTAAGTCGCCCCGGAGCGCCACGGCAAATAATAATAATAGCCGTCCTCTACCCGCACAGGCTATGCCTTTGGGAACACTCAACGAGTGTTTATGAGGGAGTATTATTTTATTATTATTATTATTATTTTTTTCCGTACCCAGTCAGGCCCTGTCTCCGGAGCTCCGACACTTCCGGACGGCGCGCTGGCGTGTCATTAACCCCAGTAAACACTCCCCACGTCCATGGGGTAAGTGATTACTGGGTCCGAGAATCATGTGCCCTGAGTAGGCGGAGTGAACCAAGAATTATGGCCTTCTGCATTCGCCCGGCTAGGATTTCTGCCATGTCACGGCAAGCCGGTATGCTTTTCAGGTTTGAGAGCAGTGTGTCCATCATTCCACCAAGGACCCCTATTATCAGAACCACCATCTTGACAGAATGGTTTGGGTAAAGCCTGCGGAGTTCATAGAGAAGATCTCGATATTTAGTCCGTTTTTCCTCCTCTTTTCGGACGATGTTCGTTTCGCCAGGAGCTGAAAACTCAATGACGAAAATCGTCCTACTTTGATGGTCGAGGAGTACTACATCAGGCTTATTGGCTTGTATTTGCCTGAGGGTGGGGAATGAATAGTTCCAATAAATTCGGCACTTCTCATTCACCACCACGGACTCAATATCCCCCGGAGCATAAGGCAACACTGGTGTCTCGTCTACACCGTACGAGTGTCGTAGATGGTAGTAGAACACTCGTAGGGCCGCGTTATGTCTGTGGATATAGGCTGAGACCGCATAAGCTGGACAAGCTGACAGCAAATGCATTATGGTCTCAGCTGCCCCACGACACGCTCTGCATCTAGTGTCAGGGACCTCTATACCCATCACGCGACTGCGGTAGACGGGAGTGTTGAAGACACCATCCTGGCAGGCCATTATGAATCCCTCGGTCTCCGACTTCAGCCCACTTGACCTGAGAAACGAGAAGGTCAGGTCTCTGGATAAGCCTAGGTCTTCAATGTTCTTGAAGAAGACCCCGTGCATCGGCTTATCCTTATGTAGCTGCAGGAGCCTCTCACACTCCGCAGCTTTTACGTGGGCTTTTTGCTGAACGGGTTCCAACTCGGTGATAGAGTTTGCGTTTGTCCGTTCAGTGTCGAATACGAGATCGAGTTCATCGGCAGCACGGGTTGCTGCCTTAAAAAGAAATGCTCCAATCCCTGCCTTTTCATGATCACATACCAAGCAGAGAAGGGGATCTTATTATTATTATTATTATTATTATTATTATTTTTTCCGTTAGGAATTACCCAGTCAGGCCCTGTCTCCGGAGCTCCGACACTTCCGGAGGGCGCGCTGGCGTGTCATTAACCCCAGTAAACACTCCCCACGTCCATGGGGTAAGTGATTACTGGGTCCGAGAATCATGTGCCCTGAGTAGGCGGAGTGAACCAATAATTATGGCCTTCTGCATTCGCCCGGCTAGGATTTCTGCCATGTCACGGCAAGCCGGTATGATTTTTAGGTTTGAGAGCAGTGTGTCCATCATTCCACCAAGGACCCCTATTATCAGAACCACCATCTTGACAGAATGGTTTGGGTAAAGCCTGCGGAGTTCAAAGAGAAGATCTCGATATTTAGTCCGTTTTTCCTCCTCTTTTCGGACGATGTTCGTTTCGCCAGGAGCTAAAAACTTAATGACAAAAATCGTCCTACTTTGATGGTCGAGGAGTACTACATCAGTCTTATTAGCTTGTATTTGCCTGAGGGTGGGGAATGAATAGTTCCAATAGATTCGGCACTTCTCATTCACAACCACGGACTCAATATCCCCCGGAGCATAAGGCAACACTGGTGTCTCGTCTACACCGTACGAGTGTCGTAGATGGTAGTACAACACTCGTAGGGCCGCGTTATGTCTGTGGATATAGGCTGAGACCGCATAAGCTGGACAAGCTGACAGCAAATGCATTATGGTCTCAGCTGCCCCACGACACGCTCTGCATCTAGTGTCAGGGACCTCTATACCCATCACGCGACTGCGGTAGACGAGAGTGTTGAAGACACCATCCTGGCAGGCCATTATGAATCCCTCGGTCTCCGACTTCAGTCCACTTGACCTGAGAAACGAGAAGGTCAGGTCTCTGGATAAGCTTAGGTCTTCAATGTTCTTGAAGAAGACCCCATGCATCGGCTTATCCTTATGTAGCTGCAGGAGCCTCTCACACTCCGCAGCTTTTACGTGGGCTTTTTGCTGAACGGGTTCCAACTCGGTGATAGAGTTTGCGTTTGTCCGTTCAGTGTCGAATACGAGATCGAGTTCATCGGCAGCACGGGTTGCTGCCTTAAAAAGAAATGCTCCAATCCCTGCCTTTTCATGATCACATACCAAGCAGAGAAGGGGATCTGAACTCCTGATGAATTTACAGGCTCCATCCAGTACCATTCTGTTATGTAGACACTCCAAACTCAAAAGTCCACGGCCTCCCCGTTGTCTGGGAAAGTATAACCGTGGAACAGACGATTTAGGATGCAAGCTTCTATGAAGATGCATCATTTTGCGAGTTTTTACGTCGAGTTGTCGCAGCTCTTCCTGAGTCCATTTCATTACTCCAAAGGAGTAAAGTAGAATCGGAACGGCAAGCATATTAGTTGCAGCAACTTTGTTCTTCCCCGACAGTTCTGAAGACCAGATCTGTCGGAGTTTGTGCTGATACTTGCCACGGAGAGAGTTTTTGACAGTAGCTACCTCTTGGGTGTGGCGTTGTTCCACCTCTAGGTAGGTATACGTCTCTCCGGCATCCAGATGATGTAGGATGCTTCCGTCTACGAGCAGAACGTCCTCTCCGAATTCCTCGCATCGTCCTCTTTTGAGATGAACCGTGGCACATTTGTCTATCCCAAACTCCATTCTGATAGCATGCGTGTACTCTTGCACCACCCTTAAGGACTGGTGAAGGTTCTTTTCTCCGGAGGCATAAAGTTTAAGGTCATCCATGTAAAACAGATGGGTGACCTTATGCCTCCGGTTGCTGGGGGTGCCGCAGTTGTATCCGCGGGTTTTCCGTAGTGCAACGGACAATGGCAGTAGTGAGATGCAGAAGAGAAGAGGGCTAAGGGAGTCTCCCTGAAACACGCCCCTTCTAAAGATAACCTGCTCTGTTTGGACTCTGACTTGACCAGATGTTATGGTAAATCGAGTCCTCCAGAGCGGCATCAGCTGTTCAATGCATCTCACTATTTGATTGGGTACCGCAAGGCATCTGAGCAAATGCATGATGAGTTCATGCGATGTTGTATCAAATGCCTTGCGATAATCGATCCAGGCCATTGAAAGGTTACGCTTATACTGCACGGAGTCCTGCGTGATGCATCTGTCGATCAGCAGGTTCTCCTTGCAGCCAGCAACCCCCTTTTTTGACCCTCTTTGCTCATATATCCGTTCATACACCGGCTCAACTGCGGAGAGTATTCGCATGTACAAGATGCGTGTAAACATCTTATAACATGCGTTCAAGCATGTTATCGGTCTGTAGTTCTTCGGATCAGACAAATCTCCGTTTTTGGGGATTTGCACGGTTCGCCCCTCGACAAACCAATCCGGAATCTGCTGCTCCCCATCTAGCCATGAGTTGAAAACTCTTGCTAGATGGTGGTGGGTACTTGGAATTTTTTTCCACCAATAGTTATTCAGGCCATCAGGACCTGGAGCAGCAAAATTCTTCGAGCCTTTGAGGGCCCGTCGAACTTCTTCCGGGGTTATCGGATTGCGCAGTTCATTGAGCTCAGGCTGACGAAGCCTCCTGCAGAAAGCTTCGAACTGCGCTAGGGCTGGAGTATCTACGTTGAGTGGTTGCGGAAATTCGTAAATACCCTTCCAGAAGGTTTCTACCCGATCAGCCGCCGGCGGGTTTTCCACAACACGTGGAGGCTCTTGGAATAGGCGAGAAGGTTTATCGCGGAACTTCATGTTTTCCACGATGCTTCTCGCCCGCCTCACTAGTGACTTTTTTGCAGCCACCAGCATTCGTATCCTATCAAGACAGTGTTGTTTGATGGTTAACAGCACGCCTTGATTTAGTGTGTGGTGAGCTCGTCTTAAATTTGCGGTAATTCGCCGCACTGCGGGCGTGAAGGGCCTATTGGCCGCCACGTAGTCCGCCACACACTGGATACGAGACGCGTGTTGTCTCGCTGACCTGATCTTAGCTTCCATCTTGTGAATGCGTCGCTCATGCCTCCCAATCAGAGGGTTGGTATCCCTCCTCTCCGTTTGGGACAGGGCCTGAGCGGCGTCATACACGGCAGAGTTGATCTGCCAGATGTCAGCCTCTTCTGAAAGGACATCGTGAATCTCCGCATCCACCCGAGCCAGTTGTTGTGGCTTCAGGGGCTTGGTGTTATCCAGCGCCCTGTTGGTTCTGATGCCTTCCGTTGGTGGTATGATGCGGGCCTCCTCTACAGCCAGATCGACGCGTGGCATATCTGCCACTTCTGCCACTGCGTTAACCGGCTGAGGAGGGGCTCTAACAAAGCCTCGAACCCGAAGGTGGGATACATAATCCCTTAGGTTTTGTGCGGAAAAGGCAGCAAGCTCTGGGTGTATTTCACACCACAAAGCATGCATTCTCGCCATGTATCCTCTTCGGGCGGGCTCACTGCTCTCGTAGCAATGCAGAAGACTGTCCCTTAGTCCATCCGTCCACTCAAAGCGTCCGTTTTCATTGCGGTCGTTAAATAGTGGCAATCCATCGTTCTGGGCCCCACCACCTTGCCTATGACCCCTAATCCGAAGGGGTCGGTTGTGGGGGCCTCTTTCTCGTCCATCGTGAACCGAGTAGTGGGGTATACCGGGGGGTTAACCCAGTATACCCACGGCCGACATCAGAGGGAATGAGCATTCCCTCCAGGGTGCGCCATGGCTGCCGGTCCGGTTTTGCACCGGTAGCTCAGGAAAGTGGTGTCGCAACTCACCAAGGCCTATTATTATTATTATTATTTTTTTTTTTTTTTTTTTTTTTTCGTTAGGAATTACCCAGTCAGGCCCTGTCACCGGAGCTCCGACACTTCCGGAGGGCGCGCTGGCATGTCATTAACCCCAGTAAACACTCCCCGCGTCCATGGGGTAAGTGATTACTGGGTCCGAGAATCATGTGCCCTGAGTAGGCGGAGTGAACCAAGAATTACGGCCTTCTGCATTCGCCCGGCTAGGATTTCTGCCATGTCACGGCAAGCCGGTATGATTTTTAGGTTTGAGAGTAGTGTGTCCATCATTCCACCAAGGACCCCTATTATCAGAACCACCATCTTGACAGAATGGTTTGGGTAAAGCCTGCGGAGTTCAAAGAGAAGATCTCGATATTTAGTCCGTTTTTCCTCCTCTTTTCGGACGATGTTCGTTTCGCCAGGAGCTGAAAACTCAATGACGAAAATCGTCCTACTTTGATGGTCGAGGAGTACTACATCAGGCTTATTGGCTTGTATTTGCCTGAGGGTGGGGAATGAATAGTTCCAATAGATTCGGCACTTCTCATTCACCACCACGGACTCAATATCCCCCGGAGCATAAGGCAACACTGGTGTCTCGTCTACACCGTACGAGTATCGTAGATGGTAGTACAACACTCGTAGGGCCGCGTTATGTCTGTGGATATAGGCTGAGACCGCATAAGCTGGACAAGCTGACAGCAAATGCATTATGGTCTCAGCTGCCCCACGACACGCTCTGCATCTAGTGTCAGGGACCTCTATACCCATCACGCGACTGCGGTAGACGAGAGTGTTGAAGACACCATCCTGGCAGGCCATTATGAATCCCTCGGTCTCCGACTTCAGCCCACTTGACCTGAGAAACGAGAAGGTCAGGTCTCTGGATAAGCCTAGGTCTTCAATGTTCTTGAAGAAGACCCCATGCATCGGCTTATCCTTATGTAGCTGCAGGAGCCTCTCACATTCCGCAGCTTTTACGTGGGCTTTTTGCTGAACGGGTTCCAACTCGGTGATAGAGTTTGGGATTGTCCGTTCAGTGTCGAATACGAGATCGAGTTCATCGGCTGCACGGGTTGCTGCCTTGAAAAGAAATGCTCCAATCCCTGCCTTTTCATGATCATATACCAAGCAGAGAAGGGGATGTGAACTCCTGATGACTTTACAGGCTCCATCCAGTACCATTCTGTTATGTAGACACTCCAAACTCAAAAGTCCACGGCCTCCCCGTTGTCTGGGGAAGTATAACCGTGGAACAGACGATTTAGGATGCAAGCTTCTATGAAGATGCATCATTTTGCGAGTTTTTACGTCGAGTTGTCGCAGCTCTTCCTGAGTCCATTTCATTACTCCAAAGGAGTAAAGTAGAATCGGAACGGCAAGCATATTAGTTGCAGCAACTTTGTTCTTCCCCGACAGTTCTGAAGACCAGATCTGTCGGAGTTTGTGCTGATACTTGCCGCGGAGAGAGCTTTTGACAGTAGCTACCTCTTGGGTGTGGCGTTGTTCCACCCCTAGGTAGGTATACGTCTCTCCGGCATCCAGATGGTGTAGGATGCTTCCGTCTACGAGCTGAACGTCCTCTCCGTATTCCTCGCATCGTCCTCTTTTGAGATGAACCGTGGCACATTTGTCTATCCCAAACTCCATTCCGACAGCATGCGTGTACTCTTGCACCACCCTTAAGGACTGGTGAAGGTCCTTTTCTCCGGAGGCATAAAGTTTAAGGTCATCCATGTAAAACAGATGGGTGACCTTATGCCTCCGGTTGCTGGGGGTGCCGCAGTTGTATCCGCGGGTTTTCCGTAGTGCAACGGACAATGGCAGTAGTGAGATGCAGAAGAGAAGAGGGCTGAGGGAGTCTCCTTGAAACACGCCTCTTCTAAAGATAACCTGCTCTGTTTGGACTCTGACTTGACCAGATGTTATGGTAAATCGAGTCCTCCAGAGCGGCATCAGCTGTTCAATGCATCTCACTATTTGATCGGGTACCGCAAGGCATCTGAGCAAATGCATGATGAGTTCATGCGATGTTGTATCAAATGCCTTGCGATAATCGATCCAGGCCATTAAAAGGTTACGCTTATACTGCACGGAGTCCTGCGTGATGCATCTGTCGATCAGCAGGTTCTCCTTGCAGCCAGCGACCCCCTTTTTTGACCCTCTTTGCTCATATATCCGTTCATACACCGGCTCAACTGCTGAGAGTATTCGCATGTACAAGATGCGTGTAAACATCTTATAACATGCGTTCAAGCATGTTATCGGTCTGTAGTTCTTCGGATCAGACAAATTTCCGTTTTTGGGGATTAGCACGGTTCGCCCCTCGACAAACCAATCCGGAATCTGCTGCTCCCCATCTAGCCACGAGTTGAAAACTCTTGCTAGATGGTGGTGGTTATTATTATTATTAATATTATTATTATTATTATTATTATTATTATTATTAATATTGTATCTGTAATAGAAAATTCAGAAAAGTGAATTTTCCACTATTGAAATATATATGTTTCTTCATTACTCCGAGGCATAAAATAATATTTTTGATGCTCCTGCATCCATTCTCCGTCGGAAAGCGTAGGATTTACTGAATACAAAATATCATAATCAATTAGTGAATCCGATTTTTATCAAGTTCTCAAGTCCGCACGTAAAAGTATTCACCTGCGAGACTCTCATACGAGACGCGAAACCTCATGCACGATACTCGAGACGAGACCAATAAAAGTCTCGTCTTGTCTTGTCCGAGTATCGTCTCGAAAACGAGACGAGTCCTTGCGAGACTCTCGGAAACGAGACTCTCGTACACATCACTAAATTTAATCCATAATAGGTAAACAAATAATATTCAAGAGAACTGTACTAAATATATATTCACCATCGCAAAAATTATGTAATTGCAAAACAACATATTCTGTCAAGGGAAGTGATAGTTTCCCATTGCAAATAATAGTTATCAGATATACCGTGCACGGTTGGGGACTCTCACGAAAGAACAGAAGATTGGACATATATCCGAAGGGATGATTTTATCCAGTCTCCTATACAGGTAAGATACTATGGAACTATTATAGTAATTAACGAAAGTACAAGAAGAGCTATGAATGTTCAAACACTTTGAGAGATGTCAGAAGTATAGATATTGGCTCATCATTATTATAAAAAGTCTTTGTTGGCAAAGAGAGTTGAACTATAAACTAAAGCCGCCATGCGGTACTTAGCCTCTTCGAGGGTCCTCTGCATGGTACGGGGTGGTGTCAGGCAACACCTAGGTACCCGGAGAAGGGTGCAACACTTCCTACTCAAATAGTTTTTTTTAAATTGGTTTTGAAATTGTTGTAGGCCACCACAAAAACGCCTAGAAAATTATTTCTGTAATGATAATAGTGAAAATAGTTTACAAACTTGAACAGATGATCCAGTGAAATAACTCACCTCCGATTATCGACTATCCCCTAATAATCGTGAGGCGTTACACTTTCTTTCCAGTAGAAAACACCACTATAATTGTACTATCGACAAAATTCTCATGAATTGAAACTGCCTGTGGCGTAAAATTATTCACCAATTCATTGCTGAGTATATCAGAGCCATTGTGACAATAAAATTTACTATTCTCGATTCTTTGCGAGTTTTCAACAAATAAGAGGTTTCGCATTCTAACGAAGTGGCAGCAACTCTCGGGTGCTATTTCATCGAATATTGCCATGTAGTGTATACGGGTTATCCCGTTCATATGAAATTCGAAAGATTTTAAGCATATCGTAACAGCATGACGTTGAGAAACTATCTAATTTGAGGAATCATTTGAAAGGGGAAGCTTTTAAAACAAAATGTGGAAACCTATTATTATTATATCAAAATTAAAATAAAAAACTCTATTTATTTGGTTTTTAATATAAATTGCAAGTTTTCTTCAACAATTCCAAAAAATAAAAAATCTAACGAACCTTGACTTTTCTATCTATTTTTCTCACTTCTCATAGACTGCCGCACGCGTTCTGAAATTCCGAGAAGCATATGGACCTGCTCTGCCAATTCGCCGATTGGGAAACACTTTATTCGAATAATAGCGGACGATGACTCGTAAAAAGTTTAAATATGTGTCACCATTTAAAATTCGCGGTAAAATCTTTAGGTATCTCCCACTATTCCTGTCCATATGATTACGCTGCAGTGTTGTTGGTGTCAAGATTATCTGATGATGTGTGGATTTTCTAGTGCCCAAATATTAACATTGTGGTAATCTACTACTCCGTCGCGTGTAAATTGAGCGTAGTCGGTAAAAATGATACAGGATAACAATTCAGGAACCCTACTACATTTGCGTACTATATATTCGGATAACTGCAAGCGTCGTATAAAATCTCTAGAAAGTAAACCTTGGACTCTCTGGATATGATATGAGTATAACATATTTCCAGATAGTTTAAGGGGAAACATCCAAATCCCAATATGTCCAGTAGTCGTACCAGGATTTTTGATAACATTTAAAATCTCTTCATCTTTTACTATATTACATGTTTATGGCAGTCTGCCAGCATTGTGTCTTGGAGTCTGAAATTTGTCATTCCCGAACGTGATGATGGGAATTTATGAGAGTTCTATAGTTGGGAAGCCGGCGCCGATTGGGAAATTTTAGCATGTACAACCTCTGAGCTTCAAGTCCGTTACCATTAGCCAGACAATAAGCAAAATGGATGTTAGCCACATTTTCAAATGAATATGCTTCATTTTCCATTTCGATGTTGAACAAATTGAATAAAATAAAGAAATACACTCAGACACAAACCAACTTTCAAATAATGTCAAATACTTCAAAATAATCTCAACATCAAAATGAAAATAGCAGTCAAAGCCCACTAAATCTTTATTTTATTGATTCGTTGAGAAATATCAATTGAATCCAACGTATCACAAAAAGTTATTTTAATTTTTTTCTCGATAATGGCCGTAGATGCGTAAAATTTACACGAAACCAAAAAAATGTCTGATCCACCAGTGACGCATCACGAAAACGCTTGACCCCTGAAAAGATATCTCCCTGTAGATTCTCACAATTACTCGGCATGTTGGATGATGTAAGCCCTGAAACGTAATCTTTGTTTAAAATTTGATATCAATATCTTAAAAACTGAGAGAGATATTGAAAAAAATAAAATAAAACCTTGAAATTTCAACGCCCTGTAGATCGATAACGAATTGTTTGTGGATACATGTTAACCGTGAAGTCTCATTTTGACCTTGAAAAAACCGCTCTCAAAATCTCGTATGGAGTGCAGCCCTCAATCAGAAACTTTTAGATTAAGTCCAAAAAAAAAACATTCGTCTTTTCGGTAATGCTTTTTCCACCAGCTCACTTGATTTTCTGGAACACTTCGGAAAGGATGGCGATCTGTCTCTGGTTCAGATATTTTCATGGAGACGATGCTCTTCTGAACTAGCATTAATCGTTCCACAGCTGGCCGTCTCATAGACACTGACCCTTCTAATTCAGTATTCACATCCCTTTTTCGTCACTTCAGAGACATGCAAAGCATTTCTTTCCCAGTGCTCGTTTTTCCAGCGGACGGCAAAGCTCTGAAACTCAGCCTGGGGCTTACAGCCTGCAGAAGTTTAAGAAGAATACCAAATCCTATCTTCTTTTCCTTGGCTCTCACGATGTTCTCTGAACATTATAGCTGAAAATTAATACTCCACCAAAAATTGACGGGAGCGCCACATCGAATAATAATGATAGCCGTCCTCTACCTACACAGGTTCTTTTGGGTACATTCTACGACTGTTAATGAGGGAGTATTATCATTTAGACATGGAAAAAATTTTCAATAATAATATATACCCAAATCGGACTTAGATTTTGTAGCTTTACAAAAGATGCAAAATGTATTGCTCGGACTAGATAATAATAATAATAATAATACTCCCTCATAAACACTCGTTGAGTGTACCCAAAGGCATAGCCTGTGCGGGTAGAGGACGGCTATTATTATTATTTGCCGTGGCGCTCCGGGGCGACTTACTGATGTTTTAGGTGATGTATTCACTTTTCAGCTGTAGGAAAACCCGTAAAACCTACAGCACCACCTCATGATGATGTGACTTTCACTTCTTCGAAAATAATTTTTTGTTTGAATAACCGTTTGAAATTTGTTATTTTAAAAAATTCAAAAAGTTTGGTTATATACAGTTGTTCAATGAATTTTTGGCACCAATACAGTACTGACGAAAATCAATTGAAATTAATTTCTATACTAAATTCTTAACGATACATCAATTTTATACCTTTTCATTACTCAGTAATTGAAAGTTAGTAGCATGATGAAGTTATTAGTGGAACGAAACGCTTTTCTCCAAGTTACATTTTTATTTAACAGAAGCCTCATAGATATTAAATAAACGTGAAAAACTAATAGAACATTCGAATTCAGGACGTATTGATTCTAAATACAAATAACTTTCTTTAATAATTTTTGAAATCGAAGAAAATAAGCATATTTCATTGGATTATATTGAAAAAACATTTTTTTTTCGAGAGATTGCTCAAGTCACGTGACCCCGTCGGAGTATGCCATTTTACATCTTCTTCAATAAATGTTCTGGAGCTTTATTCCATCACCAAACTGCTATCTCATTACCTCCACACGTGTTTCAGTCACCAAGTGAGCGTCTTCCGGTGGAAAATAATCAAACCAAAACACGTGCCAAGAAGTAAAAATGGCGGTTTCGTATATTACTACACCAAAAGTTCCCAACATTGTAGTGTAAGTATATAATCTTCTTCAAAGCAAAATTTTACGAAAAGAAGAAAAATTAAGTCGCCCAAAACAGATCCCTGGAGAACATCAATAAAAGTTGTAGATTCATTAGATTCTTCTATTCCAACTTGATTTTTGCATATACTCGAAAAGTATGTTGCAAAATCATCATCCACTTCCCTTTAAATAATTTTCTTGGGTACCTGAAAGTGGGCGTGTCTTGCGGGTTTTCTCGTTCGTCCTACCTGTGTCTGCCTGATGTTGATTGTTTTGGATTGGGATTATTGATTGTTGTGGTATGGTGATTACGGTCGGAAGAAGCGGTTTCCAAATGGGGTTCAATTTACGGCTATCATCTTTAATATTCGGGCAATCAGGACGTTTTTCGATTTCAATGGCTTCTTTGATGAATCTGGAGGTTCTGGAACGTACTGGGGCGATGGTTCTGGTTTTCTCAAAATCTATGGGGTGACCTGTTTGGATGAAATGAAGGGCTAATGCGGAGCTGGTGTCTCGGTTTTTAACGGAAAGGGAGTGTTGATAAGATCGGAAGTGGATCTGTTTTGAAGTTTCTCCTATATATGAATGGGGGCAAGTAGAACAGGGAAATTCGTAAATACCGTGGTCTTCGTTGGGAATTTTGTCCTTCGTCGATCTGATGAGGTGTGACAGGTTTTGCTATGTGGTGAAGATGGTTTTGATATTGGTTGTTCTGAAAACTCGGCTGATTTTGTCTGTTACTCCTTTGATGTAAGGGAAGAAAACTTTGGATGGACGGTCTTCAACTTGTGGTTCGATTTTGTTTTCTGGTGACTTCTGGAGCTGTTTTTGGATGTTTCTTTCTATGTGGTCTAGTCTGTAGCCATTTTGTAGGAGAGCTTGTTTCACGTTGTGGAGTTCGGATTGTCTGCTGTGGTCATCAGTTAGACGAATGGAGCGGGATATCAGAGTATTTACGACAGAGTTGAGTTGCGACGGATGATGGTGGGACTTTGAGTTGAGGTATCCATTTGTGTGGGTAGGTTTTCTATAAACATTATATGAGAAACCTTGTTGGGGATTTTTCTTGATTTGTACATCTAAGAAAGGCAGAGTCGAATTGCTCTCTACCTCCATCGTGAAGCGGATGTGAGGGTGTACTTCGTCAGATGGGTCAGGAAAGAATTCAGAGTATCTCTATCGTGGGGCCAGATGACAAAAGTGTCATCAACGTATCGTAACCAGCAGGAAGGTTGAAGAGTGGCTGAGGAAAGGGCTTTGGTTTCGAAATCTTCCATGAAGATGTTGGCAAACGCGGGTGAGAGAGAGGATCCCATAGGGGCCCCTTTGATTTGTCTGTAAAAGGTGTTTTGGAAGGTAAAGTATGTGTTAGACATGCAATGTTTGACTAGAGTAAGAATGTCTTGTGATATGTCGTGCTTGTTTTTCAATATGGCAAGGGTCTCATCAATAGGGATGTTGGTGAATAGGGAGACGATGTCAAAGCTAACAAGGATATCGGAATTGGATATGTTGAATTCTTTAATTCGATTGATAAAGTGGTAAGAATTTTCCACATATGATTGGGATGTTTCAACTATACGTTGGAGAATATTATATAATATAAAGATGTTTCGCTAAGCGTTGGGTAGGGCAGTTAAATGTACTGACAATGGGTCTAAGAGGAGATCCAGGTTTGTGGATTTTAGGAAGGCCATAGATTTTCGGGATTCGAGATGATCTCTCCTTCGGTATTAACAGAGATTTGACGTCTGATGGAAGTTGCGATTTATTGATCTGGGCTTGGTGGTTTTCAGGTAAGTGGTAGGGTCATTGGTGACTTTCTTGTATTCATCTGTGTTGATGAGAGAGTTCATTTTGTCTAAATAATCCGACGAATTTAGAATGACGGTTGTATTCCCTTTATCGGCTGGAAGAATGACAATATCGGGATTTTGATTTAATTCTTTGAGGGCGTGTCTTTCAGCAGAACGAAGGTTTGTGGGAGGGGGTTTTGCTGAAGATAGGATTTTGGCAACTTCGCGCCTGATGTTTTCGGCGTCGTTCCTAGGTAGATTGAATAGGGCCTTAGAGAGAACCAGTGACGAGACATGGGGAGTAGGCAGATTGAGACCCCGACGTCAAGTCACAAAAACCTATATATATATATATATATATATATATATATATATACATATATATATATATATATATATATATATATATATATATATATATATATATATATATATATATATATATATATATATATATATATATATATATATATATATATACATACATGTATAATACTTGTTTCAAGGAGCAAATAATGTCCAAGTGACTGTAATACAGTCGATAACAATCCTTTAGGAAGTGACTATAATTTTGTATAGTATGTATGGCATGTGTCCGACAGAAAACAACTACTTCTCTGGCTAATACCGCGACAGATATTGAATTATATCTGTCAGACACATGTGCAAAGATCCTTACTTTGAAGGAACAACTTTGCAAGAGCTCTCTGAACAAACAGCAGGACTTCACCCGATTCAAACGGAGAACCAACTACAGACCGGTTTCGGAATGTTGTACCTCATCAGTGCAGTCCAGGTTATCACAAATTGTATACACGCGAGGTCTCGCTGCCCGTCACCGTCCGCCGAGATGAATACTGCAATTGCTTACAGGATCCACCTTGACGACAGATTAGAGAGCACTCCAGAAGGACATTTCGGATACGAAATGGTATATGTATAATACTTGTTTCAAGGAGCAAATAATGTCCAAGTGACTGTAATACAGTCGATAACAATCCTTTAGGAAGTGACTATAACTTTGTATAGTATGTATGGCATGTGTCCGACAGAAAACAACTACTTCTCTGGCTAATACCGCGACAGATATTGAATTATATCTGTCAGACACATGTGCAAAGATCCTTACTTTGAAGGAACAACTTTGCAAGAGCTCTCTGAACAAACAGCAGGACTTCACCCGATTCAAACGGAGAACCAACTATAGACCGGTCTGTAGGTGTTCGAAGTATATTTATAGGGTTATTGATAATTACATGATTTTCATGCAATTCTTTAAACAAACTCAGTCAAACGCAAAAGCTCGTAGACTTGCAGAATAAGTAAAAAACATTTGATTTTAATATTGGGTGATCTGAGGTTACTTACGGGGTCGTCCACTTTTTTAGTTGTAATAGTAATTTAATTTTCTTAAGGAACATATAGAAAAATTAAACATAAAAGTAGAAAACTATGAGCAATATTTTGTGTCTCTTGTCTATTTGTTGCATCTTGTACGGATCCTGGTCGACAGCATGATGAGGCAGCGATCAAATGGGAGACTACTGCTTTAAAAATATTCCTTACTAGTTCATACCATGTCTGTTAAGACATTATAATTATGATTATGTACGGATTCTATTATTTTTTGATGGCTTGCTTCCGATATTAGCGTTAATAAGTAAACAATAATATAGAAGTATCTGAGATTTTATTACTATTTTAGTATTGTTATATTTGAATTGATATTTATAACGTCGTTTAATTTCAACTGAGTTTTTTATCTTGTCACGAGTAATTTGAATTTAACTTATGATATATTATCTGACTACTTTTATATTCAGATTCATGTTATTGTCTCCTACTAAATATCTTCCTAGTAGACATTTTAAACCTTTATCATAATTATGAATCTACAGTTTTCTTGACGAATTCCGTTTACGAAAGAATTCCCTTTCCGGAATGGTAAATCTTCCATCACAGGTAGAACAGAAGGAAAGTATAAATATCACTGAATTTTTCTTTGAAAATACTCTCAGGAACAATTGAAATGCCCAAACAGCGAAGGGATGCATTAGGTTTTTCAACCTTCACGATTTTATCATACAAGGTCATCGTTCCGAGACCGAGACCGGTAGATTTTTAAATTTTATTAATTCAAAATCGAAAATTCATTTTTCAAAATCTGTATGAAGTTATACAGTTTACAACAAATGGTTGTATGTTGTAAGATCGCAGTGGTTTGAATATTGCAATTTCCTCGGGATTCCACCACTCTGCCGCAACAGCATCTTACTTCTCATCACACAATTATCCATTGTGAAATGGTCAATAAAAACCTAATTGACATTTCAACCATTTTGAATATTTTTTCTGGTCTGTCAGGCGTCGACCTGTGTTCTTTGTGGGTCTAATTTATTATTTATTTAAGTTTTCTCAAAAATTTTATTGTGATGGTGAAATGGGCAATTTTATTTAGCTTACTTCACCCGTACAAATTAACAATTGTTAAAGACTGAGAAATACGAAATTACTTTTATATGCATATGAACTGTTGGACAATTGAATTGAATAATTAAAATTTCTAGACAAATTTTGATCCAAGACCAAGACTATCAAGACCAAGGCCAAGACTATCAAGACCAAGAACAAGACTGAACCAGTCTCGTCTTGGTCTTGAAACATCAAGTTCAATACCAAGACCAAGACTACATTTATTTTTCGAGACCAAGACCAAGACTGATCAGCGCGAATCCTTGACGACTTAAGGCTGCCTTCTATTCAGCAAAGCATCCAAGAGAGAAACCAAAAGGTGTTCAACTCCGCGGAGGTGCATATGAGAAACCACTAATCAGGGAAGCTGTAGACTACCCTATAGACGGCCCTACTTGTTTCAAAAGACCACGGTTATCCATTATTTAAAATTTTATAAATATTGCGGTATAATCCTGCTTATACCACAAAAAGAATTATATTGACTTCGTTACAAGCAACAATTTGACTTAGTTGATAACTAGGGAAGAACATTATTTCTTTAGGGATACAAACGAGGATATAAATCAAATTCAGACTTAGATATTTGTCATTGGCTTCACCGATCTAGTACAAGTAAACATTTCAATGCATTTATTTTATTATTTTTTTTTTCTGGCTACTTCGTTTGTATGAACACCCTCCCGAAGGGTAACGTCCTGAGGATCGATCACCTTTATTTCAGGGTCGAGCATCAGAAGCAGCTACAAATATTAAATATTCATTTTCAGGAACATAAAAGAATTCGTAATTAGTAATGCTGGTCGAGTAGACGATAAACGTTAAAACATTCTAATATATTGATATTTGGGGATTCATTATATGTCCCAAGTGATGGATTTGGGACGTGAGCATACTAGCGGCAACAAAGAACCGAATGCTAGCTGGGCAGATAAAGATGAAACTCCCAAGGAGTTGTACAAAAATGAAACACCGCCTTTACAAACTGCCCGTGTGAATGAGCCGCGTCAGAGTTCCATGAATGTGTGTCGGTCTATCTGGGTACGTGTGGGTACCGCGAACGGAAAGTTTCACAGTCTTTTTTGATAACCTCGTCGCATTTCCCTCAAATTATTAACAAATGAATTAGTTGTCTCCTCTATGCTAGTATTGCCGCTTTTGTTGTTTATCATAGCTTCAACACAAACGCAGCCTTGGGTGTAACGGAGACCGGTACAGTGTTGCCAACCGTAGCGGAATTCCGCTACCGTAGCGGATTTATGCACCCTGTATGCATATGCATAACTTTAAAACACAATTAATAACATTTAAATACTCAAGATTCATATGAAACCATTTAGGAATTATAAATTATGAAACGGGTAATGGTTTCATATGAATCTGATTATTAAAATGTTATAAATTGCATTTTAAAGTTATGCATATGCATTAAATTGTGCATTATGAATCCGACAAATCCGCCTTGAGAGCAACGAACACAGAATTCGTAACCCAAACCATGTTAACCATAACCTGTTAAAGAAGAAGAGTTGAGGTTGAGAGTTCTATCTATCCTGTGTCAACTGTCAAGAGTCACAAAATATCAATCAAAACAAATACCATTGTGTAATTGTTTGGTTTGCCGGTGTGTAGTTATCTCATGATATCAATCTTTCATGATTTTATTAGAATTTCAATTATTCAAAGGTCATCATTTAAAATAATGCTTTCAAAAAAACGCGGCATTTTTTAGCATGAGGACAATGCGCAGGCGCCGTTACGTCATAACGACCTTAGCGGCTTTGGCTGTAATGTAGCGGAATTTTTCGACGAGTGTAGCGGCATGCTTGGTCAACTTGTTGGCAACACTGGACCGGCAGAGCTTTACTAAGGAATTTACCACCTGCAATGTATATCAATTATTTCAGGACATATAGGAATATTTGGTTAGGAAGTAACTGGATCTATAAACAAGATCGCTAGTTGAACCTGGAAATGAAGAAACGGTTACAATAAAAATTAATAGCACCTAATGAATGTTTATTACCAAAAGTGAATGAATATAAAATTATTGTAATCATGTGTTGAATGTTTAATAAAATTTCTAGTTTGATTCAGACATTTTCTGTTCGACTCAAACCAAGATTTCTCAAAACTCTTCCACTCTTATAAGAGCTACTACTCATCCTCAGCAATATAAAGAATTGTACATAAAATAATACACCTATTAGTACAATCACCAGAGTAATAAGTACAAACATCCAGACTAAAACAGTGTTATTGACTTCAGAATGGACAAGTTGTTCGGTGAAATTTTTCACAATTTCGTTATAAGATGTTGTTACATTTGGACAATCAGTTTGCATTTTACTATCGAATGCAATCATGAAGTTGATGTTATCTTCATTCAAAAGAGTTTTTAGCTCCGTTGATAATTCACAAGACAGGGCATTATCTGCTAAATTAATATACCTCAATCTTGGAGCTTTAGTTACTAGATTGATATAGTTTAATGATTGTATATTATTGTTGGATAGGTCAAGTTTACTCAAAGAATGTATCTGCAATCTTCCAGTTAGGTTTATCGAATTCAGCTGATTGCTGGATAAGTTCAATGTTCTGAGGTAAGGCAAACCTGTGAATGAACCAGTATTGATATACGCAAGTTTATTGTTACTCAGGTTCAAAACGGTTAGTCGGAAAAGTCCATGCAGAAATGTGGAAGTCAAGTTCATGAATAGGTTTCCGCTCAGATCTAGTTCTTCAACATTGTTCAGATTTATGAACGTTTCAGGACTGAAGCTACTCAGAGACAGGCGGTTTGAAGCTAGGTTGAGAGTTCTCAAATGGTTGTCGGGACTGAGATTTATCGAGAAGTTCCTCAGGTGATTTTCATTCAAGTTGAGAACCAATAGAGATTTCAAATGAGTGAACTCATCTCCATAAATTCTTTGAATCAAGTTATTATTCAACTTTAGTAGCAGAAGATTTACCAGAGGATCGAAAGTATTGTTCACATGAGTCAATAAATTGTTTCCCAAATCAAGTAATTTCAAGTTGTGGAGTCCTTCAAAAGTTCCTGGTGTCAATTCGGAGAGTGCATTATTTCTCAGTGTCAGTATCTCCAACAAATATAGTTCTCTGAACACATTTGGTTCCAATCTGTGAACTGCATTTTCTAGTTCCAAATATTTCACTTTTCTGATACCAGTGAAAGCCCCAGGATTGATATTCTGTATGGGGTTAACGGAAAGTATCAGTCTTTCCATATAAATCATTCCAATAAATGCTCTGGGACGAATATTAGTTATGGAACTATTTTTGATTATCAAGGTTTTGATTTCATTACCAGCTATATCGAAGGTACCCGCACCAATAACATCCAGAGTGCAATTCAAGCATATCAAGGTTTCATCAAGATTATCGAATCTGTAATTGGTGTCTTTGAAGTAGGTTGCTGTTGCATTCGTGCAAATTGCTGTTAGAGATCCTCTCCCACCATAGCTGCATGCCATCGGCTGTGAAGCGATTAAAAGTGGGGGAAGAAGCAGCATCATCCATACAACCTAAAAAAAAGTTTATAATGAGAAAACCAGCCTCTTCAGAAAAAAATACGTATTATTTAACTTTTAAAATCAAAATAATACATAAAGAGCATATATCGCTGGCAAGGTGATATTTGAAATAATTGAGTCTTAATATTCACTATAAGCTGGATGATCTGATGACTGAAATCTTCAATTCAAAAAAATCTTTGCTCTTTAGGTCTGAATGAAACTTGGATGACTGAGCTATTAATTATTCTCACTTTGACGAAAACTCTATTGCAAGTAGCTAATATAGAATATCATGTACGTTGGTGGTGTAGGAATATCGGCAAAAAAAATCCTTTAGGCAAATGAAATTGATATTAGGAAATTTGTTGTTGACAATCTTGAGGCTTATGCTACATCTAGCAAACTCGAACATACAAAACTTGTTACTTCGAGTATTTGTCGGTCAGGAGACGTAAAATTATTTTCCTACAAGCGTGCGTGATTCACCCTATACCCGCACGTAATTCAGTTTGAGAGGTGTAATTTTTCCGCAATAGTGCGGGAAAATTTTTCCCGCACGCTTAAGTCACTTCAAGTGAGTTTTTCCCGCTTGCGAAAGTTTGTTCAAGAGCGCTACATAAGATGTTTCAATGCACTTGTAGAAATAATCTTGATCCTTACTCATACGAAAAGGTACTCTCTCGCGCTTGACTGCTTACCCGAACTCCGCTTTGCGTCGTTCGAGTAACGGCCCTCGCATGCGGGAAAGGTACTTTCTCGGTACGGGTCTAGGACATTTGGGCGCGGCCAACTGGGCGCGAGTCAACTCGGCGCGGCCGACTAGGCGCAGAAACAACTAGGCACAAGGGCAACTAGGCGCAAAGAATACTGGGCGCAAAAAATCAAGTTGACAGAAAAGGTACAATTATTGTTGGTTGAATATGCGTACATTATTAGTTAATCTTACCTGACCTGAGCGGAGAAAATGTATCCGCACGCAAAAGTTTGTTAGTTATTAGGTACGGAAAGAGTACTTTTCCCGCATGCGACTATCGTTACCCGAACGATGCAAAGCGGAGTTCGGGTAGGCAGTCGAGTGCAGGAGAGTACCTTCCCGTATGAGTTAGGATCAAGATTATTTCTACAAGCGCATTAAAAAAATTTATGAAGTGTTCTTGAATATATTTTCGCGTGCTGGAACATTCTTTCCCGTACTAGTGCGGGAATAACTCACTTGTAGCGACATTAGCGGGCAGGGAAATTTCACCTCTCAAACTAAATTGTGTGCGGGTATAGAGTGAATCACGCACGCTTGAAGAAAAAATATTTTTTCCTACAAGCGTGCGTGTTCCGCCCTATTCCCGCACGCAATTTAGTTTGAGAGGTGTCATTTTCCCGCACTAGTGCGGGAAAAATTTTCCCGCACGCTACTGTCACTTTAAGTGAGTTTTTCCCGCACTAGTGCGGGAATAATTTTTCCCGCACGCAAAAGTTTGATCAAGAGAGCAACATAAGATGTTTCAATGCGCTTGTAGAAAAAATATTGATCCTAACTCATACGGAAAGGTACTCTCCCGCACTCGACTGCTTACCCGAACTCCGCTTTGCGTCGTTCGTGTAACGGCAGTCTCATGCGGGAATGGTACTCTTTCCGTACTTGTTAGGATAATATCTATTCCCATACAAGCGTGCGTAATTTACCCTATACCCGCACGCAATTCAATTTTAGTAGTGTCACTTTCCCGCACTAGCGGGAAAAAAAATTCCGCACGCTGAAGTTTTACGGGGCATTGCTCATATTATGATTGGTAGATAATTTTGTGTCTCATTTTTTTGCGACCAGTCATCCCTGTGCCCAGTAGGTTTTGCGCCTAGTTGTCCTTGCGCCTAGTTGGCCGCGCCCAAATCTCCTAATACTACGATAATAGGATAATAACAATTTCATTATTTAATTAGTTATATAATAACAAAATAGAAATGAGATTATCGAAATGTGATACATCACTATTACGTGTCATGGAATTTCAGATAATATCATATGGTCGAGGCGAGCAATGAAGTGATTACTATCAGTGCTATCAATATGCATTATTTTTGAAACTACAACGAGTTCGAAAACAAATTTCATAAAATGTGAATAAAATTGGATACTATAAAGTGTCATGGAATTTCGTTCTCAGCCAGAGTGGGTGATCAATTTTGCAAAACGTTGAACCCCAAAATAGATCAGGTATGGTGTAAATATGTGCGTTTCACAAAAGCTCACTGAGTTCAACTCTCTGGTGTCGAAATACAGTAGCACCTGTTAATATGCGGCTGGGAAAGTATTGATATATTTACAGTTCAACAAATACCATTTTTTTACATATTCTGTCAACCGTAAAACAAAATATTCACCATAAGTACCAGAATTCCATCACCTATAAATAATAATCAACACAGATTCAACAAAATTTACTTAAACAATGGCTGATATCATAGGAATTCTGACGAAATCGATAATTAAGGTTGAACGTATGAATATAGGTTCATAAGTCGAGACTAGATAAAGTATTCCTTATGTTACATTTCCAATTGTCCTTTATAACTGTTGCTGAATATGGAATTAAGAATAATGAATAATTCAATTGGTAAGTTTTTTCTGTTGTAGATGAAGTAACTAGCAGATATTTGGATAATAGGTGACACTCATTTTCGAAACTTTCCGAAAGAAGTGTTATATTAGTGTATAACCAACAGCATATTTTCAACCAACAGTCTGGAACACGTCTCAGAGTGTTACGATTCAGAGTGTTAATTTCAATAGTGGACTTAAATTATCATTTCATCAAAAATCACCTAGTCGATAACTATAAAATCTTTTTCATATACAATAAATTATCATTTAATTTTGACATCGCCATTATAATAGAAAACAATCAAACCGCTTGAGTTTTCTTTGTAATCTGAGTAAGGAATCAAAACACCTGAAATTACCAGAAATATAAAAAAATTTAGTGACTTCAGTTTGTTGGGAATTTCACATATTGTGGGATGCTTTGGAAAACCAGCAGTAACCAGAAGACGAAGACTATATTAAGTGAGTACAACATGTTTTAGTCGTCAGGATCATGCGCGGTTGATCAGAAGTACGCACTTGATGTTCAAATTCCTTCACTTTCATTCAACTGCGCATAATCTTGACGTCCCAGGACCTGTATTTTTCGAAACCAAAACGAACCTGTTATATAAATAATCCACAATACTCAATACAACGCAATTCTTTTTTTGTAACTACGGTGACTAGACAACACAAATATAAAATCGCATTCTAATGACCCACGAATATAATATCTACCAGATATAAAATAAATTTTTCATGCGTTCCAAAACCTGGAAAATGCCCCACAACAGAGCTATTACTACTTAGTAACTGAGTTATATTATATTATTTCTGATTTTTTTTAATAAAATTAAAAAGAGATACTTACCATGCCTCGTTTCATTATCATTAAGTATGTTGATATAAAAAATATTCATTACATGCATAAACTAAACATACAAAAAATTATGTAAATGTGTATCTGCGTATGTATCAGTATACAGAGGGTATACCACGAGTGTTACATGGGACTTCTGGTTATTTCAAATGTTATCAACGAAAATCGCGGTATGAGTGATTTCTCGACAAATAGCATGGGATTCGGCTGTTTCCTATTCAACTGTCTTAATTTTTATCTCGTATCGTTTTCACCAACGAAGCCTGATTAACACACTACGTAGGGATGATTTACTATAACGTTCATATTCGGGCACTAGAAAATCCACACATGATTACACAATCTCGACCAAAACAACAGTTTAGTGTAAACATATCGACAGGGATAGCAGAAGTGAGATACTTTAATTGAATTGTTGATTTTACCGCGAATTTCAAATGGTGTCTCTACAAGTTTGTCAACTAATATGGTTTATATACGATGGGCCCATTCTCATTTTTGAGTCACCGTGCGCGATTATTTAGATACAGTGTTACAGAACGGAGCAAGTTTAATTGCTTGGCCCCCACGGTCTGCAGATTGCAACCGCTTGGACTTATTTCTATGAGAACATGTGAAGGGCGTAGGTTCAGAACCTGTGTATTCCATCTGAGTTCTTACTGAACGAATTATAGATGCCTTCCAAACCGTAAGAAACACTCCGGAATTTTGGAACGCGTATGGCAGTTTATGAATAGAAGAGTTAAGAGTTGTATTATACGTTCGTCAGGTTTTTTATTTCCGAGGTAATGTTTAAGGAAACTTGTAATGATCAAAAATCAAATAAGTAGCATGTTTTTTTTATTGTAATAAATACGCATTTTGTTAAAATTTTAATTAAAAGAAACAAAAATGTTTATGAATAAAACAAACTTAGTTCGTATTCCAAAATTTTTGAAACTTCAATGCTCCGTAGATCCTAACGAAGCATCCTATTTTGACTTGAAGAATACGCCCCAGAAATCTTGATACTGAATCTTGGAACATCTTTTATAGGAGTAATATTCGGAATCGTATATCTGGAGATCGTACTTTCAACATCTCGAAAACTTTGTTTTATATGACTCAGTCACGTTTTCACTAAATTCTAGTTGCGAACCTATTCACGCCATCTCCTAAGAAGGCTGTGGCTCTGGGTAGGTATGTGACGGCGTTTATTACAATTGAGGCGAAGTTGGGAACTAACCTACTCAAATCACTTACTACTCATGGAGCTATCAATGTCACAATTATAATAATGATTAAAAAAATATTGAAAAATGTATTCAGCTAATTCTAGTTATATAGAGTTCATCTTCCTTGACACCAAAATATAACTCCACTTTCTTTCTTCTCCGATAGGTTTGGGAGGATGCTTCAATATAGAGAAGAGTTTCATTCTCATAATGATTTATCTTTGATCCCTTTAGACGTTATCAGATTCTATATGAACGATACCTATTGTATAGTTTTTTTGCGGAAGATTGGATTACGTAATCCATAATTTTTTATAATTCGTTTAACGGCCTACCATCAAGTAGTGTCGGCCCTTTTCATGATGTTTTTGGCTCCATATTGAAGTCGACATGCAGTCGGAGATCATTTTAATTCTGGAACCCAGAGATGGCGCTGAATTCATATTCCAGTATTTGTCTCAGAGATTTTCAATTAGAAGGAAAGGATTTTTTTATTCAATAGGGTTGAACCATCCTTCGCTTATGATTGGCAAGGACCATGAAACCGGTATGGAGGTATTTCCCAATTGAATGGAAAAACGATTCCAGCTTCGATATTTGAAGAGCACTGCAAAGTAGTTTTTGCAGAAAACTTTGCCAAGTATTAAACAAATATAATTCAACGGTCATAGGGGGCGGTAGTTATTTTCTGGTAGATCCATGCCGACGACGATACCTACTGTAGATGTTTATTGCGAAAGATTGGATTACGTAATCCACCATTTTCCATAATTTGATTTTTCATTACGCTTCAAGTCATAACGTACCTCTACTCTCGTTATACCTCAGTCACAAAGGCGTGTATCCTTCCCGAAAAGAATGCACCTTCTCGTTGTGCATATATTCTGCTCTGACAGCTTTATCGCCTCGTTTTTTTAAAATAAAAATGTTCGTAGGTAATAACAACAAGGGTATCGGTGCATGATTATCGACATAGAAATTCCTTCGATTTTGTGAAACAAAGCCTAAAGCAACATTATTTGTTTCGAAAACGGGAAGGAATTTACAATATTCGCCGATAACACAGTTGTATTTGTTAAGATCATTTCATGAATAAAATCCAAATTATTTGATCTACTATGGCCAGTGATTTTAATTATTTGATGTTCTTCGATTCCGGATCTTGCCAACTGACTGACTGCTGTAGATCTATATGCATATCCAGTAGCCAATCAAGAGTCGAACTACAAAATCGAAAACATGTTTTCAATTATCAACACAAAAATTTCAACCAATCAAAACACGCTATTTTAGCATAAGTGGAATAAATTTCTGGTATATACAAAAAATAAAGTAACACAACAACATCAGTAGCCCACGTTCGTTCGGAAAACTTTGATAAAATAAAGTCATATTAGTTCGATTGGATTGAAAAACATAGCATCAATATCATCTTGCAATGAAATTATAATATATGGAATATCACTTTGCAAATTGTCCACAGACAAATATTATCTTCAACATTGTATATTATTGTTATACTTCTTTGTAATCATCGTGAATACGCTTTTTCATCTCGTTTGACTTGAAACCACAAAACGTTTCTATTCACTCCTCACTAGGTCGATGTGGATGAGTTCACAATCTTAGTGGAAAATCTCATAATGTGAAAGTCAATACTTTGTTCATACATGTATTGGCAATTTTCACGGGTTCAACAATTTTTTGGGAAATAAATATACTTCGTAATTTGCCATTTTTGAAATTAACTGTAAGAGACAGCCAACATTGACGTGACATGTCCCATTTGAAATGTATTGGCGTATGTATCGTTAATTGACTTCTTCAGTGCGGAGCAGACTACAGTCGCGATCCTAACCTGTGACTTCGACAGCATTTATACCATCTTCTGAAGAGGCTGTGGCACTGGGCAAATCTGTGACGGCTATCATTACAATTTATCCGATCTTGGGTACTCGCTTCTGTCTTATAAAGCAAATCACTTTCTATTCTTGAGTCCATCAATGCCACATTAATGATTAAAAAAATAAACAAAATAAAAAAAATATATTCAGCTAGTTCTTGTTATTTACAGTTCACATTCCTTGAAACCAAAATATAACTTCACGTTCTTCCTTCTCCGGCATAGGAGAAGGCTTTGATATAGAGAAGAGTTTTATTCTCTCAAGAATTCATCTCCAATCCCGTCAGACGTTATCAAATTGGACACCGATGCAGACCTCTCTGCTGACTTGTTATTGAGTTCCTTATAAGTATTGAATTGCAAATAGAATAGAAATCCAAGGCACACGAAGATAATGCACATCAGAACCATTAAGGAAATTTCAGCACCGGTGACATGAGATGGAATCGGCTCTGGCGTTGCAGTTTGATTATCTACCACCATGAGAGTTTTCTTTGGAGGTTCATCTACACACTTCAATGAACCAATACTGTTATCGAATAACACAAATTTAAAGTTGTCCTCAGAAAAATAGGTTGCCATCTCATCCTCAAGGTAACATGGTAGTAAGTTGTTTTCTAGTCTCAAGTAGGAAATGCGTGGTAATCTGGATATAAGCCCAACGTAATCTAAATCGGTGATGAAATTGAAAGAAAGATCCAGTGCATGGAGACTATGCAATGAGAATACTCCTGTGATTTGTATATCATTTATATCATTATGTGAACAGTTCAACCTTTCTAGTTGTGGCAAACCTGTAAATGTTCCAGTTCGAAAAGTCACTAACTTGTTATAAGAGAAATCCAAAATGTGGAGCAGAAATAGGCTCTGCAAAGACTTTGGGAGAACTTCACTTATTCCGTTGTTACTCAGATCCAGCTCTTCCAGAGAATGTAACCCCTTCAAAAACTCAGAGTCTATCTTAGTAATGAGGTTGCTATGTAGAAGAAGGCGTCTGAGGTGGTTGTTTGGTTTGAGTTCCATCACTGGAGATGAGAGTTTATTGTTAGCCAAATTGAGTTCCAAGAGAGCAGTGAGATTTGTGAATTCGTCACCTTTCAGTATGGTCAGATGATTGTATTGCAGATTGAGGATCTTCAAGGAAGTGAGGTTGCCAAAATAAAGTTTATTCAGCTGATTGATTTGGTTGTTGGACAAATCGAGTTTGATGAGCTTGTTGAGGGCATTGAAAGCCTTGGTGGCAATAGTTTCAATTTTGTTGAATTTCAACTCTAATGTCTCCAAATTCACGAGTTCCAAAAACCCGTCATCAGAAAGAATGTTCAATTCATTATAAGACAAATCGACGATTTTGAGTTTTTTTATTCCTTTGAATGTACCTGGATATATAGACCTGATTTTGTTATAGCTAAGGGTTAAATGCTCTAGGAATATCAATCCCACCAATCCTGATGGTTGTATATTTTCAATGCTACTGTCGTTGAGATCCAGATATTTTATTTGGTTACCAGATATATCGAATGTCCCTGATTCTATTGTAGTTAAGGTACAGTTTACACATCTCAATGTTTCATCCAGTTGGTCAAACCTATAGGGGGTATTTCTGAAATAAGCAGGGTCAGCGTTAACGCAGGTAGCTGTTAGAGAACCTCGTTCGCCATACGAACATTTCATCCAGTCACTTGATGTCACGAAGGCTGGAGATGTTAGCCTGGTGAGTGTTGCAAGTACTAGAATAGCCCATACTTCCTTTTCCATCTGAAAAGAAAGGATATCATTTAGTAGATGTCTTCTTGGTGGAAATCTTCAATTGATCTATCCTAATGTTATTTCAAGTTCCACATCAAACTCTTGCAATAAAAGTTTTTCCATGGAAACTATTTCCTGGAATGTCTTTCAGATTTGCGAATTTTATAATTTCTAGGAAAGGTCACAAACTCTGATTACGACTTGTTGGTTCAGTAATCTGATAATCCAGAAAGGACCCCGCACACCTTATATGGGAAAATGGCTCTCCGTCAAATTTCTTGAATTTTTGATATGTTATAGAATTGATCATTCCGATGAAATGTTTCAACGGGCGCAACACGATCCTATGACTAGTTTTCGAGATACAGGGTGTTGAATATGAGAAACATTCACCTTTCATCACTCTGTATCTGCCAAGTTACGATTTAGTTCGGATTTATCTTTTGTGGGATCATCGTCACATCCGTGTATGATGAATTCATGAGAAATTCATTTCCAAATCTTTTCGTAGTAGAGGGCGATTTCACTTGAAAACAATGCTATTTTGAGACTTTCATAATGTAGTTGTTTTATAAAGAGAAAATGCGAGAAAAGGTAGAATTATCACATAATATTATAAATTCATTTCATCTAGCATCACAGTTGATACAATTCATACAAGGTGATTCACAAATATGGAAACATAACGAATTTTGTTTTTTGGGACACCTTGTAGTAATAAACCAACCTAAAATGACAAAATTCACTTGAAGAATGTTAAATGATATGTTTCATCGTATACAAAGTCGAATGATATCAATTTGAAAAATTAGTTATACTTTAATAAATAAAAACCTTGATTTTTTAAATCACCCTATATCTCATCAGGGAGTCCGAAAAGATAGCGATATTTTTTCATAGGAGAACTCGAAATACTTTTATCCATATTGTACAAAATTTTCAGCAGAATCCTATGACGGGTTTTTCATATACAAGGCGAAAAATGTATGTTCACTCCAGTTTTCGGCGGGTATGCTGTAGTTCTTCCTCGTCCGGCCGCTTTTACTCGAAATAAAAATATTTCAATAAAATAGTGATCAGTTATTATACCGTACAATAGCGTTCCGTATCCCTCGAAAAAAAGCCATAACTCGAATTATTATTTGCATCAGCATCGTCTAGTAGGCGATTCAATGGAAAAGTTATTTTTTCATGCTTAGTGTTTCTCAGAAGTTATATTATACTTATTACATCCGCAGAAGTTCGTTTTTTCGAATTTTCACTCTATAAAACAATAAAATAGTGAAAGTCTCAAAATAGCATTATTATCAAAGGAAATTGCCCTGTACTACAAAAAGATTTGGACATGAATATCTCATGAATTTGTCACATAACGAAAATACCACATAGGATAAATCAGAAAAAAATCATAATTTGTATGTAATTATTTCTATCGGCTTATATAGATATATATTAAATCAAATTCTCGGCATATTTTTACACCAAATTAACGTTTTATGTTTCAATTATGTTCTTGTATCTTCGAATCGTATATATGTTTGTATATAGTATATACCCCCTTGCAGAGAACGTTTCTCTTTCTTTTTCTTGTATTTGAAACATCATCTGAATCATCTTCGAATACCTACTTATTAATGTATTCCTCTTATTTCGTAGTAGGCATGGAGAACAATTCAAAGAGGATAAAATCAACAAAATTCTTATGTCAATAGTGGTTTTCTTGTTGTCATAAAGCCCGAGAACTCTTTTTGGGTTATTGGACTAATTGAAGTTTCTTTTTTACTGTTCAAGTTTATGTGATTTTCAGTGTTTATTGAACTTTGCTGAACAATATGGCCTTCGCAAATAGAGTGAGTTGTTATGTTTGTGATCGAAATGTTATTCCTAGACTCTCAATGCGTTTGAATAGAGGAGATAATATTGATGTTTTGCAAATTGCAACATATCGAAGACAAACTGCGGGAAATCCACCTATTGATATTCAGGATGATACAAAAATATGTTTCAATTGTAATAACACAGTAATGAATGACATTATTGCTATGGAAAATAACCCGAATTGCCTTCGTCTCAATGTGTTGTCCCGCGTATCAAGTCGTGCGTGCATTATTTGTAATGCTCGTCAAAATATTCAAAGACTTTCTTTAGAATGTAGAGTGGATATTTTTGTTGTTTCTGATATCTATGTCCCAGATTTCTTGAGAATTTGTGGTCACCATCTTGATCATCAAGGTTTCCTTCCAAATTACTTGCATGGAGGTTTGAATTTTGTGAATAAACCATACATAATTTCCAATCTTCAACATTTTCTTCAAAGAATGAGGACATTTGCTAATAGAAACAGGCCACTCCGTAACTGGGAGGATATCAATTGTTTCACTGAAGACGAATTTAAGTATCTGACATCAATCTCAAAAAATCATTTTCGACAATTACTAGAATTTTGTGATATTGTTCAACAAGGTGGCAAGAGAAGAAATGTCGAAAGAAAACATTTGCTGACATTTTTTATCAAAATGAAACATGGAGTTTCAGATGAGTTTTTGAAAATATTGTTCAGATATCCTTCTCGACAAACAGCAAGCTTCATTATTTCTAATGTGAGATTATCTCTTTTACAAAGGTTCGTACCGAACAATATTGGATTTAATTCAATAACAAGAGAAAATTATATTAACAGTCATGTATCACCTTATACGAATCAACTGTACAATCCCACACCAGATATTCTCAAAGCAATAGTTTATATAGATTGTACCTACAATAAAATAGAAAAGAGCAGTAACTTCCGGGTATTGAGGCAATCATACTGTTTCCACAAGAATGAACACTTGGTCAAACCAGAGATCATAGTTGCCCCCGATGGATATATCTTATCAATCAACGGGCCGTACTTCGCAGATGCTAGGAATAATGATGCAAGTGTTCTAAATCACGAATTACAAGTTGATTTGAAGGGAATGAAAACATGGTTTCAAGAAGGAGATATTGTGATAGTCGATAGAGGCTATAGAGATTCAATCAATAGTCTACAAGAACTTGGCTTGCATTACTATATGCCACCATTTCTACCGCCGAATCAAAGGCAATTAACGACAAATGAAGCCAATCAGGCACGTTTAATAACCACTACTAGATGGATTGTTGAAGCTAGAAATGGACATTTTAAGTCAATTTTCAAATTTTTTCGTCAACCCATAACAGCAATACATGCTGCGTAGCTACATGACTATTACCTGATTGCTGGTGCTCTTATAAATAAATTCCATCCATTGATAAATATGCCTGGAACGTTGGATACGGCCACACAAATGTTGGTTGATTCCGATGATGTCAACATTGTTCAGGCACGAGTTGAAGCTGAAAACCTCCGAACTAGGAATGGTCGATGGATTCGTTTAAATCAATATCATATACAATCGTTTCCTGGCCTTTATATTGAATATTTAAAATTACTTACTGGAACATATCATTTACACTTGGCTGCGTCATATATCCAAGATACAACTCGTAGAGATGGTGAAGTAGACAACATTTTAGAAGTCGATGAGTTACATGGGGAACCCAATTTCCTAAGATTCAGAATATTTTCTTGATATATATATATATATATATATATATATGTGTTCAGATAGGTTTCCGCGGTCAGATATTTGAAAACTAAAAGTTCGGGTTGAACCGCGTCTAGAATTTGTTGAAATTCGACGTTTCGGCTCCGATTTTGGAGCCATTTTCAAGAACTGAAAAAGAAAGAAAATTAATAAATGGTTGAAACGTAATTCTACGCTGAGGTCTCAATCTGCCTACTCCTCAGGTATAATTACGTTCGGATTTGTGACTTGACGTCGAGGTCTCAATCTGCCTACTCCCCATGTCTCGTCACTGGTTCTCTCTAAGGTCTCAATCTGCCTACTCCTTCTCTCGAAGGAGTAGGCAGATTGAGACCTCAGAGAGAACCAGTGACGAGACATGGGGAGTAGGCAGATTGAGACCCCGACGTCAAGTCACAAAAACCGAACGTAATTATACCTGAGGAGTAGGCAGATTGAGACCTCAGCGTAGAATTACGTTTCAACCATTTATTAATTTTCTTTCTTTTTCAGTTCTTGAAAATGGCTCCAAAATCGGAGCCGAAACGTCGAATTTCAACAAATTCTAGACGCGGTTCAACCCGAACTTTTAGTTTTCATATATATATATATATATATAGAAGTAAATAGAGTGATTTATGTTTTGATTCCGAGAGCCACCATCATCTGTCGACAGCTGTTTCGTGGTTTCCCACTCATCAGGACAGCTTTATGGTTGCTCTGTACTATTGTTGTAGAAATGCTCAAAATGTCAAAATCATAGTCAACCTCATTTTCACGTAAGTATAGATTCAAAACCCGAAACCCGACACCAGAGGGAGTATCCCTTATCTTGAATTCCCAATAGCCATGGGATACATATTATGTGTGCCATCTGGCAAGGCCGTACAAGTAGTTATGAGTTGAAATAATGTTGATTTCACTTCACTGAATTCCTTACTTTTACGTTTTGAATGAATATCAAATAAGTATCTTCTCAATCACATCAGGAGACTTCAATGGTCATTTATTAGCGTAAAATAGTGAAATATATGGACTTTTTCACAAATTGTTCGCCTTGTATATAAAAAACCTGTCATAGGAATTTGATGAAAATTTTGTACGATATGAATGAAAGTATTTCGAGTTCTCCCGTGAAAAAATATCGCTATCTTTTCGGACTCCCTCATGAGATATAGGGTGATTTAAAAAATCAAGGTTTTTATTTATTAAAGTATAACTAATTTTTTAATTTTTTTTTAAATTGATATCATTCGACTCTGTATACGATGGAACATATCATTTAACATTCTTCAAGTGAATTTTGTCATTTTAGTTTGGTTTATTACTACAAGGTGTCCCAAAAACCAAAATTCGTTTTGTTTCCATATTTGTGAATCACCTTGTATGAATTGTATCAACTGTGATGCTAGATGAAATGAATTTATGATATTATGTGATAATTTTACCTTTTCTCGTATTTTCTCTTTATAAAACAACTAAATTATGAAAGTCTCAAAATAGCATTGTTTTCAAGTGAAATCGCCCTGTACTACGAAAAGATTTGGAAATGAATTTCTCATGAATTCATCATACACGGATGTGATGATGATCCCACAAAAGATAAATCCGAACTAAATCGTAACTTGGCAGATACAGAGTGATGAAAAGTGAATGTTTCTCATATTCAACACCCTGTATCTCGAAAACTAGTCATAGGATCGTGTTGCGCCCGTTGAAACATTTCATCGGAATGATCAATTCTACAACATATCAAAAATTCAAGAAATTTGACGGAGAGCCATTTTCCCAAATAAGGTGTGCGGGGTCCTTTCTACACAGACGCAACGTATGGCGAGGATACAAATATTATAGGTCAGAATATTGCTATTTTATATACTTTTTGGTCCAACAGATATGAGACCAGCTCATGTCAAAGACAGGTATACTCAAACAGATGTTTAATGCATTAATGCAACCATACCAAGATGCATAGAAACCCTGGTGTGATCTCTTATACCTGTGATACCGAAATACAAAAGTGTTGATGTACGGCATACTTGATTCATATTATTTTTATTACATTGGTACCGTTTCACTTCTTTAGCACAGATGGCGGCAAAATTACAGATTAATGTTGTCATTGACGATTGAAGGTTGGACAAGCGACAAGTGTCATGTCTACATTCAAAAACAGTCAAATGACAAATCAAGGCACCGTGGAATGTTGGCGATTTTCGACTTCTGCGCCATCCATCGACGAATGAAGCAAACGGTATAAATGCAATTACAGTATCAACAACTTTGGTAGAAACAAAATCGAATCTGAGATCGCACCAGGGTTTCTATGCATCTTGAACCATACAAACGTAGAATATGTGAGAAAATGATCAATCAAGCATGCAGAAGGTTTACACCAAAGATGGAAAAACCTTGAACATAAAGTAAGATGCGATTTTGAGTTCTGAACAAGTGATAAACTTGTCCTGGATAACTATCTCTACTAGATCTGGTCAAAATTTTATCACAACAAATTCCAGACTGCAGGCCACATACATGCATTGAAGGTGCACTGAGTGATACCGAACCAAAAACAAGTCAAATTGCAATTTCTTCCAAACATACTATATGGCGACACCTTTTCAGAATCAATTAAAATCAACTAGAAAAGTAGGCAACATTTTATTAGCTAATAGGCAGGCAATGATATCGCTGAAATCATCCGATACAAAGATAGTTTCTATTTTGATGTTATCCCAGATGAATCCTGTTTGGTAATGGGGTGATCACCCAGACACGATATCCTAATGGAAATACATATCAATATTTTAATGTATTCAGGCCTGATTTCATCATGAGCTCAAAGAAGTATTTAGTAATAGTAGTGTATGGCTGTCAGACTGTGACTACTGAATTGAGTTGCATTTGAGAGCTTGTCACAGTCTAACAATTATTTTAACCAAATGCCAATTTACGCTCATAATGAAATTGGGCGTTAACGGTTATAGTTTCTATAGCTTTTCAGACTCATAGCAATCGTTCTAACTTAGCCACGCCACTGGTACTGTATGTCCATATACTGTTGAAATTAATGTTTGAATTTCCTGTAAGGTTATTAAAGTGCAAGGGAATTAGAATATTCATTATTACGGTCTCGTCCAAATTAACTATTTATCAAATTATGTTTAGGATTATTTCAATTAAGTCTCATTCAGGAGCTTCAGAGTCAATGTAAATTGTCACCCAAAACTTAACTAAATATTCAATATCCCACTAATTCATTCTTACAGAAGCTTATAGGATCTTTAGTTATATCCATTTGATTCTTTTCTACGCTATCAGAATAGGAATCAACCAAACCATTTGAGTTTTCTTCGTGATTTGGGTATAAATTAGTTAAGTCAAAAACATCTAATATTATCACAAATATCAAGCATACTGCTTGATTTTGCATATACAGGGTTATGATAAAGTAATGCACAAAATTCATAAAACGTACAACGATCACTTTTGAAAAAAATGCAAAAACACGTCAAACTGTTTTTGTTATTCCGCATCTTTTGACATAAGTTACAAAAATAACACGTCAAAGTTATGACGTCATAAACAAATTTTTTTAATGGGAAGCTAAGAGTTTTATTACATTATGTGATAGAGCTTGTGTTTTTACACAAGGGAAAAATAGTTGCAGTAGGGCTCACATAAGAAAAACAACGAGAAAAGGGATAAAAAACGAAATAACAAAACCAATTATAAAAAGAGGTCAAACTTAAACTTATCTAGTAAGAACATGTGTTCTTATAATTTTTTTTAATTGTTTTACTAAAACAACGGTTTGTCAGTGTCAGTCGTACAATTAGTGTCACCACAGTTTTATTATTATGGCTCGTTTAACCGAAAGAGAAAGGATAGAAATTCTAATGATGGTAGGTTACGGCGATCGCCTTCGAAGTCATGAAGAAGCATGTGCTTTATTTAACGCAACACATTTTGAAAGACCTCCAATTGCTAGAAGCACAGTAAGCAGAATTGTTGCAAAATTTGATGCAACGGGAAGCGTGAGGGATGCTCCAATATCTGGACGACCAGGAATAAGCGACGATGTGAAGTTAGATATTTTGCTGTCAGTAGAAGAACACCCTCACGCAACTACAACAGAAATTGCCTTACAAGAAAATGTTAGTCAGTTGTTTGTAGTAAAGATGTTAAAAAAAGAAAAACTACACCCATACAAAGTTCATCTTGTTCACGAAATCTCAGAAGATGATCCGGACAGATGTTTGGAATTTTGTGAAATCTTCATGCGGCATTGTGACGAAAATCCAAATTTTCTTAATAGTGTAGTATTTTCCGATGAGGCAACGTTTTGTCTAAGTGGTTCTATAAATCGACACAATTCTCGCTACTGGGCTCGGGAAAATCCCCACTGGATGCAGACAAAACACACCCAGCGTCCCTAAAAAATTAATGTTTGGGTAGGAATTGTCCGGGGAAGATTTATTGGTCCTTATTATTTTCTCGGGAATTTAACAGCTGAACGATATTTGGAACATCTTCGTATGGTAGTGCTTCCGGACCTACTTGCGGCATTTCCAGATCGAAATAATGGGGACAACTTGGATCCCAGTATTTGGTTCCAACAAGATGGCGCACCACAACATTATGGTCATACTGTTCGAAGGTTTCTGGATAACCAGTTTGAAGGACGGTGGATTGGAAGACGTGGACCAATGGAGTGGCCACCTAGGTCACCTGATTTAACCCCCTTTGATTTTTTTCTGTGGGGACATTTGAAAAGTCGGGTCTACATTAACCGGCCAGACAATTTAGAAGACTTAATGGAAATAATTAGACACGAAATGACTCGTATAACTCCGCAGATGATCGAAAACTCTATAAATGCGGTCTACCATCGTCTTGGCCTATGTCAGTTAGTAAACGGGACACAGTTTGAACAATTCCTATATGAAATAGTTTTGGTTTAATGGACTGTTTAGTTAATTGAAAAGTTATTATGAAACTTACGTTTATTTCGTTTTTTATTCATTTTCTCGTTTTTTTTCTTATGTGAGCCCTACTGCAACTATTTTTCCCTTGTGTACAAACACAAGCTCTATCACATAATGTGATAAAAATCTTAGCTTCCCATTAAAAAAATTTGTTGATGACCTCATAACTTTGACAACTTTGACGTGTTATTTTTGTAACTTATGTCAAAAGATGCGGAATAAAAAGAACAGTTTGACGTGTTTTTGCATTTTTTTCAAAGGTGATCGTTGTACGTTTTATGAATTTTGTGCATTACTTTATCATAACCCTGTATATTAGCAAAGATATATCCAACAGATAATTCTTTATACTGAACAAACGCAAAAAAATAATGAATAGAATTTGATTACAGTAATTTGACGACAATACAATTACTATCAGTTTAGTTATCCTAGTGATGTAGTTAACTTGGTTAACGAAATGCGCAACTAGGAATGAAATACTTGTGTAAAAAAATTGTAAAAATTTGTTTTTACGAATCAACCAGGTTTTCGGAGAAAACCCCTCAAAAGCAAAGCTTGTGCGAGCAAGGGAGATTCGGGACCTACAGTTTGATTGAAGTGGATTGCGAACCACTTTAGCGCAGTGGCAGGCTATCCCGGGAATTGAACCCGGGCCGTCTGGGTGTGAGCAATTGCTCTAGCGCCACGATCACTTCACTTGAAGGGGAAAACTAGTTTTTGTTCTCATCGACAATATAATGGGGAATTCTCCTCAACTTATGTTATTGGAGCAAATGCAAGTTTGAACTAAATAAACTTGAGTTGCTCGGAACATTGTTATCTCTATTTAACTTATTAACTTTACATATTTGTTGTCCTTTCTTATCTGTGAAATTTGTAGCCGATGTTGCCAGATGGTGAAATAGAAACAAATCCCTTTAAATTTTAAATGCCCAATATTTTTTTTTATTTTCAACTACTTGAATAATTCATAAAGAAAAATGTTGAAATGGTGTGTTTTAAATGCAGTGTTTTATGGATCTTTAATATAAAATACTTGATTGTCGTCAGGTGGAGAAATCCCCATTGTCAACTGTAAAAATTACATTTCAATTACATTAGAATGCAGACTGCATTCTGTGATGGCAGAAAAAATGTGCATTAGTAAAAATATAAATCAGAAATGCAATTCCATTTTTTTTTGGAATTATGAGAAAGTTATTTCATCCTTATGATTTAATAACGGAAACGAAATACAACAGAAGCGTACTGACGCAGATTCAAAATTGTTCAAATCCGGATTCTATTGGACTGGATTCTGTAGACCGGGATTCCATTAGATTGTACAATCCAATATCATGTATCGTTAGACAAAACGGTTGGCAACAGATTAAACGCACCTTGTGGTTGGCGCTGTTGCCAGGCTGATAAATAGTATTTCTTTGGAGAGACTGAAAATTGTTTTGTAATTCTGTTACTTCAACAAAGTTAATTCAAAAGTCACTATTGAGTAGAAATACTAGCACAACTTGAAAGAGTTGTAATAAACGGATGTTTTGGTTTGATTTTTTTATATTCGTCATTACTGTGATGAACCAGAATTATTAGTTAAATTCAATGATTCAGCAGAATGGGAACTTTCAGGAAATAATCAATCCAGTTAACTATAGTTAATATGAGATATATAGAATTTTTTCCTTTATCGATATAACCAGCATTCAGGAGCAAAAATTCAATTGTTAAATGATGTTTGTAGATTACCATATTCATTATTCATATGAATATTTTATTGACAGTTCATTTCATTGAAAATTAACAAATCCGCTTGCTTCTTAATTGCAAGCAACAGTGTACACAGTTCAGTCTGACGGAATAGGTTTCTGCTGCCTTCACTATCTGATCATTACCGAATTATCGGTCGACGGATGTCCAATTATTGATAGTACCGATTAAGATATTTGTGGGTATTTTGAGATGTTGGTTTTGGAGAACATCAATTGGAGAATGTATGAATTTGACGATTTATATTACATGAAAATCCAATTCTGCTGCGATTAATTTCTTGAAAAATCCCAGTATAATTGTTTAAGTATATGCCGAAATGAAAATCTAGGACTGTACACTTGATATTTGTCATTCTGCTGATGTCTGATGAAAAACGGTTTGATATGATGGTGTTTTACTTTTTGCCGTGGAAAGAAGTATGGATTTGTTCATTTAATTTATTTTTCTGATAAAAAACTGTTTGATGGGTTAAAGTCTAACAGTTTCTCCATTAGATATACATAGTTCGGTGTGGCAATATGTGTGTCTCCAACTACTCGTGACTTTGGTGCGGTAGGAATTTTGCGTATGTGGTATACTTTGGGAGACCAGCCCTCAGCCAGAAGCTAATAAAGAGAATATTGAGTGAGAATAATCAGTTTTAATCTATGTCACGTAAATTGTTACAGTCAAGTGAACCTCCTTACATAATTTTACAAGAGTAATCAGGCTACTGTTAATCAGAATAATTTGTCGATAATATCTCTCGGGAAATTACAAGGTATCATTATCCTAACTAGGATCCACGTATATTGGCCAACTGACTAAGATTTAAAGATGGGAAAGATGGGAACAGACTGAATCGGCCTACTATCAATAAGTACATGCCACGGCGATAGCCAAAGCACTAGCACGAAAGTGACATCATCATCTGAATAGTAAAGTAACTGAATACCTGTCCAGGCAATAGCCAATTGGGTAGTACAAGATAGACTTTAAGCGAAACGTTAGCGAAACGTATGTCTTCTCGTTGAATATCAACAGAATTACAACTGCATTTCTAAAAATACCACTTACCAGGATAGTCAATATCATAAATGAAACGAATGCCGCTTGAAAGAAGGCTTTTCTCTAACAGAAGGTGTGGGTACCTTTGTGGAACAAAAGTCACTTTTGAGTTTACTTTAAAGAACACTTTATCCTGATGTTGACTTCAAATAAAGGAGTTGTTATGATTTTGTTGTTATTGTTGTTATTGTTATTTCCGTCAACCAGCTGCACATCCTTAAGACTACAACCTTCAAAAGTCTTCGAAAGTCTTGTCCGAGCAAGGGAAGACGCAGCCCTCACCTTTTAACGTGTGATGCCATGCACGAGACCGATGACCATACTGGGTATCGAACCCATGACCCTTAGGTTAAAAGACAAGCAAGTGCTCTACCATCATGACCATCACGGCCCTTTTGGATTTGGATTTGGATTATGGAACTCTCTGTGAACGTTGTCCTGATAACTTGTGTTTGGGAGAAGTTTAGAGAGACTCAAAAAAGTTTTACAAATATTGAAACGAATGAACGCAGTGATTATGATATAGAAGAAACCTCGAAAGAAATTCAAGAGGCCATTAGATCCGAAAAACTGACTCCGGAAAAAATTCTACCATTTCGGTAAAAGAGTAACAAAAATAAAATAAACGATGAGAGAATAGCAAATGAAAGCATAGAGGGTGTAGAATAAACCTCGAAAAGGGTCCAGACTCAATCGCATTCTCTCCAAATACGCCATGAACTCAGTAGGATATTTAAAAACTCACTGGAGGGTATACAAATACTGGGAAAGAATGAATTGGTCCACTGTTCTGAATACAATTTCCAGGATATGTCATCTTCACAAATTCCGAAACCTCTGATAGCCTTCAACTAAGAGCAAACAGGAGAGACAGGGAGGTGACGAAGTGGTTCGTAACATACACAAAAGTAATATGGCTAATACACTCTTTCATCCCTCATAAGTCGCCTGGACCAGATTGAATATTTCGCGTTCTACTAAAGCATAGAATGGAGATCTATCACTAGAACTATGCTGACTATGGAGAATGTAACCCACGAACTTGGAAATCTATGAACGTGGATTCCATCTCGAAATCTAGTCAAAACTTATGAGACCATGTCAAGGATTACAGACCTATGATTGCTTGAGGACACCAAACGTCTCAATACCAACAGGATATAATAATGTTTTTCTTGTCCAAGTTTTCGTATTTGCGGGACTTTCGCCTGCCGCGGCTGCTGACTAGCAGATACTGATGAGGTTGGAATATGTGATGGAGCTAGAGTGTTGACGCATGTGGAATCCCAAATAACTGGTGTCATATTGCCAAGGTATGATAGACATGTTTTGCATTTGCAGATAAATCTTCAGTTTGAATAAAAATGTTTGGACTTGCCATTGCCCAAAAAAGATAGAAAGAGAAACCATATCTCTATGATTTCAAGTCACGACTTTTCGATTTTTGGATATGTACAATCGTTTTCGAGTGATTCCCACGAGTTGTTATCTGTTAGATATCCACCTCAATTTCCACCTGGTGGGAATCACTTGAAAACGATTGTAGATCCAACAATCGAATCGTCGTGACTTGAAGTCATAGAGATATGGTTCTCTTTCTTCCATTTTTTGGGCAATGGAAGTCCAAACATTTTCATTCAATATGATAGACATACTGTCTGGACGTTTATCGTCATCCCTGCTGGTAGCTGCTTCAGCGGAAACTAAAGCAAACCTTATTAAATTATTAACAGCCTGATGGCGAAAAAAACGGCCCGCACTAAATTTACAGCGGAGACGATGTGTTTCTGAATTGTTAACAAGAGAACCACATATGCATTGATGTTGAACGCAAACAACTAATCCCGAACGGAAGCAATTCTGAATGATTCATCATTAAAAAGTGTTCCAATATAAGAAACAGTTAACGCATTCAATCATTCCTGTTATGTATCTCCCTGTATTTATGTATGATCTTGTCAGATATGAAAAATGAGAGATTAGACGTCAAATAAACGTTAAATCATTTTCCAACATATTTTCAATTTAATTGAAGAAATACATAATAATTTGGCGACGAAGGTAGAAGTTATCCTGAGAAGAGAAGAATTTCCATTAAACACGCTGATTGACAACCCTTCAATAGATTCGTTCTTCCAAACTGATAGTAATCTCAGAAGATTTAGCACCTCTCGTAAATGCATTGAATGGCCTCATTTCATCTTAACAAATACAGAATCAACCAAATGCTGTGAAGAATATATTGCATAACCAAGTCATAACATTTTAACCATTCGATGAACTTTCAAAGGATTTCGACAATTATTACCAGAGATTGGACAATTTTCTGAAACTGAAAGGTCTCTATGAGAATGATATTGGTACTGATAAAGCTGAAGTGATTATTTTAATTAATTGTTTGGGAAGTAGACACTATAAACTGTTATCGAATTAAGCATCTCCTGAACTACCAGCTTCAAAAACATACAATGAACTTATAACCTTACTCAAAAGACATCTCACACCAATACGGAATGTGCTAGCTGAGCATCACAAATTTTTCTCAAGAATTCAATCTACTGGTGAATCACTATCTAGTTTTGTAGCCGCTCTGAAAGATCAACTTAAATCATGTGAATTCAAAAAAGAATGCAATTTAGAATGCAGTGCTAAATGTTCCAAATCAATCATCAATCTTTTGTTGAGAGCACAGTTTATCAGAGGGTTTCATGATACATACATTAGAGAGATGATTTTACAGCAAGCAGATATTCCGTTTGATAAAACATTGGAAATGGCTCTTTTGCTATAGAAGCTGCGAAAATTCAAAACAGAGACGTATACAAAAGTTCAGTTTCAAGTAGTGTACAGCAGATCGATACTCCACTTCGACCTCAATCTCCAAAAAATGAGACTAGTAGAAGTTCCCGAAATAATCCAAGAAGAGTAGATCTACAGAAATTGGGCTTATCTGATGTCTGTTTAAGATGTGGTCGCCGTAATCACCGAATTTATGAATGTGTCAGTACTGGAAATTTATTCTGTGAACTCTGTAAAAAAAGGGACATGTTTCGAAAGTTTGTATCACATCCCTCATGAAGAAATCAAAACAGAACGTTCATAGTATCGAAAATTATTCTGATACTGATTCTCCAGACAAATTCTCAATAAATAAAATTGTTGACATATTCAAACAATCATCTTCTATTTATGAACCAAAAATGTTACTAGAAGTAAAAATCAATGATAAACCATTCAAATTCGAATGCGGCACTGGCAGTCCTGTAACCATTATGTCTCAAAAAGACTTCGAAAGCCTGAATATTCATATGCCCTTGGAGAAGACAGATGTTTGTTTTCGGTCATACACTAAACACAAATGAAAAATGTTCATTGGGATTTATACATAGTTCCAGATTATGGTAATGCTATAATGGGGAGACGTTAGATTCGACTACTAGATATTAACCTTCATGATATTGATTCCATTTCCATTCAATTATCATCAATTGAAGATATCGAAGAGTTCAATGACTTTTTTTTTAACAAATCTTCCAGGTTTCCAGAATGAGCAAACCCCTCAGAAGCTCCTAGGAGCTTGTACGAGCAAGGAAAAGATCCGGGACCGATGGCCGTGCTGGGCTTTGAACCCACGACCTTATGCGTGTAAGGCGAGCGCTTTACCACACGACCATCACGGCCCATTCAGTCCAGAAACCACGTCGAGTTCCATATGCTTTACTAGAAGAAGTAGATCGAGAATTGGATTCATTAGAAAGTCAAGGAATAATCGAGAAAATGGACCATTCCGAATGGGGCACACCTTTAGTTATTGTACCAAAACTAAGTGGCAAGCTTGGATTGTGTGCAGACTATAAAGTTACTGCGAATTGTCAATCTCTCTTTTTTCATATCTGACAAGATCATACATAAATACAGTGAGATACTTTTTATTCGGGTTTGTGAAATCTTTCAGTGATTTGTCTTTTATAATTCTGATGAGAGGAAGATCCCAGGCCCTTTGAAAATTTTTTTGGGAGTTTGGCAAAACGGAAATAGATCCATCTAACGATATTTCATTGTTTCAACGCAACATCAGGTGGGAAATTAATGGGTGAAATGGAATAAATAACGTGAAATAAGCCATAAATGGACAAGAGAAATGCTGGAAATTCCAGAGAGCTGCTACGCCGGTCCCTAACAGACTGAAAGAGATACCTGACTTGTCATCCATAGGATTAATTGTAAATAATTGCAAGGTATCACGCATAGAATGGGGAATTCCACACCTGACGACAATCAAGTATTTTCTATCAAAAAACTATAAAACACTGCATTTTAAACACACCATTTCAACATTTTTCTTTAAAAAAATTATTCAAGTACCCAAAAATGAAAAATAAAATTGGACATTTAGAATTTACCATCTTGCAACATCGGCTACAAATTTCACAGACGAGAAAGGACAACAAATCTGTTACGTTAATAAGTTAAACAGAGATGACAATGTTCCGAGCACAGACCTATAATAAAATATAGGTCGGTGGTTCAGAGTCATTCTGTGACATTTTGTGTACTGTGTGCCTAACCCCCAGCAAAGACAGATATATTGACTATGGTACTTCTTGTTGCCAACATGTTAATTAGAAACAAAACCCTTTAACATTTGAAACCCAACATTTGAAAAATGTATTTGAATACTTTTCTCAATGAACTTGTAAAACTTATGGATGAAACTCAACTTTATTTTAACCAAAATTGAGGAAAATTCCCCATTGTTTGAAAGTTTCCAAAGAACGTTGATCATTCCAAGATGGGCTGCATCTCAAAATATAAATTAGCTATGGAATTGCAGGACAGTATTTGAGTAAGTAAAGTGCTACGTGTGCAGGAAGTTTAGTGAAACGAGAAGACATTCGATTGAAAATAATTGATTTTTCCTTAAAAACAAACAGGGAGAGCAACTATTAGAGGAGTACCAAGAAGAAGTAGTTCTGATCTGTTATTATTATAAATTTTTCATAATGATATAGTTCGATTCATTCAGGAAAAATATTTCGCACTCATAATAATAGTTTAAATCATGTCCAATATTTTTAGATTTAGAAATTATAGGTGGAAGGGCATCGAGTAGTAAAAAAGCATCACCTCCAAAAGAGTCATCATCTAGATATCAACTATTGAATTCTGAATCAATGGTCAGTTTCACTATAAGGCACAGTGAAAGATTTTATGGGAACATCAGATTCTCCCAAGAAGCGACAGTATTATTTCTTAGGCAATAATTTGGTTAGAACAGCAGCAGTAGCAAGCATCCTTGTAGCTTTAGTATACCTAATGATTACATTTATGAATTGACAGCGTAATATGAATTGGAACAGATTGGGCTCCAGCCTCCAGAGGTGTCACCAACACCACCAATAATAGTGAGATTTTGTGATATTTATAATTTATGTATCCTGCTTTTGTGAATCTTTATACCAATAGAGTTCTTGCAACTTTTCCAGCAAGAATCGCAAAATGATGATGACACAAACACATTTCTGTCTTATTTTTTTTTAATTTTATTTCATTGAATAGGTTATGGATATATTTGAAGTAAAATCGGTCAACTTTGGATTTCAAAGTCTACCAAGCATCGAACTATCATCGAATTCAAGTAACGGCAAACTTGTAATTTTTCAATAAAATTCAATTCAACAGCTAATAAAAAATTAATACCAGTTTGTGATACATGGTTGGATTGAGAATTTTAAGGCTAATAGAGAAATATGCAGGAAGGCATTTGATAAAAATACTTACCAAACAAGTATTTGAAACAAATGATCGTTAAGTTCAAAAAAAAATAATATCATTAGTTACGTACCTCTTGTTAACTTCAAAATTGTATCTCTTCAAAATAAAAAATACTACAGGCTGCTACATGTGGCAGGTGTTTTTTTATTTTGTAACGAATCTTCCAGGTTTTCAGAAAGAGAATCTCCGGGTTCCAGATTGAAATGCACTCCGACTACTTGTTGACTTCAATATAAAGCCTAGAGATGGCGCTGAATTCATACTTCAGTGTTTGTCTCAGGGATTGCCGATAATGGTGAAAGGATTTTTTGATTCAAATGGGTCGAACTAGTCTTAGCTGAAGAATGGCAAAGACCATGAAACCGGTACGGAGGTGTTCCCACAATTAAGTCGAAAAATAATTTCAGCTATGGCATTAAAAATGCATTGTAAAGTAGTTCTTGTAGAAAACTTTGCCAAGTATTAAGCAGATATAATTCAATGGTCGTAGGGGTCAGTAGTTGTTTTCTGTTGAATACTTGCCGATGACCGTGCCTATTGTATAGTTCTTTTTTGCGGAAGATTGGATTACGTAATCCACCATCTTTTGTAATTCGTTCAATGGTCTTCCGTCAAGTAGTTTCGCTCCTATTCATGGTATATACTAATTGTTTATGAGGTACAGTATTTCCTAAACAATTCACCGTCTATTTTACCAATATTGAAAATGAAATAATTTTTCTATGATGCGTTTCCAATAAACATATTGCATCTTGGAAGGAAAGTAGGGTGAACAAGTGAATGTCAGATTGACGAATTCTTCAGTTTCGATTCCAATTTATAATTATCAAAATGGAAAATTTTATCTGTTTTATTTTTTTTAATGAATCCATTCATTGAATTTTCAAAAAACATTTTTTGATTTCACTTAGGATGATCATTTTTACGCAGTCTCTTATGGAATGGATTCATGTTTTTTTTCTAAATGAATGACCGATGGATTCCAGTTAGCGATTACAGTAAATATGATCAATTCAAGAAATGATCGAAATACACTTCATTAATATTTTTCAATATCAGGAACTATATAATTAATGTTACTTTTTTTCGACTCTTAGATTGGAGCATCGACTTTCTGGAATTATTTTTTCGTTTCTATACCAAATCTTGTTAAAATCTTCGTTTTCACCATTACTTCAACTTCAGTCTCATCCAAATAAATGTTCACTATATTTCCCGAATAATACTTACTGTCTTTCCTATGATACTATAACAAATTCTGCAACAGAATTTCCTTTTCAGCTTCTTCCCACTTATAAACTTGATATTTCTGAGGATTCTGATAAGCTGAAATCATACTAGATCTTTCTTTGAACTTGATCTCTTATCCTACATTTTCAGTACCTGCATATTTTATTTGTTCAAATGCAGTTTTTCTCTCGTCATTATTGTTATCCATTATATTGCTTTCTTATGCTAATTGTGCTCTCTTCCAATCTTTTTCAGCTTTATTTTTTTGCCTAGTGTCTACTGTAACTTATTTTTTTTGTTCTTGAATTCATAGTAATGTTTCCATTTTTCAGATACAATCGCTAGAGGCATTTTTTTTATCAGTCTCATCAAGACAGACTCAGTCTTCACATGCATTTGTCGTCAGTTTGGAGAAATGTGGAACTTTCCTTTCCCAGGGCTCATTGTTTCAAAGAACTGCAAAACTGTAGAACACACTACCTCGAAAGGAGTTTCTTAAGGTATTCAATCTGCAGAAATGCAAGGAGAACATCATTTCCTACCGACGTTTCTTCGGCTTTCCCGATTTTTTTTCAACATTACAGATTTTTTTTTCGGAAAAACCAATACATATAAAAAGAATCATTTTTTCATTCAGTTGATTGACTCGTATTCCGTTTGGAATATTAAATCCTTGAGATGATTCTTTTACTGAAAATCGCCTTGGTCCTTGAAGAGTTTCAAATGCAAGTTTCAAAGCAGATGGGCTGTATATACTTGAAACGCTCATAATTCCATTCTTCGCTCTGACTTCGGTCTGCCATCTAGAGTATTAATTTATACAAAAAATAGTAGAAGAGAGACATAAAAATGTTTGGTCATAGGTAAATTACCACGTTCTCCTAATTCGGTCAATTTATAGTATATTATATAATTATATTCAGCAAATATGATATATGATATTGATACAAAATCGCCAACTTCCTGAATCCACTGATCCAGTATATGACCACTTGAATAATTCAATCTCACACTACTAAATTGATTGTTGTATTTGAAAAATCTACACTAGTAACAATATATAATGCATACTTAAATACGCAAAAAGGGTAAATAGTTAAATAGATCCCAATTTGAAAAAAATTCATCCCAAATGGAAGTGTTACATCACTTACCTTTGTATTTTCATAACACCTCTACACGATCACGGATTAAGCATGCCTTGCAGCAATATTTGATATAATTGTATTAGTTATGTTGCCATCTAGGGAGTAATCTAGGAACTATGAATTACACATTTACATACTAAAATTTAAATTATTTGTGTGAAGATTCCTATATATTTTCTAATTAGACCGCACTATTCAAGTTATTGGTCATATGTTGAGTTCTGTTCACTCACTATTGCATTCATCTTACATGAATTGGCCATTCAATAAGCCATTATTGGTTTTCAGCAAGGGTTTTTGGGGATATTCATGAATTAGGTACAGTTAGTAATTTTATGTAAGTACTAGCAGGTTTCAATAATACTATGCAAGAATCACGGGATGCCAGTTCTTCTGAAGAGCACTGTTATTCATAAAAATTACCATAAATCCTTGGTCAATACTGATTAGGATTTATTGAATTACAATTTGTTCATCCTCATCCCTAGATCCAGTTAGATAAGTTATACCAGGTATTAGCAGGTAAATGAATTCTCAATAGGAGAACAGCACAGGGTGTTCCTAAATTCATGCAAAGAAATAATGCAGGTAAATTATGGGGGGTCTATCAAGTGAAACCCACTACTCGACCCATCTCCTGAATATTACTCCTGAAATGACGAAAGTAATATTGGGTAATTTTTTTTCAAATTTGAGTCAACGTAGAAATGTCTTTTAATGGGGTTTAGTACCGATTTAATTTCATTGAACTAAATACTACTTTGAAGTAGAATTTAGTTCAAATAGCTGTTAGACTGTGGCTACCCAAAATTGCGTCGCAATTGGCTGTTTGTCACAGTCTAACAAAAAATCAAACTAAATGATAGGTACTTTGTTCGTTATGTATTTGGCCCTTAACTTTGTAAATTTAAAATATTTTTTAGAATTCATGTTGTATTCCTTAACTTCTTCGCTTTCTTTTTGTTTCCATAACACCTCCAATTTCATAAAAAATGCAGTAAAATATGTAGTTGAACTAAATTTCAAATCAATTTAATCCATTAAATTTTCCATGAAATTATAGTGGGTTGCTGTCAAATTGTGTTGTGTAGTAAGATAGTTTCGTCCTATCAGCAAGATACCCTATAGTTGTTTCACTACCTGAAAGATATCCTGCAGATGTCAAGTTTGAATAGCTGGACAATGTAAATTTTAAATTTTTGTGTGTTTTATAAGATCTTGCAGTTATTCTGTTATATTGAATTTATGTAATTCTCTAATTTCAAACACAAGGCATTGCATTCTGTATGAACCCTCTATGGTTGTCATTTTACTCTTGAGCAAATTTTATATCCCTCTTTTCATGGGTGCCTCTTAAAAGGATTTTACTGCATTTTTTCATACAACAAACATTCTGTAATACACAACGATGAACCTCCTATTTTCGTATGAATATTGTATCACCCTGTATGAGAGCCGTCTAGAGAAGAAAACACTTATTCGGATCCTTTTCCTGGTATCATGGAAAAAGAGAAAGAAATATAATATTCATCGAATGGACTAGTAAGTGGGTCCACAGAATTGTTGATGGTGGGCTTATAAAGATGCAAAGTTTGTCAAAGTTTGGCGGAACCAGTATTCCTTTGCGACCAGAGTCCAAAGAGTGGTATGACCGTTCACAGAAAAAAAGAAATGTTTTAGTCTAGAATTTCTATTTATTTGAAATGTGAATACTTGGTTTGAGTAATGTTCATTTTACTTACTTACTTACATTATTACTTTGTAAGAAATAACCCGACTTATTTACGAAAATTACTCAAAACCATTCAATTATTTGATAAGGTCGAACGTCAAAAAATGATGTAGTGTGTAACGTCCCATTTCCTGTGTATTCAATTTCAATCGAGATATATACACTATGTTGATAGTAATACAATTATTTAGTTATTTTCTTCGTGATGTGTGAAATGGATGAGGTTAGAGATTTCCTGAGGGAATATGATATGCATTAACTAGAGAGTATTTTTACAAGTTATGTTGGTTCTAAATTACGTTCTGGTATTTTCATTGGAGTTTTGTGTACCTGTATATATTCAAAACTCACAAAATATTCTGTCTACTATATATTATCAATATAATAAATGTTTCTAAGGTATTCCTTTCATTTCGTTTGACTTGGTTGAGAATTGAATTTTTGTTTTAGTTCAGTATTTCACTTGTTTCGATTAAATATTTCCTTTATTTCGATTCAGTATTTCAATTGTTTGAATTCAGTATTCCATTTGTACCAATTCAGTATTTCATTCGTTTCTATTTAGTATATCATTTGTTCGATTTAATGTGTTTCATGCAGCACTAACTAATAATTTTCAGGTAAGTCAATAATTAGAAAGTATATCATATATCATATAAACCATGTATGTAGACGAATAAACTGCGGTTTTTCTACAACTGAAAATAGTTTTTGATGAAAACTGTTTGATGAATGTCTATTATGCAATGTTTCATTCAGTTCTCTCTTATAATATAATTGCATGGGGGGATGGAACAAACATAGAAAGAGCTTTTGTAGCTCAAAAACGTATTATTCGCGCATTATATGGTCTTCGTTATACAGAATCCTGCAGACCCATTTTTGAAGCGAAAAATATTTTAACATTACCCACTATTTATATTTATAGTTGTCTACTTTATGTGCAAAAAAATACAGTATGGAAACTAACGCAAAGTGTCACATATATCCAACTAGAAACGGAAATCTATTAAAATTACAACAACACTGTACTGCGTTGTTTCTAAAGTCACCTTCTGTAGCAGGTAGAAGGCTCTGCAATTGTTTACCATCAGCCATAAGAAATATTTCAGAAATTCCTTTATTCAAACAGGAAGTTAAAAAATATATGTGGGAGAGAAGTTTCTATTCTATTTACGAATATCTGGAAAACTCTCGAAATAGTAATGTGTACGTCTCGTGATAATTGATGATTCAAAGATGCTTTGTCTCATAAGTTAATTTTAAAAATTTTTATTTTTATATTTTACACTAACGATTTCTATATGTTTGATTCATGTTTCATATTGACTATTTTTTTATCATCAGATAAAACAAAATCCGAAAAATATTTAATGAATTGACTTTTATCACTAATAATCCTTGCTCGATGGGACTAAATGTTCCATCTTCGCTCAGTTTGAGAATTGTGAAAATCAAATTTATACTCACAGATTGAGAATTCGTTGGTATGTCCTTTCCTTGGCTTGTCCAATGTTGGTTTACTCGGTAAACTTGGTTGAGAAGGAAAGTTAGGATAAGGAAATATGAGCAATTTCACAATTTCTTCAATCGAGAGGACCAGCTAGCCGAACCTAGCACCGTTACAGAGTTTTTAGAACAGTTAAAAAAAAACCCGCCGAAAATTTTACACCCCGATGTGCCCTGATAATTAGACGATACTGAATTATTGTTTTACTACTCTCTGTCCTGCGGAGAAATACAATGTTGCCGGACTGTACCCTATATTTTTCCTTTACTTAACTAAAAATAAAAATGGCGAGAACATACCCCCGACCCTGAAAAACGTTTATTTTTCAGCGCATTTGAAAAAATAAATAAAATTCAAGTGCTTGAATAACCATAAATAATAAACTATACCATAAAATAAAAATAAAAAAAAATTAAATAATTCTTAATTAAATTCCCATTGAGTGAACAGGCTCTTTTTTTATTGTGAGGGCAGTAGACACAACTTTACCACCGGTCGGGTAAAAATGCCTTTGCTCGTTTTTAAAGTTACGTTACGCACAACCCCGTCGCTACCCGGGTGAACCGCGGTAACTACAGCTAATGGCCAATGCAATGGAGGTGCGTTGTCGGATTTCAAAATTACAACAGTACCGTTTATTCTATTTTTTACGAATTTGTAAACTACTTAAATATTCCAACCTGCAATGGTTCCAAAAATCTTGAACCATTCGATCAACCAGTTGAAATCTGTCTAACTGGTTGATAGGAATATTATCTACTTTTTCAGAAGGAAAACCGCGTAGAGGAGCCAATGTCAAAAATGTGCGGGAGTTAAAGCCTCTGGAGCAGTTGGATCCGTTGATAATTGGCACAAAGGCCGGGAATTTAAAAGTGCTCCGATTTCCGTCAATAATGTTGAACATTCCTCGTAAGTTAATAACTGGTCTCCGATGACCCGGTAAATATGATTTTTGATGGCCTTGACATTGGTTTCCCATAAACCTCCTTGTTCGAGTGCGGAAGGGCTATTGAAATGCCACTCGATTCCGTGTACTCCGAGCTCTGTTTCAAACGCACTAATATATTCTGGAGAATTAACAAAGTCATTAATATCAGCCAGAACCGATTTAGCACCGACAAAATTGGTGCCTCTATCCGAATATAGAGCTCGAACTGGGCCTCTCCGAGAGATAAATCTTTTAAATCCCTGTAGGAAATGATCGGTGGATAAAGAGCTAATCAGTTTTAAATGTATTGCCTTGACAGACATACAAATGAACAGACTAATATATCCCTTATATATTAGAGCATGCCCCCAGTCTGAGCAACTGGAGGGGTACAGAGCTGATGGCGTGCGTGGGAGAGGACATCCCAAGGGCGCACGCCATCACTGTGTTCTTTCCCAGGAGCTCGAACTTTGAAACGGAGAAGTTGCTAGCCCTGGTAAGTACACAAAACATGGGGCTTCACACCCAGTTGTGGAAAGTACTGGGAAGTAAGAAAGAAGGCAACGGCCAGTTACTAAACATTGGCATTGACGACGAGTCCTGCGAGGCCATCAGGAAAATGGGATACACCATTTTCTTCAGGTTCGGGAAAATCCCCGTTCATGGCCTCCGCAAGGACTCAAGCAAGAAGAAGGAGGAAGAAGAGGCGGGCAAGACACCGGACCCTGGGGCTGTAGAAGACCCAGCAGGCGAAACAGAATCGACTGGGAGCGTGGACCAGGACACCACGGTGACTCCCAGCGAAGAAGAGCAAATGCTGCTGGATGATGAGGAGGCAAGCACTCCAACTCACGTGTAGCAATGGCTACCCACGTCAAGGTTGCCCAGGTGAACGCTCATCACGCTAAGGGGGCATCTGCCGCCTTATCGAGGGTGTTCGCCGGGACAAACTTGGGAGTTGTGTTGATCCAAGAACCTTGGGTCAACAGGGGGCAGATCAGAGGACTGCCGAACAAAGAAGGTATGGTGATCTGGGATGTCAGAAGTGACAACCCCAGAGCTTGCATACTGATCAGAAATAATATTAATTATATTTGTCTTTCAGAATTCATGACGAGGGACTTAGTGCCGGTTCGGGCCAAGATCCGCACAAGGCACTCACTCCTCGACATAGTAATAGCCTCAGGATACTTCGCTGGAGATGGGCAAACACCACCAGAAGAAGTACAGAGGCTATCCGACTACTGCAGCAGGAGCAATCTACCCCTCCTGCTGGGCTGCGACGCCAACGCGCACAACACCATCTGGGGCAGCACGGACACCAATCAAAGAGGTGAGCAATTGCTAGAATTCATACTCGCGGCTAACCTAAATGTACTCAATGTGGGATGTGTCCCCACCTTTGTAACTAGGGCTAGGCAAGAAGTATTAGATTTAACGCTCGGCAGCCCGAGCATCAGTAGAATGGTAAGGAACTGGAGGGTCTCAGAAGAACCCTCTCTTTCAGACCATAGAATCATTATGTTCAACGTGGAAGGGCTTGAGACACAAACAACCTTCACCAGAAACCCTAGAAACACAGATTGGGAAAAATACACCACCAATCTAAAATGTAACCTAGAACAGATCAAGTTCAACGGCAACAGTCACGTCGAATTTGAGCAGACCCTAGAGGCGGTAAACGGGGCAATTATGGATGCATACGAATCCAGTTGCCCCATAAAAGAAAAGAAATCCCACAGTGGAACCATTTGGTGGAACGAACACCTGTCAAATCTGAGATCCGAAGTCCGCTGGCTATTTAACAAAGCCAAGCGGGGCGGAGATTGGCAGGGATACACCGAAAGGCTGACAAAATATAATAAAGAAATAAGGAAAGCCAAGAGGAACAGCTTCAGGAGCTTTTGTGAGACAATCACATCAAGCCCTGCAGCATCCAGGTTATACAAAACCATGGCGAGGGGCAGAGAGCAAGGACCTATGTCACTCAGAAGAACAGATGGTAGCTATACAGAGGATGAAGAGCAACGAGCTCTCCTCTTACTGGAGACGCACTTTCCAGGCAGCATACCATTTGAATCCGACAGATCACTGGAAGAACCAGGCAGAGCCAAACGAGAAGACTGGGAAGTAGCAAAGACCATATGCACTCCCCAAAGAGTGAAATGGGCAATTGAATCCTTCCAACCATTCAAGTCACCAGGAGTTGACGGTATATTTCCGGCTCTTCTACAAAAAGGGCAAACGGAACTACTGCCGTACATCATTAAAGCAGCCAGATTTAGTCTGGCACTCGGGTACATACCGAACAACTGGAGAAGAGCACGGGTAACCTTCATTCCCAAAGTGGGAAAGAAGGACCCTACCCTCCCGAAGTCATTCAGACCAATCTGTCTCTCATCCTTCTTACTGAAGACAGTGGAGAAGACGGTAGACAACTACATCAGAACTGAGATACTGGAGAGAGTGCCATTGCACTCCGGGCAGCATGCATATAGGGCGGGCAGATCAACGGAAACCGCTCTGTACGTGCTTACCGAAAGCATCCAGAGATCACTTGAGCACAAAGAAATGGCCATTTGCGCCTTCTTAGACATAGAGGGGGCATTCGACAACACCTCTCATGAAGCAATAAAGAGGGCCCTAATGAACAAGGGAGTGGACAGAACCACATCCAGATGGATGTGCCAAATGCTGGCCACAAGAACAGCTGAAACGAAAGTGGGTGAGAGCAGCTTTCGGATCAGCACAAACAGGGGGTGCCCACAAGGAGGGGTACTATCACCTCTGATGTGGAGTCTCGTAGTAGACGAACTACTCGGAACACTGACCGGGAGCGGAGTCACTTGCCTTGGATATGCGGACGACATAGTCATCATGGCCAAAGGCAAATTCGAAGGAACCCTCTGCGATCTCATAGAAAGAGAGCTAGAGACAACCAGAAGATGGTGCCTCTCTGTGGGGCTGAGAATTAACTCATCAAAAACCACAGTAGTACCATTCACTAGAAGAACAAAGGTTCAGCACCTAAGGACTGTTCGCCTCGACGGAGCAGACTTAGAATGGCAGCAAGAGGTGAAGTATCTAGGACTTACTCTAGACTCAAAACTACTCTGGAACAGACACGTAGAAAAGATCGCTAATAAGGCAAAATCATCACTGATGGTGTGCAGGAACATTGCAGGAAAAACATGGGGATGTAACCCATCAGTACTGCGATGGATGTACACCATGATAGTGAGACCTATGATCACCTACGGGGCAGTAGCATGGCAAGGCAGAACCGAACTCGCCACAACAAAGAAGATCTTGGAAAAAGTGCAAAGACTAGCATGTCTTTGTATAACAGGAGCAATGAGGTCGACTCCAACAGCAGCAATAGAGGTCATTCTGGACCTCACTCCTCTCCACATAAGGGTGAAGAGAACTGCTTGGGAGGCAAACCTCAGGTTGGCTAAAGTCGGACTCATAGGGACAGCACACGGCGCGAGGGGCTTAACCCCTACCAACTGTGCACACCTTGCCGACCTCCCAACTGACGAAATTACCAAGAAATTTAGTTTCGAGAAACTTTTTCGAACGGAACTAAACACCAAGCGAGAATGGAACATAGAATCGATTCGAGCACTGGGGAAGAATACCTTAACATGGTATACGGACGGGTCCAAAACTCCCGAAGGAACTGGAGCAGGGGTCTTTGGGCCTCGCACCAAATACTCTGAACCCATGGGCCAGTTCCCCAGCATTTTCCAAGCGGAAATTCACGCCATAGAAAGGTGCATTCAGTTCAACCTCAATAGGAAATACCGGAACCAGGAAATCGTGATCCTCTCCGATAGTCAAGCAGCCATCAAAGCGTTGAGCTCCTGCAACATCAACTCGAAGATGGTTTGGGAATGCCTAGACAAACTTAATGATCTGGGCAGGAACAATAAGGTGACCCTCCTCTGGGTGCCAGGGCACGCCGGAGTAGAGGGCAACGAACAAGCAGATACCCTGGCACGGAAAGGCGCAGCAACGCCACTGATCGGGCCAGAACCATTCTGCGGACTTGGAAAATATTACTTCCGAGAAGAACTCAATAAAGCTGAAGAAGCAATGAGAGCAACATACTGGCTAAGACTTCCAGGGCTGAGGCAGGCCAAAGATCTCCTCGGAAATTTCAACCGAGCAAGATCAAAGACACTGATTAACCTCAGCAAAATTAGTCTAAAGACAATCACGGGATTTCTAACGGGGCATTGCAGACTCAAAGAACACCTGAGGAAGCTAGGCTTAGAGGAGGACAGCACCTGCAGATTATGTGGGGAACACCCAGAAACACCCCACCATATATTGATGGAGTGTTACGCTGTACATCGCAAAAGATTGAATATACTGGGATCACACCAGCTGACCGTGGGAGAAATACCACGAGCAGACCCCCTCAAAATCCTAAAATTCCTGAAGGAATTGGGACTTGAAGGGCTGCTGTAAACAAGAACATCTTGTGACAGCAGAAGAAGATGGGGCACAATAGATCTAATCAGGTCGCAGCGCATCAATCACCATCCATACTCACCAATACCAATACCAATATATATTAGAGCATTTTTCGGTCTACCGAAAGAAATTTCAATTGGCCAAAAATAGTCCACCCCAGTGTTGGTGAAAGCTTTGGCCTCCTGTACCCGTACTAATGGTAAACTAGCCATAAATGGCTCTAAAACTTTGGGTTTTAACCTAAAACAGCGATTACACTTATGAATACGAATTCTGATCAAATTTCTTCCGCCATGAATCCAATATTTTTGACGTAATATGGCTTCTAATAAATAAGCACCCGTATGTAAATATATTTTATGATATATTTTAGAGAATCCCAAGTTCGAATTCCCAATTCGACCCCCGACCCTAAGCCATCCATCCTGCATAAAAGGGTCCAGCCTCTTTAAGTTAGAAATGTATTTTTTATTTTTATTCAATAGCATCAATTCAGACTCAAAATGTCTGTTTTGTACAAGTTTGATCAAAAGTATTTCAGCCTTTTGTAATTCATTTGCTAAAATCAAACCTTTTCTTCTTACAAGTATTTTACAGAAACGTAGAGCAAAAACCGTAATTCGTAAAATTTTTGAAAAAGAAGAAATCCTCTCCATTAGACTCAAAAAAGGATCGTAAATGTCCGCACTTTTAACAATTGAAGTTTCTAGGTCTTCATTTTGGCGCAAAATCTCAACACAGTTTTCTGAAAAATCAGGCCACTCGTCCTCTGGACAACTAATCCATGAGGGTCCGGTGAGCCACATGGAGTGATTAATCAATTGAGAGGGGGTAAGACCACTTGATAGAGCATCCGCAGGATTCTGATTACCGTCAATATATGGCCATAGGGCATTTTTACATTCTCTTTGATTTGTGAGATACGATTTCCAACAAATATGTCTTTCAAATAGGGTGTTCTCAACCAACTGATTACAGTAGAAGAATCCGAGAATGCAAAAATTTTAGAAATTAATACACGATCCTGATAAGTCTCCACAACCAGTTTTACTAATTTAGACAACAAATGGCTAGCAAGAAGTTCGATCCGAGGAATAGTCATAGCCTTTGCTGGACTAACCTTGGATTTTGCACAAATCAGCTGAACACTTATATCATTTTTCCCGAAAGATGAAACTGTCCTCAAGTATACTACGCCACCGTAACCTGTTGTACTTGCATCCGCGAATGCTAAAATAATTATAGGTTGTTTACCGTTAGATCCTAGATGACGTGGCACTTTAAAGTTTATAAGTTCACCCCATTGCGAGCGTAAGGTTTGCCATTTTATAATAATACTCTCAGGGGGTTTTTCATCCTAGCCGATCTTTAAGAGCCAAAGCTCTTTAATCAAAGACTTCAAATACAAAATGAATGGAGCCAATGGGTCAAAACATTGTGCTACCGCGGACAGAATGGCCCGCTTTGTACATTCTGTCTCGGGTGTTTTAACCTCAAAACTGAAGGTATCCTTTTCTGGATTCCACTGAATACCCAAAATTTTTGTATCCGGTTTGAAAGTAACCGTATCCGATGCCCTATTCTCTAAAGGAATATTTTTTAATACTGAAGCTGAGTTTGACGACCACTGAACTAAATCAAACCCGCATGCCTTAAATAAATTAATCGATTCGTAATATAACTGGATTGCGTCACCTTCCGAATCTACGCTATAGGTGGTCGGTGGATCAGCGGTCCAATGCATAGGCCAGGCCGTTCGAAACTCCAGCATAGCGATAGTCGGTTCGAATCCGATGTAGGTACGAGAAGTTTTCTCAATTACTTTATATCGGATTCGATAGGCGGCCGCATGCCTTGTTGAAAAGCAAGTGTATTGTGAGTTGTCTAGATGCCAATCTCGTCTAGTGCTAGATTGGAGTGCAAACCGACCACCCGAGGTGGTGCTGTAGGTTTTCCGGGTTTTCTGTATCAACGAGTGTTTATGAGCGAGTATTATTATTATTATTATTATTATTAATAATCATCCATATACAAATCACGTGGAATATAATCTGCCGCCATAGGAAATTTATCAACTTCCTCTTTAACTAACTGATTTATGGTCCGCAAGGCTAAATATGGTGAAGATCTCAACCCGAACGCCACTACCCGCATTTCATAGACTTGGATTTCATTCTCAGGATCAAACCGCCATAATAATCTTTGGTACCTCCAAGATACATTTTTTTAAAATCTGATGTCATAGCAATCCGAAATAACCGAAAATTTAAAAGTAACGATACAATATCCGTTTGTAATTTAGGCCCGTTGTATAATATGTCATTAAGTGAAACATGATTATCACAGGGGGCACTTGCATCTAGTACAATTGTAACCGGTGTACTAGTGCTACTTAATTTGATTACCGGATGGTGCGCCATGTAATAGGCCACCTCATCATTATTATTTTCCGTTGTCACTAGAGCCATGTGATCATCATCCAAAAACGTTTGCATCGCTTTATTATACGAGACGCGTAAATCTGAATCCCTAGTTAACCGCTTTTCCAAAGAAACCAACCGACATTGTGCATGAGTCCTCGAATCCCCCAAACTCTCCGGTGAAATTTTAAAAGGTAACGCCACTGTAAAACGTCCTGATTCGTCCCTGCTATAGGTCGATTTATAAATTTTATCGCACTCTATTTCCTCCGGAATTAATAAAGGTTTATTTGGCACCTGTTTTACTTCCCAAAATTTAGTTAACAGATGTTCAATAGATTGATTTTCTTGCAAAGAAAAGTACACCAAAGGATTTTCTTCCCTGGACCACACTGGAATTTTCCCCATTACCACATATCCAAATTCTGTTTCTACCGCGACTGGAGAACCCGTTAACCCTGTTATCCGATGTTTTCCCAAAATCATCCCGAAAAGTTCAACTCCAATTATACCATGTATTTCTCCAGGTTTGTCAAAATTATCGTCTGCTAGACAGACACCCACTAAACCCGGAATTACACTAACATCTACAGAGATCTTTGGCAATACATCGGATATCTTTTCGACCAAACGTGCACTTATTGTATATTTTTTGCTTGAATCATACCGTGATGCAATTGTGAGGGTGGTTATCCCCCGTACGGATTGTTTATTTCCACCTAAACCATTCACCGACGAAAAATATTTAGAAACAATCAATCCCAACTTTTTACAAGAATTTATTGTTAATAGGTTCGCCTGACTCCCGGTATCTAGGATAAATCGAGCCGTGGCTCTTGGGAATGCAACTATTCATCACTGAAACTACCACTGTAGATAATAAATTTGTATGATTCGAACGATTATTGCCAGTCAAGGCCGAACATAAATGTATCTCAAGACTTCCCTGAGGATTCTCTATATTATTAGGTGTTGCAGAATCACCATCCTTTTCTGTATTATTATTACTCCGTGATATCTCCTGATCTTGCCGGGTTCTTACAAAATGTAAAATAACATGATGCCTTTTGGAACACATCACACAGATCTTTCTGAAGGACAATTTCGTACCCTGTGAGCAGAAGATAAACACAAGAAACACCAGTTGTTATCTCTCACTATTTCATATCTCTTATTGGGAGTGAGTTGCTTGAATTTTTCACAGCGCCCTAAATAATGTGATGATTTTTTACAATATATACAATGATTGTTGTATTTTGTGTTTCTATTGTCACTAACGAAAAAACTTTTAACGCCGATTTTCCGGACGTACTCGTAGGAGTTTTATTTAAGTGAAGAATCCATGTTTGCCCTTTGAAATTTTTTATTAAGTTTTGTTAGTATCAAGTTTAGATAAGGCTACATATGTAAATATAAAATCTGTTAAATCCGGTAAATTCAAATTTTTCAATGCCGAAACCGATGTATCAAATCGCTCCAAAAATGTGTTTAGATTTTTCTCCGATTCGTTATTAAGCGCTTTAAATTCCATAATTTGTTGTAAGTATGTGCTTGCCAACATACGTTTATTTTCATACTTATCGAACAAAGTTTTATATATTATATCGTAATTATCCGGAACAATTGCAATCCCTGCATGCACGTTTTGCGCAGGGCCCTTTAGGCAACCGACTAGGAGGTGAACCCTATCAAGATTTGTTAAATTTGGACAACCATGTTCTTATAAACAGCATGAAATGTTTCCCACTGACGAATTTCCTCATGAAATTCTGGTAAACTTGGATGTGGGATTTTTAAAGAACTATGCAAAGATGGTGCACCACTGCCGCGACTAGCACCAGAACCTGCACCACTTGATGGTATATTGTTTGGCAATTAAATACTTTCCGCTGCCATTTGAATGTAAGAACAAAGTTCATTAATTGTGTGAATCGCCTGGTGATCTGGAGTCTTTGTTTATTTCAAATTGTACATCATTAATTTCATCCAACACCAAATAAAGGTTTCTTTTTGTTTCCTCATACGTTATCATTAAAGTCTGAAACTTTCTTTTTACTGATTCCGTTGACAAATCTCTACTCACATCGTACAACCTTTGTAAAATAGCAAACAAATTTTCTTTTTTTGCTATAATTTTTTTCCTTTCCCTTACTGATGTAGTCATATTCAAAAATGAAGGAAACCACAATATCAGATCAAATCGATAGAAATTGATCTAATAATTAAACTGTTTTTGAAAAACTAAGTATTTTTGACAATCCGACAACCCCGCACTCCTGATGACACAACCTCAACAAAAACCTGTTCACCGACCGACCTGTGTTTTCAATGTTTTTCTAGGAATAGGCTGTCCAGAAGAGATAAGAAAACAAAATCCGAAAAATATTTATTGAATTGACTTTTATCACTGATAATCCTACTACTAAATTAATGTTCCCTCTTCGCTCAGTTTGAGAATTGTGAAAATCAAATTTATACTCAAAGATTGAGAATTCGTTAGTGAGTCCTTTCCTTGGCTTGTCCAATGTTGGTTCACTCGGTAAACTTGGTTGGGAAGGAAAGTTTGGATAAGGAAATATGAGCAATTTCACAATTTCTTCAATCGAGAGGACCAGCTAGCCGAACCTAGCACCGTTACAGAGTTTTTAGAACAGTTAAAAAAAAACCGCCGAAAATTTTACACCCCGATGTGCCCTGATAATTAGACGATACTGAATTATTGTTTTACCACTCTCTGTCCTGCGGAGAAATACAATGTTGCCGGACTGTACCCTATATTTTTCCTTTACTTAACTAAAAATAAAAATGGCGAGAACAGTATGTGTATATATAACTTATATCTATTTTTTTTGACATGTCCAATATCATTTAATATGATCTGATTATAATTTTTTTCCATTAGGAATTTTCCAGACATGCCCTGTCTCCGGAGCCCCGATACTTCCGGAGGGCGCGCTGGATCATTTATCCCAATAACCACTCCCCACACTGTGGGGTAAGTGACTTTTGGGTCCGAGAATCATGTGCCCTGAGCAGGCAGAGTGAACCAAGAATTACGGCCTTCTGCATTCGTCCGACTAAGATTTCTGCCATATCGCGGTAAGCCGGTATGATTTTTAAGTTTGAGAGCAGTGTGTCCATCATTCCACCAAGGACCCCTATTATCAGAACCACCATTTTGATAGAATGGTTTGGATAAATTATTATTATCATCATTATGATTTGAATTCCTTCATTTTTCAATGACAATGAATATTATACTATATTTTTCAAATATTTGGAGTATTTTCTATTACTATGTGATGCTTTATTTGTCAGCTGATCTGGTATATGGCAATTTGCCGAGTTATATGATCCAGGTCATTGAAGACAAAAAATTGTATAAGTAGGTATATTGTAACTATAACTACATTTACTCACATCCCGACTGATTTCTAGTAGGCACTGACTTTCAAATAAATTTGAGTTACGTTTGAGAAGTTTCACCCAAAGTCCAATATATTTTTTATTTTAATTTATAGATTCCAAATATAATATTCATTCATACTCACTAACGGGGGGAAGAACAAGGTGTGAGAAATTAACGAAAATTTCGCTGGAAATCCGCTGGAAATCATATATTCCATAAGGGATGGTCTCTTCTTCCACATCCGATCCTTAGGAGATTTGGAGGATGCAAAACGGAAATTAATTAATTTTAACTGTGGCAAATGTTCGGCGTTACAACCAAACATAGTGTTAGTTCAACTTTGAATTGTAGAATAAAAAAATCACTTGAACCTACCTATTCCCTTGTTCCAACAAGCTTTATGTTTTGGATGAAAACCTAATAAATGTTTTAAATATTTCTTTTTTTTAATTTTTTTATATTTTATTCTATTTGGTGATGACTTCCAAATTATTCCGTAGAAATTCAAGGAATTTTTTGAAAGTTACCATAAAAACTTTGCTTAGTGCACCAAGCAAAGTAATACATGTGAAAATGAAATTTCTGATATTAAATTCAACCTATTCAAACCGTTGGTCTCAGGTCACCGATTGAAAAATGTTGTCTTGCAAGGTCACTTGAAACAGCATGTCTAGAAGCACAGAACCTTCTGCTCAATCAAACAATAATGAAAAATATTCGGGGCTGTATTTTGGATATGAGTCAATGTATGAAGAACTTGGCTAAAATTGTTTCGAAGATATTTGTTTCATGGAAGGTTACCAGAAATGTTATAAATGATATGGTTGTTATTTTACAATATTTGTTTTGTTTTGTTTTCAGAAAATTGTCGAAAAAGTATAGTTAATTATCATTAATGTCTATAATAAGTGTGTACTCATTCCAAACAAAAACAATAACTGAAATCAAAGACGTAGGAAACTACCCAAACATCAAAACTACGTCAATATTATTCGCGTTTCGCCAACAAAGTTAGTATAATAAGGAACAGTCAGCTATTACTGTAACGCTCCCCTGATACGTCACTAGCTTTTTACTGTCGCGATGACACACCAAGTATTCGACTCCGGCTCAGGTAGAGACGGGAGTGGGTAGAAAATAATTTTTATAGGGCGCCAGGAGACTTCTCCCTTCGAATACCCTTACCGCTCTAAACCACAAATCACCTAAATTGAATTAGGGCTAGTATGTCAAGTACCAACAGATGAGTTATTAGTGTGGGAAAGTCAAAATATCACTACCAAAAAAAAATACTCTTATATTACCAACGAAGTACGTGTGATCAAATGAGTCGAATTGGAGAGGAATTGTTATTAAGGACAAATTATTAATTCTCAATGAGTAGAAATTAAAGTCTTTAGGTATAATTAACCAACCAGTATATCAGATAACCGTGGCGTAAATTATCTCAACTCTCAGTATTATAGCTTGGGCCCAAAGCTCATAACCTGCGCATATTACAACAGTAAAAAAATGGCAAAATAACTTAATTTCCACTGTACAATGAAGACAATAGAAGACATATATGCTCAAGATTAAACAAAATTTTCTGTTTCAACTACTTGCGTAATCAGGGTAATTATTCGAGTTCACTGGAACGAGGGATTGATCGTATTCCAGATTCTCCGCTTGATAATGATTTACTTTTTCCTATCCAAACAGCTACAGGAGTAAGATGAGTCGTATCTTCTCTGTTTCAAAATAGAACCGTATTTAGGATATGACGTATCCTTCTTGCCGTGGAATCAAACCCTTCGATCCTCGAAGGGTTTCAAAATTACCAGTGTCTAACTCAAAACGGTTGATCTTCGGCTTAACTATTTCAAAAATTCCTGTGGTTATTCAGTCCTTACGTAACTTGTGGAAATCGTCTGTGATCCTCGAATGAGTACGAACTGACCTGACTCAGACCAACAAATTCATTAAAAACTGACTAAGTAATGTTCCATTAGTCGGAATTATTGTGGTTAATCATCAGCGGTGAGAATATTGAGCTCTAATGATTCCATTGCAGCTTATGATGAAACAACTATTTCCCAACTGAAATCTAAACATCCAGCGGCTGCCACTGAAAATGTACCAGTCCCCCTAGAAGTAATTGTAGATAATTCATTGGAAATAACAAAACATGATGTGATTGCTGCAGTAAAATCTTTCTCTACGGGTTCCGCTGGAGGTTTGGATTCTCTTCGACCATCTCATATTCAAGATATGCTTAGTGAAAGTTCGGGCTGTGCAAAGGAAAAACTTCTAATGTCATTAACTGCATTATGCAATTTCATGCAAGCAGAAAAAGTGAATCCACAAATATGTTCAGTTTTATATGGAGCATTCCTTTGTGCACTGAAAAAGAAGGATGGTGGCATCAGGCCAATAGCGATTGGAATGTTTTATCGACGATTAGTAGCAAAATTAGCATGTTTCAGTATCAGAACTAGTCTAGGGGAACTGTTTCGCCCAACACAATACGGTTTCGGAACTCCAGGTGGCTGCGAAGCTGTTGCACATGCTGCACGTCAATATATTAACCAACACCCAAATCCACAATCAAAAGTTTTCGTTAAACTTAACTTCAAAATTACTTTTAACATGGTCCACAGAAATGTCTTGTTGAACAAATTCCGGGATTTGTTACCTCATATTTTTCCATTCATGAATCAAAGCTACAATTCTGAATCTTACCTGAACTTTGGTGCAGAAGTAATATTATTACAGAGAGGAATCCAACAGGGTGATCCATTAGGCCCAGCACTATTTTGTTTAGCAATTGACGAATTGACCAAGTCAATTAATTCTGAATTCAATGGATGGTACCTTGATGATGGCTCTATCGGAGGGGAAAAAAATTATATTTTGGATATACTCTTGCACCTCAAAATCAACTTGAGTGATATTGGTATCGAGTTAAATTGGAAAAAATGTGAAATATTCTTTCTTAACTCTCCAAATCCAAATATTTTCGAAAAATTCAATTCTGTCATCCCTGGATTGAAATTACTGGCAAAATCTGATTGTGTCCTTCTTGGTGCTCCCCTTACTGTTGAGGCTCTTCCTACCTGTATCAAAGATATCTTTCGCTCATTTCTTCTCGTCTCACCGAAATTCCAGCTCATGCTGCATTTTTCCTGCTTAAGAACTATTCAGCAATACCAAAACTCATGTATATTCTTAGATGTTGTCCAACATGGCACAGTTAAAGAAAAATTCTGCAATTTGACAATTTGTTGCACACTACTCTCGAATCAATAACTAATAATGAATTATCTAACGAGTTTTCTACAAGCATCTATTCCTGTTAAAATTGGAGGTTTGGGTATTCGCCTGGCATCTTCACTCGAGTTACCAGCTCTTTTATCTTCCTACAATAGTGTCTCTAATTTGATGAGGTTGATCCTGCCATCTAATTTTTCTGGAATAACAGACAATTTTCACGATGAATGGGAGAAGTTATGGAATTCAAGAGGTGAATCCCCATTGGAATATTCGAAAAAGAATTCACAAGGAACGATCGCCCTCTACTGGAAATGAATTTGAAGAGTCTGCTTGATTCAGCTGCATCTCCAACACAAAAGGCTCGTCTCAATGCAGTATCTTCAAAGAAATCGGGTGCATGGCTACATGCGCTTCCAGTTTCTACTCTTGGTAAACTTCTTGATGATGAAACATTCCGAATTTCTATTGGGCTTCGACTCTGATCCTCACTTTATGTTCGCCATAAATGCAAATGTGGTACTGAAGTGGATGAATCTGGAGTTCACGGTTTAAGCTGCAAATTCAGTGCTGGTCGTAGATCTCGCCGTGATGCCGTGAATGATTTGATTAAGAATCCTTTGAATACGGCTAAAATTCCATCAATCCTAGAGCCTGTAGGTGTGAGTCGTGAAGATGGAAAACGACCTGATGGAATGACTTTGATCCCTTGGAAGTTTGGTGAACCAGTTATATGGGATTTCATTTGTGTTGATACCATGGCACCTTCACACATAGTCTCCACTTCTGAACGTCAGGGAGCAGTAGCAGAAATAGGGGAGAAATTGAAGAACAAAAAAAAAAGAATTTGAAAAACGACTACTTTTTCTACCCCATAGCCATAGAAACTTACGAAGCATACGAGAAATTGGCAAGAAGATTTATCAAGTAACGAATGATAAAAGATCCACCAGCTTCCTCATTCAACGAATCAGTATCGCCATTCAGATAGGAAATGCAGCATCAGTGTTGGGAACTATTCCTGCCGGTCATCAACTGGACGAATTTTTCAATACAACAAAAATGAAACGCCACTTCAATGATTCATCGACATCTTCAAAATCCCAAGATCTATCATATCTCCATTCAACTCAATTTCAAACAGTCTTAACTCGACTTCCATATTACACCGGTGGGCCATAGAATAGCAGAATTATTTTTGTAATGTCGATAAATGAAAAAACCAGTAATATGTAAAACCAACAAAATGGAGAATCAATTATGTTTCAAAATAACATTTTATAGGTCTTAAGAACAGCAGAATTGAATGGACAGAAATGATTTATGATCCAAATTGAAATTCATTTATGTTTTTATAAGAAACAATAAAGCATCATACGCGAAAACAGTAGAACCAGATTTCATATGTCTGAATTCGGCAAGATTGGAAAGTGACCGAAATGAGAAAATAAAGTAATTGCAAATCTCAATAACCTAAGCTCTTCAAAACATAAAACGATCACGCTCAAAAAATATCGAAATGTTATTCCATCAAAACAACATATAATCGTATCTAAAAACGTAAATCCAACAAATTATCGAAAATGAATCTGTAGTAATATAAAATCCTTGGAAACAAAATGTGTCAGACTGAAAACGGTCAGAATCGAAATCTAGCAGAAATTGTGGAGGGGATGAGCGAATTAATAACCATGCTTGAAGAGAACGATCGACTTGCTCTGAGAGACTAGAGCCATCCGCTATCCCCTCTCCAAATTCTGATATTTTTCGGTTCTGTCCTTTTCGATTCTACTATTTATTCTTCTGAATATTTTCAATATGGAAATTTTAGGTCTTGTACTCTATGGATTCGACGATTTTAATTCTTATAATATTCTGTTCCGATACTTTTCCACTTCTACAAAATATTGATTTTCTGATTTGCTGGTTTGGTCAATTATCTGTCTTCCCATTTTCTGTCATTCTCCTTTGACGGTATTACAGTTTTATATTCTTGTAATGTTCAGTTCTTCGAATTTCAGTTCTGCGAAAGATCGATACGATCATTTATGATTTTCGAATTTTTTATTTTGATGAATATCCGTTACTGCAATATATTGACTTTCCAAATTTCTCGTTCGATTATCTTCGATTTCTTTAAAATTAATTCTGAACCATTTCGCTTCTCTAGAATATCTTTACTGGATTTTATTGGTTCGATACTTTTAATTCATAATCAATTTCAGTTTGAGATTTTACTTTTCTGATGGATTATATGTAATCATTACACCGATGCAGTGACAGCGATAATCACAGTATCTGGAACAACTCCGAAGACCATAGCAATGGAGAACGCAGCACCAATAGCTTCAACTCTCGATCTTAATGGGTCAGAAAATATTGGTAACACATGCTTCGTGAACAGTGTTATCCGGTGTTTATCGAACACAAGATGTTTATTGGAGTATTTGAAAAAAGACACCTACACAAAGGATATAAACACTGGCAGATCTAGAGAGGGGGCTTTAATTGAAGCATTTGCCGAGGTGATCAAGGAACTTTGTTTAGAAGATTCGCCAAACAGAGTTGTGAATTTAGTCTCCCTGAGAAGGCAAATCCAAATATTCGCTCCTAGTTTCATCGGTTATGCCCAAGAAGGTGCTCAGGAGTTTTCACGATTTCTATTAGAGGGTCTACATTTAGACGTCAATAGAGCAACGGAGAAGCCGAAACACATCATGACAAAGATAGATGAGAAATTAAGTGACAGTGAGAGAAGGCACTAGAGTCATGGTCAAGATACCTAAGGACAGACAATTCCAAAATTGAAGATATCTTCGTTGGCCAGTTAAAATCTACATTGAAATGCACATATTGTGGTTACTGCTCAATTACTTTCGATCCGTACTGGGACCTTTCCATCCCAATATCTCGAAGAATAGGCCAACTTAGACAATTACCCAAAAATGTTAGTGATCCATTTTAAACGATTTTCTTCAACCTAAAGATTTCATAGAAAATTGAATGTTGCCATAGATTTTCCTTTGGAAGGATTGGACATGAGTAATTATGCCGCAGACAACGTAGCCCCTTGTCGCTATAGTCTGTATGCACCGTCTTATCACAGTGGGACTTCATACAGAGCTACACAGCCTACTGCAGACATCCGTATGCGAGCTCGTGGCATGAATGTAAGGGAGGCCGCACATCAATGAAATATGAAACGTGAAACATGAAGCATGAAACGTGAAACACGTTTCATAAAAGTAGAATACGGCTAAACGAATGGAAGTCCGCCCACTGATGAAACGATTGAAATTCATATGCGTGAAACAGTTTTATAGTTTGAAATCGGGTTGAAACTTGTTTCATGAAATAGATCGTGTTCTATTTTTCTGCTTCAGTTTCACTGTTGTGGCAATTCAATACGTTGTATAAAATAATAACGACCAAAAAGGTAATATTGCTGGGACCCACAGTAGAACATAATGTTGTAAATGTTTGAATACTCATCCTATAAAAATATTGAAATTTGGCACAATTCGACTGACTGAAAGAAAATTCATACGTAAATCGGGTACAAGATAAACATTTCTAACAGTAACATCTGAACTATTGTGATTCACTGTGACAGGCAGCTTTAAATTGCATAATAAGTATCCTGACTATGTGCGGTGCTTACATTCATTTTCTTCAGGATACATTCACGAGTGACTTTTTGTTCTTTGTCAAATGCGCTGAAATTTGCGTGTAATGGGCGGTTAACAAGGCTTGTTCGGGTGAATCTTTCCTTCCCAGCGGTTCCACGCTGAAACCACCTTTTCAATATTTGTCTAAAGTCCCAGTGGATACACCGGACAGCCGCTTGTACAATGTGTTGCTTACATCATTGATACAGACGGGAAATAATATTCAACTGCTGGTGTCGTCATAGAAACCGGTATTATATATTTACTTTATGAAAAGTAACTTGTAACATCTACTTAATATATATTTCTATGGGTATGAGCTTGTTCAGTTCTGCGTATTTCGTGTTATTGGCGGCGACGCGTAGAGGGCGTTATTTATATAATCTGCACAAACAATAATTCTGGTAATCTGGCTGGTGAATTGAAATTTTGAAGTAGGTTAGGGAAAAGACAATAGAAAATATACAACAACACATTTTTTGTTAAAAATTAAATTGAAGTATGAGTTTTAGGGTTAGAATAGATGGTTTCATAGTGAAACTACTGGAACCAATGATGATTTTTAATTTTCAAAAAAAATATGCCGTATCAGGTTTTGGAGCCGATTACTAATGCTATGAAAAGGTGGAATCAAAGCAGATGCTCGCTGCGCTCGCACACAACCAGACGATAAACTCACCTTCACCTTGTTTACCAACTAAACCCGACGAAACTCGAACAATCCCAATCTCGTTGCCAATTTTGCATGAACAAAAATACCAGATATTCAGTGTTCAACAAGGAAATTCGAATGATTTATTTGCGTTTCGGAGAATGATGACTTTTTTTTAAATAATTGAAGGGGCAAGTGGATGAAGGGGTCAAGTAATATTTTCTGAAAATTTCATTTATGTCATGGAAGAAGGTGTTACGTGCATATGTACCTTGTCCCGTCAGGATTTGCTTCTATTCTTCATTACTGAGCAGATACACAGTGGTAGAAGGGCCTATGTTACATTAAACATTATGAACGCTAACTTTACTAAACCCTATTTTTCTCACAAACACATATTTGTAACATAACTCCTTCATCCACTTGCCCCTTTAAATTTTTTTTTCTTGTAAGAAGTGCTGAAACCAAGTATGTGATGTACGTATTTTGATTGAAAGTAAAACAAATTTTGTGTATTTTCAATGATAGAAATTCAAATTGTCAAATTGTGAAGTTTCACTCTAACCAAATATTTGCCTTTGTTCGTAGCAACGAGGTCATTTAGATTTGAAACTGTCAGAGTTTTCATCAGATACGGAAATATTCTTTTTGAACTGTTTCTTCTTTTTCTTCGAACTGGAATTTTTCCGATATTGAAAACCATAAATAGCCCAACTTTATGTCCTCCCTCTCTTTTAGTTATCAAAACATCTAGAAGAAGATTAGTTTTGTTCGCTTCGGCGGTAATTTCAATACCGCGGAGGACTCTATTGCCATGATCATAGGCTGGAAATTATCGTTGAGACTGGCTAATAAAATAGTGCTTGCCCACACATCAGAAACTTTTGAACCAATGTTTTTGAGTTTATATATAACTGATTCTCTCTCGAGCCTAGTCGTGATCAGAGATCTGAGTAAACCTACCCTTCTAATGAGCTCTGAATCCTGGAAAGCGGATTCCAAAGTGCCCATGCTTCCTTAGCAGTCTTTGGTGTTTGTGAATAAACATAATTCACTTGATCAACGAGAAGAATAATTTTTACTCTTGCCCTGACATCTTCCTTCTAAGTATTGGACTTACAGTCACCAGAAACGCAATATCAAAATCTAGGTCCAAAAAAAGGCCTGTACTGCAAATTTAAAAGCGTCATAATTCTCGCGCTCCTTCAGTTTTTATATTTGCGGGATCTGACTAGACATATTCGTTCACTGGTAAGAAACAGTTAAACGGCTCGATCAGAATGTCCTGGGCTCATATAGGTAACCTGTAGTAATTCTTTATTTCATGACTGACACTGACATCTCCATCTACCTAGTGTTTATAACTAAAAATGATATAACCAAATCCATATTGATGATGATCATGGCAATTGAGTCCCCCGTTAGTGAAATTACCGCCGATGCGATCAAAAATAATAAACTTGCTTCAGGAGCGAATCCTGTAATCTTGCAACGAGCCGAACATGTTCAGTGTTTCGTTACGGTGCATTGGGAACTTGATCTGTGCCATTGGCACCAATGGATAGATAGATAGATAAATAAACTATCTATTTATCTATCTATCTATTTGATTATGTTATGTTACAAGAACATTTATGATTAAGTCAAAACCGAAATGAATACAATTGAAGTGGCAGTGTCGAAATATATCTAGTGGTCGAAAATATTTTAAAATTAAAAAAGAATAACAAAAATTATGTGTACAAATAAAATTATCAGTAAAAGCATAAAATCATTATGTATAAATATAATTCATATAATCAGTTGTTGAGTAAAAACAATTTTCCATTAGAAGCTCTTTTACCCTCCTTTTGAACATATTGAGATTCAGTTGTCTCAACCTGTTTTGCAAGTTATTATATACCTTAGTGTCAAGGTTATTTTTTATTGACATCTCTAATCTAAACCTTGGTTGTCTGAGGTGTTCCGCATTTCTAGTGTTATAGTTATGAAAATCTGAATGAGTACTGTAAGATGCTTTATTTTTATGAATTTACAACAGACTATAGTAAATCAAGATACATGGCAGTGGCATAATTCTGTACTTTTTGAAGAGCGACTGACAATGTTCATCAAATGGAGCTCCAGCTATAATTATTCTGAGGGCTCTTTTCTGCATTCGGAAAGCTTTAATAGCTTTAGTAGATCTATCCCACAGAAGTATTGCATAAGTGAGGTGAGGATGAAATAGGGAGAAGTGGGAGATGATGAGTGTTTGACAGCTAAGGATCTTTTTCGACGGACGAAGCAGAAAGAGCTGTGTGTTGATAATTTTTTACACAGTTGGTCGATGTATGAATTCTATTTGAGTGAGTCGTCAATTAATATGTCTGGTAATGTAACATGTGCATTACTGGTTTTGTTCGAAAAAATTACAATTTTTTGAGTTTTATCTCTATTCAATTTCAACTTATTGTGCGAAAACCATCTTTCTGCTTCGTCTTCGATTTGACTGTTGTCAGCAGAGTACGGACGTACCCTGGTTTCTTGTGTGTGTGTGTGTGATCGCAATGGAATTGTCAACAAGGATGTTTGTGGTTTCTGTATCAGTATAATAGATGATGCTGTTGTTGCAATAAGCTATGTTCAAAAGATCAAGACCAAGATCAAGACTTAATAAATCTTCCCAATACCTTGTTACGGTTCAAAATCAAATTTTAATATCTGTGTGCAGATGTGACTATCTGTTACCTGTTATAGTGTGAAATATCGACCATTGTCTTTGAATTATGCTTCTTGTTACTGGTATATTCGTTTATGAATATTTATTCAGAATGTTTTTTTCATTCTATTTACCTTTCATTATTAGCATACCTAGATTTCGGTTCATAATTGTTTCAGTCATTTCATTATTCCTTATTATTGTTGTGAAGAATTTGGAAGTTACCTGAGATCTGACGTTTACTTAATTTCACTTTAGGTCCTTTCGTTTTCTATGAGGTTAAGTGTATGTAGAGCCGGGTTGAGTAATCTGCATCTTGTCTAAAAGTGTCACACTTGATGAACGCACCTTATGTTGAAGATCTCTGTCCTTGTTTTGAGGTTCACATGGTCTCGTGAGGTTGGCGTGGTTACTCGATCTGCTTTTGTTACGTCATTCATTCAGGATGTTAGTTTTATTGGTCGTAAAACATGATTTTCACAGAGGGTGACTTATGTTTGATTTGATTTATAACCGACCTTCTGATTCTCACCAACAATAAATAATCCTCATTGTTTATTGTTTTCAATTTTAATAAAATTATTTGAAAAGATTTTCTGTCAATGGTTGACAATTGACATATCGTCTTTGAGTGGAATAAAAATGAACGACTTCAAGTTGAAAGAAGGGTGATTTTTTTTGTTTTTGTTGTTTCCGGCTTCGTCTTCGACTGGCTCTCTTCCGTATGCGGCGTTATTGAGGGCAGGTGTGTGACGATACTCATGTAATCAATTTTCGAAAATTTATCACTAATTAGTGAATTTAATTGATTTCAGTTGGTTGATGTCGCCCACCGCCATTTTGAAAGCTCGAACCAACAACACCTTTGATTTTGTCGCTGCCTTCCAGTTGTACCAAGATATTTAACTGAGCCTGTAGTATCTGTAGTGTCAGCAGTTTAGTTTCCATTCACCTTAGGCCGATATTCTCGGAGGGATAGGCAGGTTCAGGCATCAGTACTTCAATAAATCCTCGGATGGGACGAAAGTGCTGGACCTTCCAGTTGTACCAAGACCATCGGCACTCTGAGTAACTCAGTATAGACCGGTGAAACTATAACTATTTGACAGTTCAACTTCTCATAACATCTTTTCCAAATTTACACTCTCTCTTGGCCTAAGTTCAGTTTTAAAACATTATCTATTCATATATATTAGTAGTTCATCATATTGGGTGTGATACTGGGGAAAGCACACGGAGAGCATTTATATATTTTTGTTTATAATATTCCAAATTTACGAAACCCCACTGGTCCTAAAGTCCTTTGTAATATCAAATTCTATTTTGAGTGTTATTATTCACCAGATTTGATTCTTTTGTGCGTGTACTTCAGGAAAACTTTCAACTGATATTATTATTATTGGGATCAATGGTATTTACACACCTTCAGTGTGTTCATTCATTTTGGTGAAAGGTTTGCCGCTTCTTCGAATTGGTTACTTCAAGAAGGTATTTCCTTACTTTGATTTATTTTTATTATTCTTACTTCCCACCCTCTATGTGTAGATTTAATTGGTAACCAGTTCGCCACATATTACTTTGAATACTGTACTTTCATTTCATAAGTGATAATTGTTGTTCCACTTTCTTGGTGGACAATATTTCTTTAACTAATTTTAGTAGTTTACATATCTAACTTATTTTTATTATCTTCATTTCAATATCTGCTTTTCCATCGCTGGACTTTAAGTCCCAACTAATTATTAATAACGGGAGCTTGGGAGGCAACTGGACTATGCTGTACTGGGTACTCACTCTTTAGATTATAAGGTACCTATTCATTGTGCTTTTGCTGTTCACCACATTTGTAGATTATTAATAGAGGTTTGTAAACTAAGCGTTTGGATTTCATTTTCAATCCCAACCCCTAATACTTGAAAACGTGAACGAAGTGTGATCATCATACCACATCCCACCACTGCTATTTATTGACCATATTTTAGATTCCATTTAGATATCTCCATCGGAGATCTGGAGCAGTCTGTGCTTGGACTGGCTTTTCCAATCACTGGTACGGTATAAATTGTTGGTAGAACCCATAGCACCCGAATTGAGTTAGTCGGTGACTGTTATGTTGTCAAGTGCTTTCTAGTGTCTGTTATTATTGTTAATATTTTTTTTTCTTATTTTTATAAAGAAGCGTAGCAACTTAACTTTCGAGACCAAGATCAAAACTCTTCCCCAAGAGTATTGGTCTTGTTCTTGGTCTCGAAAGAAAAATAGTGAACTTAAATCTACTCAATACTTATTAAGAAAATTTGGACGGAAAATATTATGACATTTTATCTCAAATATTTATTTTTCATATGGTAGGTTTTTAAATTTGGTTAATTCAAAATCGATACCACATTTTTTAAAATCTGTATTGCAGTTATACAGTTTACAAATAGGAGTATGTTGTAAGGTCGCAGTGGTTAATAAGTATTGCAATTTCCTCGGGATTCCGATTACACCACTCTGCCGCAACAGCATCTTACTGCTCATCAGACAATAATACATTGTGAAATGGTCAATGAGACCTACTTAACATTCCAACCACCTGAACCTTTTTTCTGGCTTGTCGGGCGTCGAACTGTGTGCTGTGCGAATCTTATTTAATATTCATTTAAGATTTATATTATATTATGATGATGAAATGAGACATTTATTTCGCCTACTTTATCCGTTCAAATTGACAATTATTTAAGACTGATAAATACGAAATAACCTCCGATCAAGTAACACAACCTAGATGATTAATACTCAAATAGAAGTGAGGTAACATCTTTTCATAATGTTATCCCTCAATTCATGACATTATTGCCATTGTTGGGAGCATATAAAAATGATAGTATATCCATCGCCGAACGGAGATTCTTCGTTGTCGATATAGGCTGGTCAGTAAGGCAACGCTGCGTTTAAAATATCAAATGTCAAATATGACAGAACAACAACAAAACATCATTGTTTCTTTTCGTTTTTGGCTTATTGGAGTGTTTTTTTGTGAGTAAAGGGTAAATTCTGAGTTAATTTGTGTTAAACTATCGTTAGTTTTTATTATTAAGCAATGGTGAATCATTGTGAAATGTGTAAAAGACCATTTGAAGCTGAAAATCAAAATATGTTATTTCATAGGTGAGCCACCAGTGTCGAAACTATCGAGAAAGGGAAACCAAATTGGAAAAGAGAAAAATTAATGAATTATGAAAAAATATGTCAATTACAGTATCGGCTGTTCTCAAAATCCTGTGCAGATTATTCCATCATAATTCAGGTTTCCATTCCATATTGGGTTTCCATTATTTCTATTTAATTGAACTCCAATATTTCTATATAACAACGCACGACACTGCCGTTGGTGGAGAATGTTCCTTCCACACAAATTTCAATGCGTGTGCGGCGAGTTACTCATCTAGGTTGTGTTATTTTATCGAAGGAAATAACTATTATACATATGCATAGGAATAGTTGGAAAATTGAATTGAATAATTAAAATTTCAAGACATATTTTGATCCAAGTCCAAGACCAAGACCATGACCAATACTAATCAGTCTTGATATTGGTCTTGGTCTCGCGAAGCCCTTGCTCATCTGATGGTGATTTCTATATTTGGAGAAAGGATAGATCATTTTTGATGAGGTACCATTGAACTCTCCATTTCACTGCCAAATATCGACCAATAATATTTTTCATCTTGTGAGAAAATACGTTGTGGGGATGAGAAGAAGAAAAATTTGCTCAGATACTCTTCTGTATATTTGTGATATTAGATGAATTTGGTGAAGCATAGAATTATCTTCATTGTCATTTTGGGACCGTTACAATCCCAAAAAAGGACATCCCAGGAAAACTCCCTCCACAAAACCATATTTTCAATCAGAGACATTTGTTTCAACAATCTCTTGTTTGTTCTCACAAGTTTTGAAAATGTTTTAAGTTACCCTCGTATCGTGGCAAAACAAATTAAGGGCACAAAAAAATTCTTTTCTTATTCAGATACTTATCTTATTATTGAACCGTATCATGGATAACATGTCTTTTTCAGCGAACGAACTTTTATCGTCGGCAAGAGGTCATGATATATTTTAATTTTCCGTACCAGCTACCGACAGGAACGATATAGCCGACCTTTGACAGGAAATATCTATTCATTCATGCTTATCTCCAAAGAGTAAGATTTGTTCATTGTAAAATGAATTAATTGGATCAGGAAAGCAACGCATGTTATCGATCATAATTCAGAGGTAGGTTGATGGGTGTTTTATGAGAAATTTGAACCATGGTTCCAATATTGGATGGTCACTGAGTTCAATCAATCTCACAATTAAGTACTCATTTGAGAATGCCTGAATTATCAAGTTTGTTATCATGCATTAATGAAAGCATTGCAATAAAATATAGTCTTTGGTCTGAATATTTTGTGAACCAAGGACGACACATGATTGCATTCGTTCGGCTAGGATATATGTTGGCTTAGGGAAAACCAGGATGATAAAAGTGATATCTGCCCCAACTTCCACTTCGTGGAATTGTGTGGAGAGACAGGTATTTTTTGGTTTAACGAAATATTTGTTTCATTGAATTGGACTCTCCAATAAACAAACAAGAACTTTGTTCGTTTTATTTATTCCTTCTCTTTATTGGTACTCATTTTGCATCAAAGTTCTGAGTTTGGAATTGACTTGAATTCGACGAATGAGTGAATCCCATGATTTCGGAACTTTTCAGTGACCAATTTTGACTCAATATTTCCGGTACCATGAGATTGTGTTTCGCCTAGTATAAAGTAAGAGAACCGCATTATTCATGTTAATACAAGCTCAGACCTGAAATGATGAAAATGCCGACTGTCTCATGGCGTTCCATTTATCTTCTCCCATGAAATCATTCACCTATTCTGTGGAGTTCCTATACGTGCTTCAATTTGGAGACAGAGTTCGGGTATTTCCGCTAAATTACAGGAACGAGAGTAAGTCTGCAAGGGATTCTAGTTAAAAAAATTTCAATTACTGCTCCTTGACGATAGCAGACTAAAACATGATCTTACTCCCTGAGTGAAAAAATTCGCATACCTCAAATTCTTTGAGCTGACACATGACGTTGCTATTTGATCCGGCTAGAAAAACTCATCCGACAGAGGAACTACCAATTATTTTAATGAATATAATTTTTCAAGTATTCAATCGTAAAAATGAAGAATTGCTATCAAAATTGCTGTCTACTACGTCATACGTCAATGATATGAAATAGGTATCACTCTGTTGTTAGGTGAAATATTTATTCTCATTTTATTTTATTTTTTAGATCATTCAATATTCAGAAACAATAATGCGACTATAACAAATAATAAAAACTTCATGGTCAAAATGAAATTGGACTACCTATACCATGAGAAAAGTCATATACCTGGCATGGAAGAAGATGTTGAAATAGTCATTTCTAATAATAATAAATACTCCTCTGGAATTCATGATGATCAACCCAGTACAAATGATGAACAAAATCAAGAAACATCTCAAAGACCTACCTGAAAAGTTTAGAGACTTCGAAATGTATTTTCTTTCGGATACTCCTGAATCATTCGAAGATGCTGTTAACAATGAGGGATGGAAAAATAATTGATAAAAACATTAATGCTCATGAAAAACATTGTACATTGGAACCAGAATATCTTCCGTCGGGAAAATAAGCCATCGATTCAAGATTGGTGTTTACTGTAAAAGAAGACGGCTTTAAAAAGGCACGTTTGGTTGCCAAAGGCTTTCAGACCGAACCTTTCTATGAAGTTTACTCGCCAGTAGTAAGACACGCTACTATCATAATGTTGATTGCACATGCTCTACAGGAGAAATGGGAAATCAGACAACTTGATATTTTTACGGCATTCCTGAACGGTGATCTTGATCTTGACATTTATAACAAAATTCCAGATGGAATTTAATGCAACCAGAAAATGAAACAAGAAATTTCAACTTTTTTGCTGAGTGGTATGTATTGGAAAGGTCACTTTATGACTTTTGTTTTTACGTAGGACCAGATATTTTTGTAGGCTTTTGGATCGACGATATCATCGTTTGTGGACCTGGGAGCGATAAGTTAATTAACGCACTCAAAGATGAATTCAATGCAAAAGATTTGGGAATCCTATGTCATTTTCTTGGCACAAACTTCCGTATTGACGAGGATATATGCGTAATCTCCCAAAAGAAGCTGAGAACGAAGTGCTTGCCAATTTCAACATGAAGGACTGTAAATGTGTGGCTACTCCAATGGAGCACAATTTTCAGGCGACGGACAAAACCCCAATTGATGCACATTATGGACAACTTATTGGAAGTCACATGTATATTGCTGTCATAAGCCGACCTGACATAATGTTATAATGTTTTCAGTTTAATTTTTGAGCAGACTCTTTGACAAACCCACTCATCAACTGTGAATTGTCGCTAAAAGAGTTTAGAGGTATTTATGTCAAACCAGCAATCTGAATCTGACCTCTTAATGAAAATCCAGTGATGTCGGAATAATTGCATACTCTGACGACGATTATGCTAGCGATGCCGATGTAAAGAATCGAAAGAGTGTCAGCGGTTCAGCTATCTTCTACAGAGGAAACGTAGTGTTTTGACAGACAAAGATATAATAGGATTGTTTCGCTAAATCTACTTAACGAATCAGAGTATCTAGCAGCATCGCTGACAGCTTCAGAAGTTGTTAATTTCGTCAGCACTGCGAGTCAATTGAATCGAAATCGTTGCTCGACTATGGTTTTCATCGATAATCAAGGAGCAATAAAAGAAATTCACAATTACGAAATAAAAATTTTAATTTTTCTGTTCAATATTTAATGTAGTTTAAAGTTTACAGTAATTCAGTTATTGCATATTTTGAAGTATAATTATTTAAAATTGAGAGGGGGTTTTGTATATATTTTCTTACAATTTTAGTAGACATACATATGATGACAGTGATGGAATAGTAGTTGTCATTGTCAAATGTGAGAGTTCTTTCATTTGTATGCCTTCTAAATATATGTTCCTTTTCGTACTGTTGATTACTTTTATCCGTTACATATTTCACTCTCGATCCAAATGTATCAATGCCGTTTGAGTAGTCGATTAATGAAAATACAAAAAAATTATTTCTCTTTTAACTCCGTAAATGTACTAAATAAATATTTCTGTTAATTTTTCCTGTTAAAATAAACTGAAACATTCCAAAGGAGAGTGAATCAAATTACTCATAACCATTGAACAAAGCAAGAATATTTCATTTCAGTGGAAAATTGTCACTATGTCAATATGCATTCATGAAAAAATCAAGATGCTAAAACCCCAAACAAAAATATACTGCTGGAAAACGAAAACTATAAAACGACCAGAGTACTGGGTACATGTATGTGATAAACTAGATACACTCGTACAAGACAACACGAGATATGGTAGTAAGATGTGGTGACGGTAATTCCAGAAAACATCCTGTGAAACTGGGAGTTTCTCAGGGTTCAGTAGGTACTGGGACCACTACTTTTTACTATCTTTATCAATGACCTACCTGAACACATAAAAGCTCACATAACTATGTATGCTGATGATACTACCATTACAATCGCTAGAAATACTATCAATGTATTGAAAGCGGAAGTGATAAGAGTTGTTGAAGAATTTGGAATCAGGTGCCAACGAAATTCATTAATCCTGAATGCCGATAAAACAATGACAGTGAATTTCTATCTCAGGCGCCCTATTCCCAATATGCTACCAGTGATCTAAATAATAAATTATCTGAAAAGGGGAAGTTTTTGGGGTCTCATATAGATAGTCAGCTCACCTGGGCTGACCACACAGACAGTGTCTGTAAAAAACTTAATAAATGTCACTTCGCAATTTCACAAATGAAGTATTGCAATGACACAGCTGGTTTGTTGACCATATACTATGCTTTAGCTTACTCACATATATCACAAAACGTTATGTGATGGGGCAGAGCCACAAATTTCACAAAGTTTTCTCAGTACAAAAAAGAATTAAAAGATTGATTTTCAAAATAGGATATTTAGATAATTGTAAACCAATTATGATTCGGAATGAAATCCTTAGTGTTCCTTGTATATATATTCTTAAGTGTCTGATGTACGCAAGAGAAAATCTGAAATATCGACCCACTATCTCAAAACCCTTATGAACACTCGAAAATAGCAATACTTTGATGGCCCCTATACATCGTACGCTAGCTTATGAGAAATCACCACTTTATAATGCTATCAAATTATATAATAAGCTCCCTCTAACACTTAAGCAAATTCCTGACAGGCCCAAATTCAAATCCAACGTGAAAAAATTTCTTGTAAATAATTGTTTTTACAGTATACCTGAATATTTACCTGTTTAATGGATTGTAAAAATGCCTCTCTATTTGTAAATGTTTACTTTTATCTATTGAAATAGCTATGTATGTACCCAACAATTTTATGTTATTTGTATAGATGTATTCCTTTTTTCATTTGTTTATTGCAAGTATAATACATTATGATGTGCCACATTATGTACCAGTAGCACGGATATTTCATCTCGACTTCATCTAATTTTAGGTTTTAACAATGATTAATATTTGTGAATGTTTAATTTTATCTAGAGAAATTTCTATGAATGTTTTTACATATTTTATTTGACTTTGGTATAGTATCCATTTTTTTAATATTATTCATTTATTTATTGTAACTACATTATGACGTGCCATTATGTACTACCTGTATCTGACTCAGATAATAAATTTCTATTCTATTCTATATCATACGTTTAAATGTATGATAAAGTTCAGTTTAAACATATTTCAAGGTTGCTTCCTTTCATCAATGCCAGAGTAGGTCAGACGAATTAGTCCTGTCCCACCCATCTAATGATAACACCCAAAGTTAGAAAGCAAGAAGCTAACAAAGACTCCTGGGAGAGTAAATGCGTCAATTCAAACAAAGTATCAAGAAGTGTGAAGAGAGTTTCAAATAAAGAAACAAATAATTTCGACGAAGTCGAATCCCCTTCCCTCCCCTTCTCTCCCCTTCTCTTGTGGGATAGTGGAGAGAGACAGGGACAACTATTAGCGCCACGTGAGGGATCAGCTACGATTTTCAAATTTCAAAAATTAATTCTTCTGTAAATAGAAGGTTTTAATTTCACCATTAGAAACAACTTCATATTATCCTAACTTAACATTCTCCCTCTAAAACCTTGAATTTGTTATCCTGTAGTCATAATATGTTATTTAAGGGCAGGGATCTCTGAATCTAAGCAAATCATATTCAAAATTTGAGTGATAAATAAAAATAACCAAAAATATGTATTTAAACAGAATAATATGCTCTCTTTATTTATAAGTCGAGTGAACATGTTTGATAAACTTTTCGTATTTGATTATAAAGTGTTCAATTATAATAGGTCAGTATTCACATATTGAACAAGGTAAACTTTGGTTATAGGAATAATCTGAAACAAATTGTGTTGTGAGAAGAAATTATTTGTTTTATTTATTTGAAACTTTGGCATTCTTTTCAAATTTCTTTTGAATTCAAGAAGAATCTTTGTTTGGACATCCTACTCCTGTAGGACCATATTAATCCATAGTAAAATGAGCGTTATAATGAACTACATATGTAGAACTATGTCCCAAAGAGCTGTAGAGGCCCCCCTATTGAAAAATTATTTATCTGATTGAAGGATTACACTTTCCATACTGTATTGCAGGCTTGTAGAAGAAAATATTTTGTGTGATGTTTGTATTTTATTATTGTAAAAAATTATGAATATAGCACTGATGTCCAATCACCATAAGGGTTACTAAGCGTCGAGTTGAAAATTGAAATTGTTTTTATTTCTTGATTCTCAAACAACTGACTGAATACCTGCCATGTACTTTAATTTCAAATAATTCATTAGTGATCGATTTGCGTGGGCACCAGTTTTATATTAATAATTAATGAGTTGTACTCAAAATGTATCCCCCAATCAATTATTACTTGAAATTTGTGTTAAAGTTAGACTTTCCAACAGTAACAATAATTATGGATATGGCGGATAGTTTCAGTTGATACTTATTGTTGATGCGAATAATCAGAAGCACGTATAAACTGTAGGTTGAGTTTGTACAACTAACTAACGTCTGCCTTCAATATTTTCATTAACATTTTTGTGGTCATAAGATAATTTTTTGTTGGCAGGAGTTTTCATGAGTTATGAATATAACTATCAAGTATAATGCAATGGATTTTTCAATAACTAGTAACAATAGACATATGTTGAAAATGAATGTTTTTTACGTAAAATGTTAATATTGACAGATATAAATAAATAAGGAAACACTTTTTCAAGTAACAATTTACAAAAGACATATGAATGCCATTCAACGTTAATATGTGCTCTTTAATACTGGCGCACAGTCCAGGAATTAGTAGCATAAAAACATTCAATAAACATAATTTGATCTTCCACACCGGCGGCAATTGATTGAGAGATACGCTTCTTCATATTTTATTTATAATAATATTAGTTATGCTAGTGATTCTTGGAATATCTGCCATCATGGAAAGGTGTACTTATATAAACGTTATATGGCAGACATATTTCTATTATAACGTGTTACTCAAAAATGTATCGCTCTTTCGTTAATCAATAATGCATATGTGTAACTCATGAAAACTTCTGCTATTGGAGATTTTTGAAAATATATCGATGGCTGACATCAGTTACACAAACTGAGCCTACGATTTGTTTGTATTTATGCGAGCCTGTTATTTAAAAACGTGCTAAATGTCTACAGCTGTGGAGTATTTTGATTTCGTTTACAGAACTCTACAGAAATGTCAACTAGCATACATAAGTCAATTGTTGTGGGATTCCGAAAACAACACATTCTTGTAAAATTATTTATACCAAAATTAAAGCTTGGAAAAAAAAATTAGTCGGTCAACTGAGTAACTGGTAGACTTCAATACTGAGATAAAATCACACAAAAACATTCGTTCGTGGCAAGGAACAAAAATGTCCAAAAATGAGGGGAAATATACTGTTCATTCATTTACCTAATACTTGATGAATATTTTCTTATTATTTTTATCTCCATACACTCAAACATCCCTCCATCAATAAAACAAATAATTTCTGACTCCCTTGTTTCTCAGGGATGAGGACCCTTGAGTAAGAAATTATGACAGAAAAAATTTTGGAATAACTTAAGGTACCTAACCTTCTCTCAGTCGACAATGAAAACATATAGGTATCATAATTTAATTATGAACGATCCTAAATAATTTGACATCGTGATATTTAGATGTTTCGTTGTATGTTGTAATACAGTATAGTGATTGAAAATTTTATTTTAGGCACATTTTTTGTCTTGTAGCTATAAAATCTGTCGATAGGGTTTCAGAATATTTGTTGTTAGGAAAACGTTCGTAATTATATTACTTAATGACACGTTATTCTCAAACGCGCGTGACAAGCTGTTATCTTTTACTGATAAAACTATGAGTAATTATGAGAGCAAAGGAAATACAGTTATTGAACAATCGTGGAAAATAGGATGTTCCTTCATAATAGAAATATACTTATGAATGTTTTAGTAATTCTTAACATAATATCGGAAACAATAATCGACTCAAGATAAAGAATGTGTAATTTACTTACCGTTACACATTTTTTTTTTTTTTTTCGAAAACCTTTCTTTCATGAAATTAACGAAACTGAATCAGTGTCTCACTTCTCATGTAAACACCCCCCCGTAATTCCGTAATTTTTGCCGTTGAATTCTGATTCTTGTAGAATCGACAGATGTTTCATTTCTAATGAAAACACGTCTGTAACTTCTTATATTTTTAACTTGGAACTGTGATATTGGCAGAATTATTAGGCATATTTCGTTTTATGGGAAATGGCTTTTGGTGAATTTGGCAGGATTTTCGATATGTTGTAGTTCCTGATGCGCTGATCAAAAGTGTCTATAGCCACAAAGCTAAAAATGGACAGTTTTTTTGGAATATGGGGCTTCGAAAATGTTTTTTGTTTTTTATTTTTGCGGTAATCACTCATCAATATGACGGCTCTCATTTTGCGTTGGGACTGAATTTGGATGTTCGGTATCCAGAACCATCGATATCTTTCAATACACTAGCCATGAAATAAGATAAATCTTCCAAGAACTTCCTTACATCTGTCCATGTTACGAAATTCGCTTCCAACACCTAAATTTCCCAATTCCATCTGAGAGGTACTATCAGGTACCAAAGATGCAGTTAATTTCATGGATTCGTTTGGTTTTGAGATGCTCTCATCCATTTCAAGTCATTCTGATAAAAATTTCTTGGAACTCTATTGTCAGATTATCGCTATTCATGAGCAGAAAGCCATATATCACACGAAAATGATTTTAGTAGTAATCATATTTATTATCTCTGAGATTATATGATTATGATTTTCCCGTTCTCCGCTTTACAGCTCGCTAAGCCTATTAGTAATGAACATTTCAGAGCACATATTCCATATTATATGAATAGGATATAATCATAATTATTTCGTCCTATTTTCAAAAGATTCCCAATGTTCCTACGTGAAGTTTAATATATACCCTGTGTGTTGTTTGTATTTTTCATATTGTGTATCTTCCTGTATAGTATGAAATGTTTTTTGATGTGTCAGTAAAAAGTAAAAAGTCAGTCTTGTCACTGCTGATATTTTGGAAAATATAAACGGTTTCAAACCAAAGTCAAAGCTGAAACCGAGCACAAGCATATACAAAGTGGTCCTTCGAGTATAAGAAAAGCCCTGAAATGTCTTCTAAGTCGCCATCACCAGGAATTCAACAAAGTATTAGGAGAAGTGAAGGGAAAACCAAAGGTCATCCGCCTTCTCGTTTCATGTCTGAAGATGAAAATGTGAAATTGGAAAAGTTTAAGGCAGATATTGACATGTAACAAAAATCCGTCAACTGATTTGTTAAATAGAAAGTCCGGCGAAAAGAAATCTTCACATATTTCTGTTGAAAGCAATATAGTCAAGTCTACTTCCATAATGTCTAGTCATAAGACATCTTCACACAAAACAAAAAGGAGCAAATTGTCTAGTAGTTTGAGAAGAAAACAATTAGAATTAGAGTTGGAAAAAGTTAGGAAATTGGCTGAAATCCAAACAGTTCAAATGAATTTAAAGAAACAAGTTATTGAGAAAGAAACTGCATTGAGAAAAGCAGAGTTAGAAGAGAATTACCAATCTAGTCGTGCATCCAGCAGTAAATATAACGTGGAAGAATATGAAACTCAATCAGTTTTGTCGAATAAATAATTTTTCGTCCTCAACTGGGTCAATGCTGTAGATAATTTTCAACCACCAGCACCAAATTCCCATGCCCGTCAATCCATGTGCAAAGATCTTGTCGAGAGGAATTTGAATATTTCGAACCCAAAGAACAGAGTAGTTCTTTTGAGAGTTGCCCCTATCATCTTGGCAAGTACAACTGGTGATCAAGTAGAAACATATGCCCTTTTTGATGACTACAGTAACGATGCCTAACGAACATATTTCCAATAAATTGGGTTTACAAGGGCAAACTAAGCCACTCTCTCTGCAATGGAATAATACATTTTCAAATTATATAGAAGATTCCCAAGTAGTTTCTTTGAAAATCAAGGGAATCGCCCCGGGAAATAAGACGTTCACTTTGTATCAAGTTAGAACAGTCAAGAATCTATCACTCCCGATCCAAAATGTAAATATAGGAGAAGTCTATAAACGTTGGGCATATATTCGAAATATTCCCGTTAGCTCCTTGAGAAATACCCAACCAAATATACTCATTGGACAGCATAACTGGCCATTAACAATCCCTCGCAGTCATATTCAAAAAACTTGGAATGATCTAGTGCTAACAAATACGTGGTTGGGATGGATAATTCATGGAATACTTCCATCTTATGAACCGAACAGAGACTACAGTTATCTAATGAACAATTATCATGAAAAAGATGACGAGTTATATAACTTGATGAAGAATTACTTTAAAATAGAAGATATAGGTACCTACCAAATTTCCTGAGAAATCAAAAGAAGAGATATATGCAGAAGAAATTTTAGAAAAAAAAAACACAAGAAGAATAAATGAATTTAAATGGGAAACAGGTTAACTGTGGAAACATGAAGACATACGGTTACCAGAAAGTAAAAGTAATGCACTTATGAGATTGAAATATATCGAAAGACGTCATCGATCCAAACAAAAGAGACAAGATACGATTTATATTCGATTGTATAAGCCTCACCAATGTGCTTTTACGTGTACCAAATTTGAAAAATTACACTATAGGGGTAACGTGGAGATTGAGTCGAGGAAAATTTGCCTTCAGTGGGGATGTCAAAGAAATGTTCTTGCCGATAAATATTCGTAGTGGACGCCAAATAACCCAGGAACTCATGGCTCAGCGGATTGATTACAAACATTTTCCCCGAAAACGACAGACAAGTAAGAGTTGTCGATGTAAAAAGCAAATCTACAATTAATAGAAGACCCACAGCAAAATTTTATGAATTCAATACGGAAACTAGACATCAAAGAATTTTCTGAAAACTCAGAAGGAGATACCACAGAACCAGTACATGACGAAAACTTATTAAAAGTATAATGGATCAATATACAGGGTGAAATATATTTCAGGTTTTTCTCATCATTCTTTGTATTTGAAAAAAATTAATTTGTTTATATTGAGATGTTATGTCAGATTGTGATAAGTAATATAGGAATTGTTTACCTTTCATTCCGTATTGCCTCATTTCTTTAATTTGCCGAAACAAAGGTCCTTCGAGTATTTTTTGTCAAGGATTATTTGCCAATCCACAATTCAGCCTAAGCCGAAACAGTGTCCTAAACGTAGAACCAGATGAAGAATAATGAACGATAGTGCATTACTGAGGAGGAGTGTTTCTACGTGAAGTTTAATATATTACCTTGTATATTGTTTGTATTTTTGATATTGTGTATCTTTCTGTATTATTATGAAAAGTTTTTTGAAGTGTCAGTAAAAAGTAAAAAGTCAGTCTTGTCACTGCTGATATTTTGGAAAATATAAACGGTTCCAAACCAAAGTCAAAGCTGAAACCGTGCACAAGCATATACACCCAAAATGTCATTTTCAAAAAATAAAAATTATTTTAGCATGAACAGATGTATGGAAAATCTTCATTTTCATTTTACTGATAGTGTGGAGTAATGCATTGAAAATTATCAATGGCGGTGCCCACTACAACTGAGAAGGACCATTTGTCGGTAGGATCTGGATACCGAACATCCAAATTAAGTTCCAATCCAAAATGAGAGCTCTCAGATTGATGAGTAAATACCGCAAAAATTGAAAAAAATCTATTTTTGAAACTCAGTACATCGAAAACTATCCATTTTTAAGCTTTGTTGCTATATGGATACTTTTGATCACTACATCAAGAACTACAACATATCGAAAATTTAGTCAAATTTACCCGAAAGCCATTTCCCATAAGAAATGTGCGGGGTCCTTTGTATCTTTTTTTGTGATGATTTTTTTCTGAAACCAAATGGTTCAGGAGTGAAATGGTTGTTCTGGTTACGAGTCCAAAGATATTTCCAAGATATTTTGCCTCCCATTATGATTTTTCGGTAATATCGGTTGTTCCATCGCCGTTGTCGTGCAGTGTTATGGTTGAAATGGTCTCTTCGAGCTCATTTTTGGTGTATATATCAATCCTACAAAATTTAGAATTCTACGGCAAAAATAGCTGAAGTTACGGGGGTGTTCACAAGAGAAGTGAACTTCTATAAAATTGATAGTATAAATGGGGAGTGTTAAAAATGCAACTCGATCCATATATACAGAATGCAGGTTGTTGGTGCTTCTCACAGCCATATTATACAATTCAACGTCATTTCGTTTTGAAGACATTCAAATATTTCTTATGTGATTTCTACCACACACAATTTTTCCTCTCACCTCCCATGTTAATAATTGAACACTCAGCAACGGGTAATTTCCCACCTCAAAATTAATGTTTATGATACAGAAAACTAACAACCTACCAGGGCGTTGATGGGTTTCTGCATAATATTGGAATATACTTATCAGAGCGCCTCTCTGAATATTTGAGAAATCATTTTAATGTAGCGACTGAATGAATTATTCGACAGATCGAAATGGGCGAGAATCAGAAATGTTTCGTGATTTTTAAAACGGCATTCAACTAGGTCGATAATCAGAAACGTCTGAACGAACAAACAGTATGGAAATCTACAAACATTCCCTATCATTCCCAAGAAATGTATGTCAATATCCGTAACTGATAAATATTACAAAATTAATCCTAGATCAAACATAATCTCAAAAATCTTAGGAGCACTCATTCCTGAGAAAAATGAAACTGGTGAAGCAGGTGCAGAGGGTATTATAGAAATATTGAATATGAACTCTAGGTTTTCAATAATGATGGCAAGTAAAACCATCATAAAGAAATCGAATCAGATGATGGGACAATAAATGTTCATATTGAGATTAGATTAGATAGGTTTATTCTCTACCACCAACTGGTTCCAAAACTGCACTCATATAGGTATTATGTGTTTACAAATCTATAGTATTATATCAAAAAACTAACTTATTAAGGTATATTGGGGCCGATATATTCTCGTTTCAGTTATGGCATAAGTTCCAGCGGTTGGTCACCTCAGTTATATCCATAAGCAGTAGTAAAATATTTTCAATTCCAACGGTTTTATTGTGTTTATAAATCAACTCAGACCTACAGGGAATACTCGATGAGTTGAATCGATATGTATATGGGAAACTACTGGGAGTATTTCTCTGAAAATTTGTATACAAGAGTGTTCCGTGGAGCTCGTTTCAGTTAAAATATTTACAGTTGTCTACGATTTCCGGTCATACGGGAAGTGGACCCCAACTTAATTTTTTCGAACTGAACACTGAACTGAAACCGAAAGAATCGACAAGAAACAAATGCTGAGGTGTCAACAAACAAAATTTGTTAATATTTTGCGTTTGAAGCGTGGTGAAATTTTTTATCACGTCCCATTTCGAATTCAAAAATGAACATTACATAAATTTTTTAGTCATTTATGAAGGATTTGACATGGTTATTGAAAAAATCTGTGAAACCTACTCTCCGCGATATCCAGATAGACCAACGCACACTCATGTTACCATGACGCAGATCATTCACAAATGTGAAACACACGGGTAGTATGTTGAAAACCAAATCAAAATTAAACCTATCATAAACAATGGCCGCGATTCATATTTAACTATAAAACACACACACAGAAACAATTAATTGAACAAAGTAAATGTTCAAACTGGTTGCCCCCCAACTTCTAAACCTCTATGCATTCCTAAGTCTCTCTTGGCAATATTTTTTTGTTGCGAACGGTGCAGCATTATACGACCTCAAACAAAATAGTCTTATGGAGTGTTATCTGTCGAACGAGGGGGCCATCCATTGGGTTCAATCTTCGCTATCCAACGATCATCAAAATTATTGTCTAAAACGTTTACAGGTGCCATATTATGAGGTGGGGCTCCGTCGTGTTGTTACCACGGCTGATTCCAGTTCAAATCTAATGGATGTAAATAGTTTTCTAAAATTTCGAGACATATCTGATCTAAGATAAAAGAAAAATATTTTTTTATGCCACTCTTTGATCTACAATAAGCTTTTCGCATCAAAATGTTCATCATAAAAACGCACCACAAGCACACCGCCATTTTTTATTGCAGCAAAAACATTGAAACTCCGGTAACCTCGAAACTCTCTTTCTCGAAATACGTGTAGATTAGTATCACTTTAGTAATGTGAGCTATGGCTGTTGAAACTTCCATTTTTCTCATCCGTCCTTATCAACTTCTGTAAAAAACTTCGTCTCTTTGAATTTTGATCGATATGAGTTCGCAAAAATCATTCCCCCTTTGACCGTCATCTGCTGTAAAATTCTGAACTAATGAGAATTATTACGGATGGTACTTATTTTTTAAAATTATCTGAACACTCATCACAGGTATTCCCATATCTATTTCTGCATCTACTAAGGAATTATCTGGATACGCTCTGAAGTATACCAAGACTGTAAATTCATTTTTTCTATTATCTACGATAGGTTCACTTTTTCCTTGATTTTTCACAATCTACCGATGTGTTTTGCAATTGTGAATGAGCCATGTCAGGGTGTCATGAGTGGGTGTTGGTCTGTCTATCCGGGTATCGCGAACGGAAGGAAGGTTTTACTGTCTCTTTTAATAACCTTAAATTATTAACAAATTGAAGCAATCTTTGTTACTATATAGGACATGGTCAATTCTTTCGATATAATTATGCTTTAACGCCAAATTATTAGCAAATATTATTTGTTGACAATTCAACATTGACTTCATGTCAATTCTCCAAAGACGGACTACTGATAATTCAGGTATCTCTGATATCACACGTAAATTTAAGTTTATTTTTTCAAGATTCTATAATATAGAAGGGTTGTAAGCATAAACTTCCCCTATGTTTCAGCGAAGAATCCACTGGCGTAGAGAAAAAACGGGGTTGACAATTGTACAAAATATTTTTTGAAGAGTTTTTAAAATTTAGGAAGTTTCAGCTCTTATTCAGGCAAATTCTAACAATTTTTGACCTGACTCTTTGATTCTAAAAAAATATTTTTAGTTAATGGAACTGCATCTGTCAAAATTTTCAACAATGTACTGAAAACTAGGGCCTTTTAGACATATGGTGATCCGTATAAAGTTATGCACATTTTCGAAATATATGCTGTAACTCAGCAACGATGATACATATCGATATGCGGTATTCACCATCAAAGGACACCATACGATAACATATGAGACATTGGCTCTCGTTCAAATTGGCTGAAATTGAATTATGTTGTAGAAACATGGGTAGCAAGAAAAATGTAAGAGTTTGAAATATTTTGTATGCCTCGTTTCCTCTGATCCCTCAAGTCAGGGCATTGTTGTTATGTCGCAATTTTTAAGGATACATTGCGCATGTCAGCTAGATTTTGATTTCTGTCGGACTCATGGCAACGAAAACCCAAAAATACTGCCTTTAATGAAATATGTAACAATAAGAGGGAATTGAAACGTTCATTGCAGCTTGTTGGGAGAATAATCGATATAGTCTAGTCAGTACGGCAACGCTGAATTTGGTATTTGACAGAACAACAACAAAAGAACTGTTTGTTTTCGTGTTTGGCTTATAGGAGTATTTTTTCGTGAATAAAGGACAAATTCTGAGTCGATTTGTGTTTAACTATCGTTAGTTTTCATTATTAAACAATGGTGAAGCGTTGTGAAATGTGTAAAAGTCTATTTGAAGCAGGATATCAAAATATATAATTTCATAGGTAATTTACCAGTATCGTAAATATCGAGAAAGGGAAACCGAATTGGGAAAGAGTGAAATGAATGAATTATAAAAAATATGTCAATTAGAGCATCGGCTCAAAATCATGTGAAGATTCTTTCATTATAATTTCAGGTTTTCATTCCATATTGGGTTTTCATTATTTCTGTTTGATTGAACCACAATATATCTGTAAACAATGCATGACACTGCCAGCGAGGGAAATGGCTATTGCTGTCTTCGTTCATAATAATAGGCCTCTCTCTCAGAAGATGTCCGTTACGAACAAAGTTTAAGCCGTGAGTGGCTAGTTATATACTCATGTAGGTTGTGTTGCTTGATAGGAGGTAGTTTCAGAGATATGAGCGGTCAAAGTTCGTAAAAACGTCGTAATTAGGTTGGATTGACATAAAAAAAAATTACAAATTCGGGATAAAAATGTATTGATCGGAACTCGTTATCATGTCCAATTGTTATTTTATTAATGATAGTACGCTGAATTTGGTATTTGGTAAGGTTTCTAAGGGGAATAAGTAGTCGAAAATATAATTTTTCGAATTTTTTTCTAGTACTGTTTTAGAGCAAACAAATCATATTTTGGCAAGACATCATAGTTTCAGTCTATTTTATTCGATTGTAATGTATTCTGATTCTTATTAGCACTCTCTGTTTGAAATATCAATTTTAAAAATTTTGGAAAATACCTCTATAATGAAAACAATTGAAAGATCGTTTCTGACAACAAAAAATATAATTCATTGGTACTGTTGATTGAACAAAAGATGAACTTATTTTCTGATGAATTCAGGTGTTCAATGTTACCTTTCATTTAAATACAGGGTTCGTTTAATTTTTTTGTCATTCGTAATGTTCTTGTTGAATATCTCAAATGATGTTGGGTTAATTTGAAACTAATTTTTTTCTATACCATTTTGGAAATGTCGACTATTATCTATGGAAGTTTTATCAACTCTGTTGTTGCGTTTCTAAGATATACAATTTTGAAGTTCACGATATTACAATATGTGGGGTTATTACTATCGATTAATCTAAACTTCAGTGAAGTTTTCGATTTTGATACTATGAACAACCCAAACTAGACTCAACAACAATATTGAACTCAACAAAACACGCAAACTCAAGAACATATAATGAATAGGATAAGCCCGCCATCAAGGAACAATGAAGTACCCTAGCCAGAAATTATTAAGTAATGTTTTAGATTGCGCAAAATAGACCAATCAATAACAATATCCATATTATTTGAATTTCAGATTTTGAGTCATTAGCTATTGATTGTCTTCAAGAGTAGGTACTGTATATATTGTTTCTAACTTACTAATTATTGAAGAAATAAATATTTCGTAAAACCGATAAATGCCTGTTTCTCCACACAATTCCACGAAGTGGATATTGAGACAAATATCTGACAGAAAACAACTACTTCCCCCTACGGATATTGAATTATATCTGTCTTCTATTTGTACAAACTTCCTCACAGACTAATTGCAAGTGCTACTTGTTATGAAGCCATTGAATTTAATCCTTAATTTTTGTTGAAAATGACCACCTGCATACATGCATGTTTCGAGGTTATTTTCCTCTCATCAGTGCAAGGAAGGTCAAATGACAATGTAGTCGTCTTGTTCCACAAATATGAATGATAATATTCAAAAGCCTTATAGTATCCATCTACGAATGGAGCTGCGAATCACAATAAAGTAATTCGCAGCGCCATCCGCCAACAGATCAAGTAACCCTCCTGGTAGCACTGTCTCCAGGCAGAGACCAAAAGTACATAAAACGAACAAAGTTCGAGAGTGTATATAGGAGAGTTCAATTCTAAGAAACAAATATTTCGTAAAACCGAAAAATGCCTGTCTCTCCACACAATTCCACAAAGTGGATATTAAGGAAATTATTTGTCCGTCAGGAACGTTGTACAAATGAAAGACAGATATAATTCAATATCCGTAGGGGGAAGTAGTTGTTTTCTGTCAGATATTTGCCTTAATATCCACTTTGGAGAGACAGGCATTTTTCGGTTTTACTGATTATTCGCAATTTCGAACAGTGTCCATAATATTAATTGTGTTTTTTCGTTCAAAGTCGTTATTTATTCTTGAGTTTGCGTGTATTGTTGAGAACAATCTTGTTGTTGACTATAGTTTTTGTTGTATCGAACGAATTATTTCAGAAAGATATGTAATGAAATTCCATTCATCAAAAGTTTCCCTGAAGTTTTGTCCAATCGATACATATATCGTAATATCGAAAACTTCAAAAAAACATATCTTAAAAATGCAAAACTTCCATAGATAATAATCAACCTTCTCAAAATGATATGGGTAAAATAAGGTCCAAATAACCCAAAGAATTTCTGAGATATTCAATAAGATTTAAGAATTAACGCACCCTGTACCTAAATGAAAGGTAATATTGAACAACTGAATTCATCACAAATTTACTTTATCTTCTGTTCAATCAACAGTACCAATAAATTATATTTTTGTAGTAAAAAACACTCTGTAATATTTTTTCATTACAGAGGAATTTCCCGAACTTTTAAAAATCCATTTATCAAATAGAGAGAAGTATCAATACACAAAATACGGTTTTTTTGACTCGAATAGACAGCAAGTATGACAGAAATATGGTTATTTTTCCTAGAATAGCACTAAAAAAAGAATTTCGAAAAACGATCTTTTTGACTATGCCCTGTTTAGACTGTAATGTTCTATCATTAATAAAATAATAATTGGACATGTCAACGAGTTCCGATAAATACATTTTCACCCTGAATTTGTTTTATTTCGACCAGCAAAATAGTTTTATGTCAATCCCACCCAACCACGACGTTTTTATGAACTTCAACCGCTTCTATCTCAGAAACAACACACACAAAATCTTTCAAACTCACACATTCTTTATAATATGACCCATGCTACTACAACATAATTGTTGTTCGAGAGCCAATTTTCCATGTTCTCGTGCGGGGTCCTTTGTCATAAAAACTGATCCTCATCTCACAATCATGAGTTTTCATCTATCTAGTTTGAAAACAAACTTTTTCATTCATAAGTGTTCAAATTGGCCAACCCTGTACAGTGTAGGCAACATATGGAATTTTTCGTTTTTGGAACAAAAGCCATTTCCGACAAAAAAGTTTTGCATGTTCTAAAACCTTATTTTGAACAATAAAACCTAGAAATTTGTCAGTTTCATATGAATGGACAATGTCGAAAATTGGTCTGATGTAAAGTTGTTCATAATTAAACATTATCTTCAAATATGCAATCATATCTATCAACAGTATTGTCTAAAAATAAACGGGTTTCATCGATTTTTCTCTATAGTTATACTTGAGTTAACCCATTAAAATAATGACCATACTCATGGACAACTTTTGAATAAAAATGTATGAAGAAATAGATGAACTTGATGTTACTGTGGACGAAAATATATATACACATGATTACTAATTCTGAACATCGTTCTATAATGATTTGTCGATATTGTCTCAAATAAAAGTACTTTACCCTTGTTTAGAAAATTTTTTGTTTAAAATTGTTTTTTTCCGTTAACCATCTGTCTTCCCGCTACGAACGACAGCTCTCAGAAGTCGAAACTTGTGCGAGCTAAGGATTAACAAGGCTTACCTTTTAACGTGCGATTCAATATGACATTGTAATAATGTCATATTTTGTTTTACATTATTCGCATAAGATTGAGTAATTTTGAATTATCATTTTTTATCAATTGGTTCTAGGACATGCAGAACTGTATATAAAGAATACATTTTTTGTTTTGAAAAAAATATAGTTTTTCCATATATCACCAACTAAAGTGAACACACTGTATGTATAGGGTGCCCGGACGGTCTAGATATACCCGCCGTTCGATTTTCAAGTAGCATTAGTCATGGAGGATCGATCTCGGAAAGCGATAATTTTCTATGGTGAAACGTGTCTCGATATGCGCCTACATGCCTTGTGGAAATCAAGTGTGATAAGAGTTGCCTAGATGCCAATTCGGATGACAAATGCTTACTTGAATCACACTGACTACCTGGAAGGTGCTCCAAGTGTTTCGTCTCCACCGGGCGCAACAGCAAATAATAATAATAATGGCCGTCCTCTACCCTTTGTGGAATACACTTAGAAATGGTTCAATCAGTTCTCAAGTGATAATTCAATGACATTGCAAATTATAGTCAGAACGGTGGTTAACAAACGAACTACAGTGTGATGCAAAAATGTGAGAAAGTGGAAACTTTCATTCTTTACTATCATCAGAAGTACTACTTTCAATCTTGTTTTCGCTCAAAGCTTCTGAACTATTATTTTATTCATAAAAAAACAACTCACGCTTAGTATCATCCTCTTCTTGTTTCCAAATATAAGTTCTCAAGTATTCCACTAATTCAGTGATGACCAAAGTAATTTGAGAGGAAGAACGCACTTCGGAGAAGATAACAGATGCACACTGCAGGGAAGAACTACTAACTGAGACAGTATCAGTGGAACATTAAATAAAAACATTTGTTTATTATTTATTTCATTTGCATTCGATAGGAAGCATATCATTACTCTGCCGTTTAGTGATACCGAGAGCCAGTGATAATTATGACATGATGAAAACAGCGAAAACAAATGAGTTCTTATTATAACGATATATCTCATTTTGCTGTATTCGGTATTCCCACAAATATTTACTTTAAGATAGCGATGAAACATTTTTTTTTGTTGTAATAGTTATTGTTACGTCGTCAATATTATCTTTATTTCTTGATGGAATAGACCGTTATTTTTGGTCTGACTTTCAAAAATTTCAGTCATAACACAAGTCCTATTTGATTAAAACAGATTACTAATAATCCAGCCATACTCAAATTTCGTATACTGTAAGAGTTTTGTCGGTAAATATCGAACAGAAAAAAAAAACTAATAGAGAGATATTGCAGTTCATAATAACGTCAGTCAGTAATAAAGTTGTCATTATTTTGACATACGCACGTGCAATGTGAATCGGGAATAAGGACAACTTTATTAAAATGTTGGCTGCCTTTATGAGAGGACGGATAATACCATGATTTAAAGTTCCTTTATTTCCACTTCGGGTGAGATCGAAGACACGACATAACTTATGTCTGATAATTATATGACTTTTTCAACAAAAATCGATATCGAAGCCCCCTTTGGTCATTCTATCATCACAATAATTGTATCTTAGTATGAAATTAATTAAGTAGAATGAAAATCCTGAAAAAATACATTTCATTTATAGGTTATGAATAACGAACGCCTGTGTAATAAGAGACAAACAGACAAAACTGCAATATCTCTGTTCTTAATCACAGAATAGTGCCAGTCACTATCAAAATGAAGTTGCCTTCAATACTGGCTGGCGTTATAGCAATATATCTCTAATATCTAAGTAACTGCTGAATCACCTCTGCCCAACATCTGGCTACATATCTGATAATCAGCATGGTCACTGGGCCATAACAACTTTGATGTCGTTTTGGGACACCATTTTGGGAGGGGCCGATGGGAGGGCACGACTCGCAAAATGGGTTGAACAAATTTGTATTGTACTCAAAATATTATATATCCAAATTGAAGAATTGACCATACTGTAACTTTTCTGAATCCGGACGTGACCGCATAATTATTTGACCTCGGTTTCGAGAATGTTCCAACTGAAGTTGGGCCGCGGTGGTGTGCGGGTTGAGTTCTCGCCTCATAAGCCAGAGAGCGTGAGTTCGAATCTCAGCATTGCCACCGGTCTCGTGCATGGCATCACACGTATTAAAAGGTAAGGGCTACGTCTTCCCCTAGCTCGCACAAGTCTCTGACTTTTGAGCGTTGCATGTAGGGGTGCAACTGGTTGACGGATATAACAATTTTAACAATTTTAACAAAAAAAAGTTTTTGCATGTATAAACTGGAACTGCAGGGTGCTGAATCATAGAGGGAGTTACAATATTAGTAGCAGATTTGGTTACAGAATTTGAAAATAGAGTCGGCGCGATAGTGATATGAATTATCATACTCAATTTTTAATATAAATCATAGTTGTTGCGGGTTGTTGTAGTTAGGTCGTCTAAAAAAAGCTAGTATTTTTCAACAGGCCGCAACAAATATGAATAAGTAAGGTCTCTAAGTGAATCAAATACTTGTGTATATAAATTAGTGGACTGAAGTTAAGCGCATTTTCATTACAGTGATGTCAGAAATAGAATATTAGTGTTCGCGTAGTGGAAAGTCTCTGTGCTATGTGAGAAGACTGAAAGCCTTTATCGGGCGCAATAGACTACTAGTGATCTTTCGAACAAAAAATAAGTCTTCGCGAAAAAGACAGTTTTTTGCAAGACGAGACAATAAACTGAATACTTTTTATGTGGAATAGACTTATTTCTTGGTCAAAGACAATAAAAGTTAAAATGTTTTCGGAGATTGTTTGTCTAGTTGATTTGAAGGTCGGTGAACTGAAGCAAGGAGAAGACCCTGAATCCTATTCATCCGAAGTTTCTGGAATCGACTCGAGTCCGCTAATGAATGAACTCAAAGAAACTACCATGTCTTCAAAAGAAGAATTTCAACAAAATTTGGTGAGTCTGGAAGATAAGTTTCTGGAAAGTTTACGGAAATTCAAGGAGCCTGCTGATGAAATATCTAGCACTATGGAATGGCCGGGCCCATGCTGCTGGATACAGGTGCGACTTGGACAATCTTTGGGGCTGTTTTTGCTGAAACAACAGAAAGAATTGAACTGTCAATCTGGAAACTACACACAGCAATAGGAGAGCCAGCCGCAGTTGGCAAGCTACTAATCGAACTGATTTTAGGCAGCACTTAAGTGAAATATTGGGGTCTAGGGACAGATGTCGAGAACAAGGCAATCATTGAAATGAAAATCATGAATTTCAGGGTGTTCGAATTGAATTTCAAAGACGGTGTCCTTCGTGTGAACGAACAAAAGCTGTTGATTCATGTGAGAAGTGGAGCGTACCTTAGAGGGATGAAACCATACTGGAGGCTAGCCTGGACGGGGCTGTAAGGAGAAGAAACATGGTTATATTCGAGCCCAAGCTTCACGAAAATTGGACGTTAACCGAAACTTCATGTTTTCCTCTCTCAGTGACAACAAACTGAAAATCCATTTCGATATTAACTGTATCGAATTATTATGATTCAATTTGGAGAGGGGGTCTTGTATCTGTGAATCAGTTACGTCAAAATACCTAATCCACTACCTATTGTCATAATGAGAACAATTCCAAATATTGTATGTTCGTGTATTAGAGTTCTGTCTCTTATACATGTGAAATCAAAATTAATGATTTTATTTCGGTGAATTGGTTGTCGGCGAGTTGTCCTCGGTGAAATTGTACCAGAGAGGTTATTGAATGTCAATAATTATTACCTGGTGACTCTGGAGAAAGGAACAATTTTGGGGTACTGTTCGTCAATTTCCTCTGCGATTAGTAGTGTACGCGGCACTGTTAGTCAAGTCATCAACTTGCCGATGGAATTAGAAAAGCTGGTTGTTACGTCTTCTTAAGGAATAGGTTAACCTTTATAGCCCAAACTGGGAGAATTATTTAGAAAGTATCAAGATACTTTCGATACCGGACAAGAAATAGGGGTTACAATTTAGGTGGTTCAGCATAAGATCGACACCGGGAATTGCTGATGTTGAAAAATTGTTAAAATTTTTATTTCCGTCAACGAGCACAACTCTCAGAAGTCTTCGAAAGACTTGTGCGAAGTAGAGAAGATGTAGCACTTAATTTTTAACGTGTGATGCCATACACGAGACCAGCGACCATGCTGGGAATGCCCGACCAATTCGGTAATCAGCTAGAAGATTTCAGCTCGTTAAGAAGGAAGAGGCTACCAAAATAATTAGCAGCATGAAGAAAGAAGGAGTTATCGAACCACCTAATAGTGAAGATCAAGATCAACGCATATTTGCGTAGGTTATCCTCAACTGAAAAACGTGACGAAGAACGACAGTAAATCTCTACCAAGAAAATTCGACACTCTAGACACGCTGGCTGATTCTACAATTTCCTCGATTCGAAAGTAAGACTGGCTCCGTGAGATCGAGAAAAGAGAGTTGGGTCAGGTTTGTGGAAGTTTACAATTGTCACTCGGGCTATGCAACGCCCCAGCCACATTTGAAATACTGATTGAGACGTTTCTGAAGGTACTCTCATGGAAGACGTGTCTAGTGTATCTCGACGACATCATTATGGTTGGTAGATCGTTCAACGATCACATAAAAAAATTGAAGAAGGTATTCCAGCGACTCATCTGTTCCAGAAGAGAAAACGATATCTTGCAGTATTCTCTCTGGAAATGAGTAGCAGTGGATGAGCAGAAGATCAAAGCTGTTGAAGAATGGCTCATTCTGAAAGACAAACACCAGCTTCAGAGTTTTCTTGATTCGTGCACTTACTACCGCCGATACGTACTGGGATTTGCTGACAACGCTAAACCACTGACCAGGGTCACGGAAGGGCGAAGAAGATTCCAGTGGTCTCAAGAATGTCAATATTTGTTCAGGAAGCTCAAAGATCCATTGATCAAAGAAACAATTCCAAGATATTCTCTTCCGAATGGAAATTTCGTTCTGGATGTCTTGTCTCAGATCCAAGAAAGACAGGAGAAGGTTATTGGTTACTTTAGCATCATCCTCAGTGAACTGGAGCGTAATTATTTCAATCGATTTCCACTTCAACTGTTTAGTATGTGGAAAGACTGCGCACTGTGAGTGGGGTGTGCCAGGTGCTCTTCCACATCTTGGCACTTTCGAAACTACGTGCTCTCCTGCAAAAGGATTTCGTTGCCTGAAATGCAATTCTTCACCGAAACTGTCGCGTGAAAATATCTATCATAATGCACCACTTACCTTTTAGCATTCTGATCAGATTATGGAGCAATTTGTAAATTTGAATATAGGCATACAATCTTGCAATAAGCAGATTGAAAATTTACATGCTGTAGTCTCTGTTCATGCTAGTACTATATCTGACTGTGAATCTGATATTTCTGCAATCAAGACTCAGAACAAAGTTCTCTATGAAAAGATATCAAAATTAAATTCTCAAATGCATTCCAAAGAGTAGCTCGTGAATAAAACTTGATAATCAGAGCATTGTCAAACAAAAAAGATATCAATTATGATATCGAACAAGCTAAAGCTATTTTAGAAGATATTTTCCCTACCTCAAGTCAAGCTATCAAGACTACACTTCGGATAGGTAAACCATATCGAGACACGAGACTATAGGCCTTTTCATCATTTCACAAGCGCATGCGCAGCCGCCATGTTGAATGAGCGGGAATTCAAAAGTTTCGTAATGTTTTGTGCAATAATGGCTGGAGAAGCAGTATTATTTTCACAAAAAAATCTATTACTGAAAAAATTATTGATGGTGTTTTACTCTTTCACAATTCAATAGCAGCACATAATTGTGAAAAGTTAAAAAGGGGGATAAAGTGTCATGGGCGTTCGCAATAAGGTAAAAAAATTGAGCTGATTGAGAGGTTAGCCATCAGTACAAACCCTTTTAGGTATATAAAAAATGAAATAAATAATAATTGTACTGCATTCCAGTTAAAGTGTTACAATGAATTGTAAGCACTTGCAGAAACATTAAAATTAACATGAAACTTCAACATGATTTTTATTAATTATATAAATAACTGAAAAGGAGCTATAAATTCAAAATTTTCAATCGTACGATCGTGTATAATAGATTGTTGTTGTTGTTGTTGTTTCAAAATTGTTTTTTCCGTTAACCAGCTGTCACCCCCCTACGAACGACAGCCCTCAGAAGTCGAAACTTGTGCGAGCTAAGGATTAACGAGGTCTTACCTTTTAACGTGCGATTCCTAGCACGAGACCAGTGACCATGCTGGGATTCGAACCCACGTCCCTCTGACTGATAGACTAGCGCTCTACCATCATCACCACTGCGGCCCATACTGGTGAAAATAGTATTGAGGAAATATTGTATACTATAAAACTGAAGGATATCAATATTTAAGGGTTGAGAATGCTATGCGATATAATATGTACTTACCTACCTGTGTTAGCCCAGCTTTTGACAAGATGGAAATTGACTGGACATTCTGAAGAAAGGAAGTGTTATACAAAACTTTTCTCATTCTGAAGTTACTGATTCTCCTTCAAATTTGCAACTATTTCCCTCAAATGATGTGCCAAAAAATTTCAGCTATGGATATATTTATCGTTATTCAGTAACATCCTCAATTGATTGAAATTCCTGTCACTTCGGCCACATTTTTTCAATTACAAATCACATTTTCTGCATTTTGAATATGTTTTAATATATACTTTGCCTGATGATTTTATTATTTTTCTAAGATATTGAAGGCAACATTTTGGGAATATTATAATAATATATACTGGCTTCAAATGACTATCACTCCACAATCCATAACAAAATCGGTTTTGTTGTTTCTTTTCGTACAGGAACCATTATAAATAATAACTTAATTTTATTTTCATTCAATTAGGACACTTATTATTTAATTTATTTCTCACTTATTTTTTAAGTAAATGAGGTTCATTTAATATCAGGTAATTCTAATTACTTGTACTCGGGTATTTTAACACGTTTGTGTACAAAACAGTCCGAAAAATATGGCTGACACTGACGTATGCGCACAAAATATAATCTGAGATGAAAAGGCCTATTAAAAGTGTGTTTGGCGTCATCTGATATTGCGCTCGATATTCTCCGAAACAAAAATAAACTATGAAAAGACTTATACAAAGGAATTACTATAAGTTCTGATTTGACTCCTTATCAGCAACAATACCTGTCCAACCTCAGAACAGAATCGGAAACTAGACAACAAAGTGGAGAAACATACATCATCATAAAATATGTTAGAAATATCCCGAAAATAATTGCTACACCCAAGACTACTGGCAAAAGATCCCGCGAAGAAGATGACTCCCCTAAACGCGATACTGGAATGAAAACGTCCAAGTCTGCGGGAAAATAGCAACCAATCACCATGGTGTCATGGAATAAGCGGGGATATAAAAACATCCAAGATTTTTCAGAGAATAATTTTAGTTTGATGTAGGTACTGTGTATTCTAGCAACGTGGCAATCGACTGATATTGTATCACCGCCGCACGTACTGTCTGACTATAATATAGTGAATTTTTGGGCTGTTCACGAAAAATCCCACGCTCGGGCACGTGGGGGCTTGTGTGTATTCATAAAAAAAATCTTTCAAAATAATAAACTCTTGAACTTACTATACTCAACTGCTCTATATTATCACTAGTGAAAATCAATGTTACATTCCTTTCGGATTTCAATAGTTTCAGTTATGTCTTGGATAAGCTATTATTGCCTGAAGCAAAATTATTTTGTGAATTTTTCATTAAATTAATGTTACGATTTGTTTGCTCTCTGTGAGTGAATCAAGCATAGTTTAATTTAATTTTTTTCGTTTCAATTTAACATTATCTGAACGCCTTTCTTATACCTATTACGATACGTCGATTTTTTTTTATTGCATTATAACTCATTCTTCTTCTCGATCTTGTTTTTATCTAATGAGATTGACATTTTTTCAACGCAAATTTTTTGCTGTAAGAATGTATTTTTCTTTAAAAGCAATAAAGATTATTATCATTATTATTATTGTGTCATCAGGCAGAATCAGTTGGATGTTGTGAAAGAAGCAGTGTACTTCCACAAGTTTGTATATGGAAGATGATTTCTACTGAAAACTGACCATCGACATCGAGCGAAGACTAGCCATAAAAATGCAGATGCCTGCAATGGACCTCGAGCAAGATCTAAGGCACGCACCATAATGTAAGCAGTTCATTTTAGAGGATCGCCATTGACATTACTGGCCCATTTTCATAACCTGATACCGGAAACAAGTACATCCTTGTGACAATCAGTTACTTCAGCAAGTGGGCCGAAGCTTACGTTCTGCCCAACCAAGAAGCCATCACCATCGCCGACATCTTGGTGAAGAAGAGGATATGTCGATGCGGTGTTCCGTTGGAGCTGCATTCGAAACAAGTCAAAAATTTCGAGTCTAACCTATTCCAAGTAATATGTCTGATGCTGAACATTCAGAAGACGAAATCCACGGTACTGCGTCCACAGCACGATGAAATGATGGGGAGGATCAATAAGCCGTTACCTGTCCAAAGTAGTCTCTGACCATTAGAAGGATTGGGGCCGGAATCTTCATTTGTTCCTGATAGCCATCGTTCCGCATTACACGAGTCAACCAGCCAAACTCCTGCTTTTATTATGACAGACCGAGAGCTGCAACTTTCGAGTGACTTGAAGTTTGGAACGCGGGAGAAGACTACGTCAGTAAACTTCGACGGAGAATGAACGGCCTCCAAGAACGAGACCGTTCAAAAATCAAAGTTGCGGAACTCGTGGGAAGATCCGTACAAGATCATGAAGAGAATGAACGACCTCGTCTATTGAATTTATCGGCCACACTGAGGGAAGCTTAGGGTCATTTATTTCAATCTCATTACGCTGGAAACCACGACCAAGTTCGCACCCTCAGTTCACCGGAGGATGAGATGATATTCCAGGAGTTATTGTACTCGAATGGTTGAAAATGAGGTGAATGGAGAGTAGCCTGACCTTTTCAAGGTTCCTGCTGGTTACGCGCTAGCTCACTGCATGGCATGTGATGTTCAAATGTCTAGAGGCATCACCGTGGTAATCTCCAAACGTATGGCAGACTACAGGAACTAGGGAATGGAGGAAGGAGTGCTACAGTTGAAGAAGCCATATAAACATCTACCTGGTTTACAAGAAATATTCCCGAGATAAACCGACCTACGGAGATATCGGGAAGAGCCTCACGAGATTGAGACATAAGTGTACTAGTATTCCAGAATTGTTTTGTGGGATTGCTAAGCTCGATTGGAGGGTTAAAGGGAGTATGTTGGAGAGTTATAAGAAGTTTTAGGAGACATATCTACTCACTTTTCTTAAGAATGTCACTATTCATCAAGGATGTCTTTGTTCAATGGAGTTTTACCCAATACCGTATATAGGCTACTTTTAGCCTTTGCAGATTTTTTCCGCTTCTGGCCTTTAGCCTCTGTTATCCAGGATGTAGGTAGTGTAGGCTATTCCACTAGAAAATTCTACCCTCCCAGGACCCTCAAGTTTGCCCCTTCTCAGAGTTTTGTGGTTGAGATGAATTCTGTCAGCCAGTCTGCACCAGTGCGATCTGCACACGTCATGACCAGATAGCCCAGTTTGTAGATGCATTTTGCAAAATGCACTTGTGGTTCCTCAGAAATTGCGTCTTGAAGTATGATTAGCCTTTTAGAACTCAGACACAGCAATCTTGAATGAGGCAAGGACGACTTCAAAGGAAACATCTTCTTGTCGTGGTTTCGTCCTCAGCTGGTTGTGTTGTGACGGTGAACTGCTGCCTGAACAGAGGCGTTCTGTTGATGTACTCTTTACAGTTTTTTTGTGCTTTTTCGAGCCCCTCTTCTTCTCCGCCTCATCGTAATCTGCTTGTATGGGTTACTCGTTTTTCGAAAAGTTTTCTTCTATGACTAACCTTCTAGCGGCTGTGTAGTCCATTCCACTTTCTAATTATGTGTTGAGCCATACGTGGAAACATTTTTCAAGGACCTACGACCTTCGGTTTCTAACCTATAGCTGATATGGAGCAACACATTCTGGATTCGTTTGTCGAGGGGCAAACCGTGGTTATCCTCAAAAACGGATTAATCTGATTCAAAAAGCTGAAGATGAATATACATGCGATCTCCACAGTTGACCCAGTGTATGAACAGATATCTGATTGAAGATAGTCAAAGAAGGAAGTCGCTGGCTGCAAGGAGAACCTGCTCATTGAAGATACCCATGTCGGAGAAGTAAGCATCCTACATCACCTTAATGCTGGAAAGATGTATACCTAACAATGAATAATTGATTAGGAATAAAATCCAATCTACCATATTCCATGGCAAGTATCCAACAACAAATAACTACTGCCCCTACGACCGCTGACTCAGATTTGTTCCGTACTTGGCACAGATTTCTACAAGAACTATTCAAATACTATAGCGGATATTAGTTTTAGATTCAATGGGGAAACACCTACGTACTGGTGTCATGGTTCTGGTCAATAATTAGCGAATCCTAGATTACCCAATTTCAGCTTTTGTGAATACCCTAAATAAATGCTGAAGTTGGTATATATCTAGCGCCAAACGACACTTGATGCAATGTATATATAATTGCAAAAAAAATTTATCGGCCTTGCACTATTCAACCTTGCAGTGGAACAAAAATCAAAGTGACAGATGTAGAGTTCACCCATTGAAAAAACTGAGCCCTTTGAAGAGGAAGAGATGAAATAAGTTATAGAAATTGTGATAGGTGGAACACCCGGTCTAAATGGTATTCCTATGGAGGCAATTAAATTACTTGAGGACATAGCAACCGGAAATGCGAGTGCGAAAACTAGCATTTTTCAGACAAGTAGTGTACACCATTCTTTCTACAGCCACACAACAGTTTTACAAAATACTAGCGATAGTAATTCATTTAAACAAATGGAATACAAAAAAAACCATTTTGGTGGTTTATTCGTTTATCTACAGGAATACTTCGAAAAGTTAGATATCATTGTGCTCTCGGAAACATGAAAGTTAGAGTCGGTCAGTGATTGCGGAATACCAAATTATATAAACTACGATAATGCTTCAAAAATCAATCAAAATGATGGTTTCATGGTTTACGTGAAACACTCCACAGCAGTAAAACGCAAATCATTTTCTGAAACAAAGGACCCCGCACCGCATCAATGGGAATAGACTTTATGATGCTGATCAAATGTCTCCATTGCACTATCGTTCTAAATTCAATAGATTCGATTATACAGGGTGCTGAAGTTCACTTATTCAAAATTTCAAATGGCCATTGTGTCGATACTATTTCGAGTATATCAACCAAATCAACTTCACATAGTTTGTTCGATAGGCCGAGTCGAATCCACTATAAAGTAGATCAATTCCTACACGGACTCACGATATACGGGGTGAGTCCAAAGTTAACCAGTTTTGTTTTGATTTCTGAAAAATTGAGCAGTGGAATTTCATTCATTTTTAGATATTTCGTAGGATACCATCATCAATTTCATTTCATGATATCAGCATATCTTGAATCCGACTGACATATACTATATACAAAATGTTCGATTTCTCATGAAACTGCACCCGTGAGTAGATATCGCACAGTAAATTGTTCAAAATATTTCAGGAGGTTCATGTCGAATACTATATGGTTATAGAAATTCATCTATATATAACATGAACTTATAAAAAACAACTTTGAAAAATATCAACGAAAGACACTATTTTTGGAATCACCCCGTAATCCAACCTATCTGTAATCCAGATTCTCTAGTGAACAACCCACTTATTCATCGAGTTGTCCAGAATTTCAAGCAATAATGGGAACAGGTGCAGAGTTCCACGAGAAATAGAACATCTGGTATATAGTATGTCAGTCGGATTCAGAAGATGCTAACATCATGAATTGGAATTGATGTTGCTATTTTACGAAATATCTAAAAATTAATAAAATTTTACCGCTCAATTTTTCAGAAATCACAGCAAAACTGGCTAGCTTTAGACTCACCCCGTATATCGTGAGTCCGTCTAGGAATTGATGTACTTTATATAGTCTAGTCAACAAGTGCCATTTAGACCAACTTTTTTCAGCAGTCTCCGAAAATTATGATTGAGGTGTCATTCGATTCGGAATGACATCCAGATGATTTTTGAAAAAAATGAAGTTCCGCATGAAAAAATTGTAAAAGTTATTAACAATTAACTAAAAAAAAAAAGATGGCTTTAGTATTTTGTAAATATCTCAAAAACTAATTAAAATTTTTTAAATCTAAAAAAAGATTCAAAAAGAGGAGGAAATTTCCTAAAAAAAAGCTCAATTCCCGGAATTGTAGCATCAATATTTATAATTTTCCCAGAGGGATGAAAATACGGCCGAAAACGGGTACTCTGGCTCGGGCAAGCCACACCCACTTTGGACACTTTAACAATAAAAATTATTTTAAAATACTAAATATGAAAATAAAAAATTGGAAAAATTCAGGCACTAACTGAATAGATTAATGAACAATAATCCGCTTGAAAAAAAAATTTTATCACAATTTTTCAATTAGTTAATCAATAGTTAATTAATAATTTTTTTCTGCTTGAACATGAACATTGCAAGTGTGATAATTGTTAAACTATAAATTTAAGATTTTTTTCCTCTTTTGGAGCAATTCTTGAAAGGCTTCAGAATAGAACCCCGTTGGAAAAATTAAAAAGTTTTTATTTTTCAGTTTTTTATTAACAATTTTCGTTGTTGCAAAATTAAATACTTAAATTAATCATTGAAAAAAATTTTTTTTTTCAAATATTATCAATAATCCGTTTTTATGTTATCAGGAACTACATAGAAATAATTTTTTTAAATTTTTATCTCTAATTGTTTAAAAAATTGTTATAAACAAATGCGTTGTTTATAAGATAATTGAAAATTTTTTTATGGAATTTCAATCTTTGATACAAATAATTATTTTTAAAAGAAAAATTGTTCCTTAAAAAAAATTTTTTATTGCTTGAAAACGCATTTGTTAATTAACAATTATTTTCTCCCGCTTCTAGGAATTGATGTACTTTATATAGTCTAGTCAACAAGTGCCATTTAGACCAACTTTTTTCAGCAGTCTCCGAAAATTATGATTGAGGTGTCATTCGATTCGGAATGACATCCAGATGATTTTTGAAAAAAATGAAGTTCCGCATGAAAAAATTGTAAAAGTTATTAACAATTAACTAAAAAAAAAAAGATGGCTTTAGTATTTTGTAAATATCTCAAAAACTAATTAAAATTTTTTAAATCTAAAAAAAGATTCAAAAAGAGGAGGAAATTTCCTAAAAAAAAGCTCAATTCCCGGAATTGTAGCATCAATATTTATAATTTTCCCAGAGGGATGAAAATACGGCCGAAAACGGGTACTCTGGCTCGGGCAAGCCACACCCACTTTGGACACTTTAACAATAAAAATTATTTTAAAATACTAAATATGAAAATAAAAAATTGGAAAAATTCAGGCACTAACTGAATAGATTAATGAACAATAATCCGCTTGAAAAAAAAATTTTATCACAATTTTTCAATTAGTTAATCAATAGTTAATTAATAATTTTTTTCTGCTTGAACATGAACATTGCAAGTGTGATAATTGTTAAACTATAAATTTAAGATTTTTTTCCTCTTTTGGAGCAATTCTTGAAAGGCTTCAGAATAGAACCCCGTTGGAAAAATTAAAAAGTTTTTATTTTTCAGTTTTTTATTAACAATTTTCGTTGTTGCAAAATTAAATACTTAAATTAATCATTGAAAAAAATTTTTTTTTTCAAATATTATCAATAATCCGTTTTTATGTTATCAGGAACTACATAGAAATAATTTTTTTAAATTTTTATCTCTAATTGTTTAAAAAATTGTTATAAACAAATGCGTTGTTTATAAGATAATTGAAATTTTTTTTATGGAATTTCAATCTTTGATACAATAAATTATTTTTAAAAGAAAAATTGTTCCTTAAAAAAATTTTTTTATTGCTTGAAAACGCATTTGTTAATTAACAATTATTTTCTCCCGCTTCTAATTAATATTAAGGAACCATTTTTTTTTTAAATCATTATTTGTCTTTCTTTCTGATATAAAAAAAAAATTCCATTTTATTTAATTTTTCATTGTTTATGCAATAAAAAATTTGTTATAAACAAATAAATTTTTACCTTATATTTTTTTTCTATTCTAATTTCTGTCACAAAAACAGACATGATTTTTTTTCTTTTTTAATTTTTTTTTTATTATTTTTTATTTAATTTTTAAATATAAGTTCTCTCTAACTTCGTCATTCTTACCTGGTCTTCATCCTTAAAATTATTATAATTTACAAACTAATGGAGATACGATGAAAATACTTAAGACTTATTTATTCTCCATTACATAAAAAACAAATTTTTGAGTAATGAACAATAATTGATAAGATACTTGAATGAAGTAGTCATATTTTTAATAGTTGATAAGATTTTTAAGTATTAAAACAAAAAAAAAAATTTTTCCCTAAGTATTTTTCAACAACAATTGCTATAAATTCAATAAATAAATAAGTAATAACTAAACTTTTCTGCTAAATTTGTTTTTTATGTAATGGAGAATAAATAAGTCTCAAGTATTTTCATCGTATCGTTTGTAAATTATAATAATTTTAAGGATGAAGACCAGGTAAGAATGACGAAGTTAGAGAGAACTTATATTTAAAAATTAAATAAAAAATAATAAAAAAAAATTTTAAAAAGAAAAAAAATCATGTCTGTTTTTGTGACAGAAATTAGAATAGAAAAAAAAATATAAGGTAAAAATTTATTTGTTTATAACAAATTGTTTATTGCATAAACAATGAAAAATTAAATAAAATCAGAAAGAAAGACAAATAATGATTTAAAAAAAAAATGGTTCCTTAATATTAATTAGAAGCGGGAGAAAATAATTGTTAATTAACAAATGCGTTTTCAAGCAATAAAAAAATTTTTTTAAGGAACAATTTTTCTTTTAAAAATCATTATTTGTATCAAAGATTGAAATTCCATAAAAAAATTTTCAATTATCTTATAAACAACGCATTTGTTTATAACAATTTTTTAAACAATTAGAGATAAAAATTTAAAAAAATTATTTCTATGTAGTTCCTGATAACATAAAAACGGATTATTGATAATATTTAAAAAAAAATTTTTTTTCAATGATTAATTTAAGTATTTAATTTTGCAACAACGAAAATTGTTAATTCCAGTGGGGTTCTATTCTGAAGCCTTTCAAGAATTGCTCCAAAAGAGGAAAAAAATCTTAAATTTATAGTTTAACAATTATCACACTTGCAATGTTCATGTTCAAGCAGAAAAAAATTATTAATTAACTATTGATTAACTAATTGAAAAATTGTGATAAAAATTTTTTTCAAGCGGATTATTGTTCATTAATCTATTCAGTTAGTGCCTGAATTTTTCCAATTTTTTATTTTCATATTTAGTATTTTAAAATAATTTTTATTGTTAAAGTGTCCAAAGTGGGTGTGGCTTGCCCGAGCCAGAGTACCCGTTTTCGGCCGTATTTTCATCCCTCTGGGAAAATTATAAATATTGATGCTACAATTCCGGGAATTGAGCTTTTTTTTAGGAAATTTCCTCCTCTTTTTGAATCTTTTTTTAGATTTAAAAAATTTTAATTATTTTTTGAGATATTAGCAAAATACTAAAGCCATCTTTTTTTTTAGTTAATTGTTAATAACTTTTACAATTTTCTCATGCGGAACTTCATTTATTTCAAAAATCATCTGGATGTCATTCCGAATCGAATGACACCTCAATCATAATTTTCGGAGACTGCTGAAAAAAGTTGGTCTAAATGGCACTTGTTGACTAGACTAATAGTGGATTCGACTCGGTCTATCGAAAATAGTATCGACACAATGGCCATTTGAAATTTTGGAAAAGTGAACTTCAGCACCCTGTATAATCGAATTTATTGAATTTAGAACGTTAGTGCAATGAAGACATTTGATCAGCATCATGAGGTCTAAAACATATAAAAAAATCAAGCAAATTCACCAAAAGCCAATTTCCCATTGATGCGGTGAGGGGTCCTTTGTGAAGAATAACTTTTAACAAAAATAATATAGGAAAAACTACAAAATTGGCTTGAGAATTATTTCTTGAGTTATAGTATACAGGCACAAAAACTGTTATTTGGTGATACAAACAAGAACCTGTAACAAGCCCTGACAAAAACCTACCCATCCCGAACTATAGAATACAAATTGTAAAAGGTTCCCCAACTCATAGAATATTACCACATCACATATCCCTCGCATAATTTGAAGAATAATATACCAAATACCTATACAATACAAGTAATTGACAATCATAGGGAATCGGTTAACAATGGATGATATTCATAGAAGCTAGCAAATTCTCATTCTAGGCTTGTCTCTCGCATAACTGAACAAAGAATCAAGAAATGCAAGTATAAGCATTTGGTCCACCATTATTTATGCTATCATCATCTGAACTACCTACTTTTGCCAACCGTATCAATATAATAATCACCGCCAGTACTATCGGAAATAATAGTCGTTTCAGATAACTGTGTGTACCCTGCCTTAAGAACAATTCCTCTTTCACAACTTTTTGTTTCATCATGAAATCCATCGTCGTTATACCAATCTATTCGATTTTCAATCAATTGTGCATATTTTGGTTCATGTCGAGATACTGGTATCAATTCTAAACTCTCCTCATCATTTAATTTACATACATGATTACTACAATATTTTTTTTACAATATCAGCTTCAAGCCAATATTTTCATTATAAATATTACAATCTCTCACTACAACTTCATCTCCGTCTTTGAAAACTTCACTCGTCCTTATAATTTTCTTGTTTTGTTTGTTTTTGCCCGAATGAATTTGTCTCTATCTGGTTTGATCGAATAAAATGCAGTTCTCAAATTTTTACCCAACATCAACTGAGCCGTGGTTTCATTGGTAGTATAATGAACCGAATTCTTGTGATTCAATAGATATCTACTGACAATTAGTACAATAACTACAGACAGATTTGTGCCAGAACTGAAGGATGAATTATAAAACTATGAAACTTGGCACGTGACTTCTTGACATCATGTTTAGTTGAAAAAAAAAAAAATTTACCAAAAAATCAGGCCTGAAACATAAAAAATTATTGACTCAATAAAAATTATAAAAAAAATTGGAGTTTTTTTGGAAAGTAGAAAAGCTATCGGAAAATGGCTTCGATTGAGTAAATGGAATAACTAGGTACCCCTGTAATACTTTTTGTAGGATAGGTTAGGTTAGGTTCGGTGAGGTTTATGCTCATATCTGCAGCAAAGTCGTGTTTTTGAGCTCTAGAACGGTGTTAATCGTCCTAAAATTGCGATAAAGAACATCTATAATTGCAGACAAGAGTTAGAATATTAATGGACATTATGAGAATTATGAGGATGGCCAGTACCGGTAATATTTTGCAAAAACCGCTACTAAATCTACATGAGCTATTCTCTTCATAACCGCTATCGTAACTTCATCCAAACAAGTAGTTGCCATTTTTTTAATAGTTTCAGTTGATGCTTCAGAAACTGTCCTAAACGGTCGATTTCTTTCTGGTGCACATTTTTTGGAAACGGATGAAACAGCAATGCTTTCCAAACTGTTCCTGAGTTTGGATTTGATTGGAGAACATGAACCGATACGATGGAATTTTTCATTGCCCTACTTAAAATTCTTAGAACCAGAGTGTGTATATCTGTTGACATTTTTTATGTAGATATTTTGACGTCCGCCAGTTCAACAAGATTTCTGTATGAAAATTCTCTTTGTCTGCGCACAGAAATCAATGTTTCCAGCCCTGCTGGAGTGAAAAGACACCAATCCTGACAAAATATATCTGTATTGCAAATAATAAAAACTCCTCCCTTTTGTGACATCCTCGAAACAAACGCATGCAGATTCAACCATTTAAATCTACACCTATGTTCCCTCTTATGCGACTGGCAGTTTTTTTCTATATTACATTATATTAAAGCAACTCAAAAAATTGTATGTTATTGTTTATAAAAATATTTTGAAAACGTATTTCTTCATAAACTTAATTTTCCTGGGACGTAAATATCTCCATGATTTGTGTGTGGTTACAGTTATTAACCATGAAACACTTAAAATTTTTTGACAAGAATTCAGAAGTAGATATTCATTTGGCAATTACCTACTGATTATTGTGCCCCAAAATTTGCTCTAGTTGATCCAAAAGTGGCAGCAGTGTCAGTATTATACGTGATTGTGAAGTTGATTTTGTGTCCGTGACTGTCCAGTTGTTCTGATGTTTTCTACTGTTTGATCTCAAATCAGGTAAGGAAGACATGTTTTGAAATGACTTTCTGAAGCCCCTCGAAGAGTTCATTTTAATCAAATGAGTATTTTGTACTTAAAAAAGAACTTAATAAGTGAAATAATAAACTCTAACCTATATAATTGCGCGGGAAAATATTAATTTTAATGGCCAATAACCCTACAAATCAAACAATAAAATTTATAGTTATTGGCCATGCGGTCATTTACTGTAATTCTGAATTTTTTTAAATTAAATACTGTTAACAGCCTATTTGGGATATATTTACGCTTTGTATGGTAATTGTAGTGGTATTCCTCATGAAAACTTTCGTGAAACATTAGATGACCGCGGCCAATAACCGTATTGATTAGACGGCCAATCACTATACTCTCATTAGAGTTTGTGCTAGATAACATGTGGACTAATGTTAATGAAATATAATAATAATAATAAAATATATTATTATGTTTTCAGGATGCCTAAGAAAATATAAAATGAAAAATACCTGAAAAGATACAACGAAGAAAGTTTACAAAAAGCTATAGAAGAAGTAAGAAGAGGTGTACCTAAACGGGAAGCATGTAGAAAGTATCGGATACCAAGGGCCACTCTACAGTTTAGATTAAGCAATAAATTCGTAAAAACTTCTCATGGTCTACCACCTATTTTATCCTATAAAGAAGAAGCAACTTGAATAATTGATTGCCATAAAAAAGGCTTTCCAATAAGAATAGAAGATGCACAGGCATCAGAGAAACAGCTCCTTGATGCAACATCTCGTAAAAATCCTTTTGTCAACAATTTGCCAAGACTAGGCTGGTATAAAGCATTTCTTCGTAGGCACCCTGAATTGGCATTACGAAAATCAGAGGCAGTAATGAATGCTTCTTCAAAAGTAAGTGAGACTGATAGTAAAAAGAGGTTTAAAGACATTTACGCATATTTAGAGAAAAAGGGATACACCAACATTTTGAAACACCCACGAAGAATATTCAATGCGGACGAAACGAACTTCCAGTTATTCCCCCAGAATAAAAAAGTATTAGCTCCTAAAGGCGTTAGAAATGTTTATGAGGTTGACTGTGGAAAAGCTAAAGCAAATTTAACAGTTCTGTTCAGTTTTAGTGCTGCGGGATTCACTAGTCTACTATTGATAATTTACCCGTACAAACGACTTCCAAGAGAAATAGGCGACTCAATTCCCGAAGAATTCACTCTCTCCTGCAGGCAGGCTGGCTGGATGAAGACAGAAATTTTCAACGAGTATATTGCAAATTCCTTCTATCCGTTTCTAAAAAAACAAAGTATAGAGTTTCCAATAATTTTATTTGTTGATGGCCACAAAACCCATCTCGATAGAAAACTGAGTGACCTCTGTTCAAAACTTCAAATAATTCTTATTGCCCTATATCCAAATGCTACATGGATTTTACAACCAGCTGACGTCTCAACTTTCAAACCCTTGAAAGATGGCTGGAAAAAAGGTGTTATGGCTTGGCGTAGATCCAATCCTACCGCCGAACTTAATAAAAGAGAGTATGCACCATTGCTGAAATGTGTCATAGAAGAGACAATAGATGCTGCAATTATTATAAATGGGTTTGAAGCATGTGGGCTCTATCCCTGGAATCCTGGCTCAATTGATTTTTCCAAATGTCTGGGGAAAAAAAGAGATGTGGATGAAATTGAGATTGAGCACGATAATGAAAGGGGTAATTCTATCTCGATCAGCGAGAAGAGGTTTGAAGAAATTGTAGGGAAAGATATTATTGATTCATTTGAAGATGAACAGAAAATAGACGAACACTGTGATCGTTTCATAATTTTCAAGCTATGGAAAGAATTCAAGTTGAAAACGGATTCTAATGAATCAATTGGCAAATGAAATGAAGAAGATAAATCTGTTAACAATTATAATGAAGTAGTTGCATGCAATAACACTTCCCTAAATGGATCTGATATAACTTTGAATCCTGTATGTGATGAAAATTCTTCCGTGACAAATACCGGAAGCAACGTTATCATTGAATTCGTGAAAGATAACTCTTCAGAACAAATTTCTGAAGATTTCCAAGAAATAGACCTTTCAGATATTCCGATTGTTTTCGGAGACTTACCAGAAACCAAAGATGTGGCGACTGAACCAGATGGAACACTCGAAAAATACCTTTATTATTTCAATACTCCGGTAAGAAAAGGTACAGAAGAGTCTGAAAAGTCTTCCTTTATAATTTCATCCACAATTTGGCGAGAAATGAAAGATAAGAAAGAGGAAGAAAAACAAAAAAAGATTGAAGAACAAGATCAAAGAAAAAGAGAAAATAAGAAAAAAGAAAAACAAACAGAAAAAGATAATAAAAAGATGATGAAGAGGAAACAATCTGAAACAAACCCAAATAGGAAAAAGAGAAAAACTAGGCAATTCAAATATCAACAAAGAAATTAAAATATTATCAGATATTGTTATAAAAAGTGATATTTCCGATATTTCCTCTTCACAAGAGAAACTGGAAAGAGCCAAAAAATATTTTGATTTCAGCTCATCGGATTTTAATACACCTACATTTGATGGCACATTATCACTCAGATCAACGTTTGTTAATAGTCAATTGGATACTGGGTTATGATATTCTTGTACGCTAAACATAACTTCTTTGTCAATAGGAATTAAGTGTAATAGTTGCATAAGAGCATACCATGTTAAATGCATTGAGAAACATGAATTACATAAATCAAACTCAAATATTTTCACCTGTAAAACATGTCTGAAGAAGGCACATTTTCAAAAATGCTCACACTATTAGATATTATATACTATTGGAATAAGCTAGTTACATTAATTAGCTAATGTCCATGTTTGAGTTTATTGAAACATGTATATTATGGTAACATTTGTTTTATTTAAAATATTCATATACTTATAAAAGCACGATATGACAAAAGGTCAATAACTGTGTAACTGGTGGTCAAAAAATGTGTTTACTACGCCCAATGACTATAAGTCATGTAATATTTTGAGAAAATATATTTTTTTAATATTTAGCTAACACAATATCAATAAATAGTAACTGAATCGTAAATTACAACATTAATTTCGAATTATGCTAGTTTTGCAGTCAGTGTAATGTGAAAATTAATATTTCTGTAGCTATGTTAACAAATATAACTCCTTAAGAGGCCAATAACTACCCCCCTCACACCTACTCTCAATTCTGTACAAATTCAATATCCTGAAAACAGATTTGTTGGCACCCAGCTAATATACTTGTGTTTACTTCAGAGAAGATCAGTGCATAGTAATTCATTATATTCCAATATTTTTTCACTTCGAATACTCATGAGGAGAGAATATTCTGATGACTTAGTTATTGATTAGTGATCCCTATAGGAAAAACGTCCACATAACCAATCCAACCGAAATATCTCTTCTATTGGAGAGAGAAAGCTGTGTTATTTGACAACACTCTTGTTCTTTGGCAGAATAATAATAATAATAATAATAATAATAACGTTTATTTGAATTAAAATGGATATAAAGTGCATTCATAATAGTACACTTTACAAATAAACTAGGAGAACCCACAAAGCCATAGGCTGTCCGTGGGGTTGACGTGCATCAAATGAATTCCTATATAAAAAAAATTTAAAATTGAGGTAATACTAGTTTTATCACTATACCAATCATGGTAACTGGATTTTTTATTTAGGTTTCGATCAATCTTCAAATATTCTTGATATCTATTATGTATTTGAGATCTCTCTACAGAGTTCATGAATTTTTTTAGTTTTGATCGGAATATTATGTATGGAGCAATATTTTTTATTGATAGGGGAAGAAAGTTAAAAACTTTGGGGGCTAGAAACAAGTGACTTCTCTGCCCAACTGTTTTGCAAGTGGGAGGAACGGGAATATTTTTCTTTGTTTTATTCCTGGTAGCGTAGGGATGTAGTATTTCGTCAAATTTCTGCTTATTTTTGTGACAAAAACAAGCAATTTTAATAAAATAGATTTGTCGAATATCAAAAATTCCGGTTTCTTCGTAGAGAAGGTTAGTGGAATATCTTCGATTTTTTTTAAAGATAATCTTAAGAAATAGTTTTTGTAGAGTATGTAATTTGTCAAGATAGCAATTTGCCACTCCTCCCCACCCTATTATGCCATATGGAATCAACGAGTGCATAATAGACCATCTTGAGATAAGGTAATTGCATTATTTTGGTAAGTTTTTTGAACTTGTGTATCATGGTCCTCAAGGTTTTAATTAACTGTGCAATGTGAAGATCCCATCTCATATGTCGATCTATTAAAACACCTAGATACTTCATTCTATCTGTTGCATTAATTGTGGTAGTCTTGTGTCCGTTGATGATATTTAGAGAGGTGAATTCAGGTAAACCATTTAAGTAGCTAGACATCGGGATGAACATGGTTTTCTCAAAGTTAATTGTTAATAATTTGTGGTTGAACCAGTTGATTATGTTTGTGAAGTCTAATTCGGCTTTAAGTTTGACGTCTTTCCATGAGTCAGCAGTATATAGTACAGAAGTGTCATCAGCAAAACTGAAAATAGTGCCCGTGGTTTCCATAATGAGCAGGTTATTCATATAAATAATGAACAAAAGAGGTCCCAGAACTGTGCCTTGGGGTACACCACACTTCATTGTTCTCTCATAACTCTTTTTACCATTGATTTCTACCAGCTGTTTTCGATCTGACATATAACTTTCAAGAAGTTTCTGGACATTTCCTCTACATCCAATATCTTGTAGTGACTGTGGTAGTTGCATATGGTCAACGGTCTCAAAAGCCTTTGCAAGGTCAAGAAAAACACATAACGTTGGTTTACTTCTGTCCACAGCTTCGTACATTTTGGAGGTTATAGCAAATATGGCATCTTCAGTGGACCTATTTCTCTGAAATCCGAATTGATTTTCTGAGAGTAGCTTATATCTCATCAGAAAAGACTCTATTCGAATTTTGAGTGCTTTTTCAAATATTTTTGCAAAGATACTTTTCAGAGATATAGGTCGATAATTTGAGGTTATTTTTTTATCATCTTTTTTGTGTATAGGTTTTATAATGGCAATTTTGTAATGGGAGGGGCAAATCTGCTTTTCAAAAATGAGATTTGTTGTTGTATGTATGACAGTGGAGCTGCAATTTCGGCGGCTATTTTTTTCAATGTTTCTGCCGTGATTCCATCATATCCAGGAGCTTTCCCGTTTTTTAATGACTTTATAATTTCATTCTCAGTTGTTGGTTGTAGGAACAGGGAATTAGGACTTAATTTTTTACTTGGAGGACATGTTGTAGGTTTCACAATCCTCTCAGCAAGTTTAGGACCTACATTTGTGAAAAAGTTTGCAAATGCCTCAGCTGTTTCGAAATCATTTTTCGTACGTTCATTATCATCGTTTAGAACATACTTGATATCACTTGATTTATCTCTGCTTCCTGTTATCTCATTAATAACCTTCCACAAACTTCTTGGGTAATTTTTTTTCCTTTCAATTTTAGATTTATAGAAATTTTGTTTAGAAATTTTAATCAGATCATTCAGTTTATTCCTATAGTAGATGAATTTCCTTTTTAACTCATTTTTTCCCTGTTTTTTTGATATTTTTTATATATACGATCTCTTTCAGTTATTGATTTCATGATACCTGGGGTTATCCACTCTTTCTTCTTCTGTTGTTTATTAGATTTGAAAGTATAAGTTGTTTTCGCGATTAGACTAGATATTTTCTCGGTGAAATAATTGTTGGCGTTTTCCGTGTTCTTGATGTTGTAAAGTTCGTCCCAATTACATTCTGCTAATTTGTTTTTTAGTTTTCCGAAATTTATTTGCCGAATAATATTATGATTATTTTGATGTAAATCATTTCTTTTATTTTTTTCTATTTTTATTGTCATCAATGTAGCACGGTGGTCTGTAATATGAGTTTCTAGTACGTATGTCGAGAATAAACTTTGGTTATCAGTATCATTTGTTATTAGGAAGATATGGTCTATACATGTGCTCGAATTTCCTTGTATTCTTGTACTAACGTTTATTGTTGAGATGAAATTGTATTCGCTCAAAACATTCATGTATTCGTTCGTAGTATTATCTTCAGAAAAAATGTTTATATTTATATCACCTAGTAAGATATGGTAATCACAGTTTAACTGTTGACGTTCTAGATAGTTATGAAGTTCCTCGATAAATTCACCCTCATCGGTAGACGGGGGTCTGTAGATTGCAGTGATATTGATCAGCTTTTTGTTTATATTTATCAAGACCTCAATAACTTTGAAAAGGCCTACTGATATTACTTTTGCCACATATTCAATTTTCTTTTTCATGTATATTACCACACCATCATTTTTATTAATTCCACCTGAATTGTATATCAAATCATAGTTGGCCAGATTGTATGAATCAGGGTCTGTTAAATTCTACGTTTCCGTCAATATTATACATTCAAATGGTTCTTGGCATTGACTCAAAAATACTTCCAATTGATCGAAATTTTTTGAGAGGCTTCTTATATTCTGATGATAAATTTTAAAGTGAACATTTCGCAAGTGAAGAGCATTATAACTATTTGTATCTTCTAAAATGCTAGTTGGAAAGTCCTTATAATTGTAATCACGTATAAATTGATCCATTTATATTATTACAGAACTATCTTAATCAAACAATAAAACTTACTGCCTATATAATAACATTAAAACGTAAAATCTATTTGTAATATAATATATAATATAAGTAATGAGATATTATATGTATTAGAATAAACATGAAAACAGTGTGCAACTAATAACTTTTTCCATTTAGTAGAATTGAGCTTCTAGTGAGAAGTTGTTTTTTTGTCGCTGTGAATTCTAGATGATTGTCTTATTCTGTTTGTATTTTAGTTTGTGCTTTTCTGTTGAAGTCTGTTTTAATTTCAGTTTCGAAAACAGGCTCTTCTTTGTCTTTTCCTTTTCCTGAGAAGAATGTTTGTGGAGTAATTTTGTTTTCATTGGAATCTATCGTCTTTTTTGCTTCGAAAACAACTTCATCTGTTTTATTTCCTTTTTCAGAATGAGACGTTGTTGGAGTAGAGGGGGCACTGTTACGTTTCAGTTCTTTTTCAAATTTCAAGTTTTCAAATTTTTGAATTTTTACCTCCTCTGTATTTCCTTCTCCTTCATCTTCTACTCCTTTATCTTCTAGTTGTTGTGCGGTATATTCCTGTTCATTAACAAAAAGTTTTTTATTCTTGATGAAAGCTGTCAGTTTCTTTGATCTGGCTAATTTCAAATGATGATTCAAAATTTTATTTTCATGTCGTTCTTCGGGTGTCAAGACTTCGCATATACTTATGTTGGTTCCTTTAAGTTTTTTGCAACTTCTTATTATTTCAATTTTTTTCAGAAAAGAGGTTGATTTCAATATAATCGGTTTTCTATCTGTCTCCTTACCAATTCTGATTACATTATTACCGTCGCTAATTGACAACTTTATTCCTAAGAGATTATTTAATGTTTCAATAACAGTTTCTGATAGATTTTCTGAAAGGTTTTCTATTCCAAAAATTATCAAATCATTTTTTCTCGATTCCTTTTCTATTTTATCGTATTTCGATTTCAGTTCGTTGTACTTGACTTCAAATTCTTTACTTTTATTGTTGAGTTCTTCGTTAAATTTTAAAGTAAGTTGAGTTGTCTCTTTGTTTATGCGTTCCTTTATATCTTGTGATTGTTTTTCATTAGCCTCTTCTATAGTTCTTTTATTGCTTTCTTCAAAAGACTTCATCAATTTGGATAATAATTCCTCATTCATACTAATATTGTAGTGCCTCTCTCTGTACGAGTGAATTCTATTTGAATGTTAGAATTATCTCTCGCAAAGAATAATTCAATACCACGACACATTTCCACCCTACTTTTTGTAAAAGATAAGCACCAATCATTTTATAGAATCCACAGCATTTAATACAACTCCAATCCAGTCAAAGAATTATTGACGTCTTGTCTGCTCTACTATAAATTTCTACTCACTTTCAGACGAATAATCGCAGCTGGATCTTTTATAATCTTAATTGGTATCTTTCACTATGAAATTTCTCAATAATAAACTCAAATTTTCACAGCAAGAACAAAAACCTTTGCATGACAGTAGGGTTTGACATGTCTATAAAAGGTCGGAAACCGGCACTCTAAACCACGTTCGCAGCTCATGATCTGAACTGACACTTACTGAGAAAACTGCTTAAAGTGTGTCTATTGTTGGTTTACAATAGACACACAATGAACAGATAAATTCATCTTCTTTTGTTTCGATGGTCAGGGGTTTCTGAAAATTCTGTAGTTCGACAAAACTATTTATCGTTTAAAAAAACGAGATTTTGGATTGCCTTTGTATTTTTAAAAATTATAACACATTTTGGAGTTCAATAACAGAAATGTTAAGTGCAAACCTCCAGCTTGAAATTCCATACTTTATTTTTCATGCAGGTTGTGTATAAGCGACCATTTTCAACATTTACTGGCTGAGGAAGTTGAAAATGGGGAAGGAGAAAAACTCAGTTTTTTTGGCGTGTGTGAGTGAGACCTATCTCACTAGTCCTAAATCATTGCATATATAGTGTCTAAAGAGGGTAAGGGTTCCTGCTTCAGTGCAATGTTTCCGGATTACCTGAAATATCTATGATTTTTGCATCTTCCGTAAAAAACGCAGTTGGATTATGTAACGTGGTAAAAACAACCATTCATGTACTCAGCTACCCACATGTTATGATTGCATGAAAAAGTAGATGTCTTCACAAACAAAATGCACTTTAATTTTCAATTTCTTGAACTTTTGGCACCGCCGGAACTTGCAGCGGCGGGCTAACACGAGCCTGAAATTTGATGTCGGCGTTCAAGCACGTTTTCTGAGAAAACGGGCTCATTTTATTGGGAATTACTATGGATCATTCTTGTAGAGCATTGAATGATCTTCAACCCTATTCAAACCATATTTTTCTAAACTTATTTCTTTCCAAGATGACAAGAAAAAAAACAATTTTTTTTTTCAAATTATTTTTTTGTGTACCACCTCCTGTTTTTTGATAAACTTATTTTTTCTTATTTGACATGGTTCCAACTACTAGCATGCCAAATTTGGTGGTGTTACACGGCAAATAATAATAATAGCCGTCCTCTACCCGCACGGGCTATGCCTTTGGGTACACTCAACGAGTGTTTATGAGGGAGTATTATTATTATTATTATTATCCTCGTCTCAAAACTGAGTAGACTACTAAATTACATGAGTTGAAATATTGGCATTTTCACATTCCAAAAAAAAAATGATTGCAAACATTTCTCAAAAGTCTTGACTGTGTTCTCGGCCACACCATTCGTCGATGGAATCCGATGGATGATTATGAATTACTTGTTTTGTGCTGAACACCATTTCCCATTGAGAATATTTTGGAAAGACACGAAGTTTACTGAGGTCCAATATCAGAAACTAAAACCTCTGGAATATCCCAACGTGTGAATGTTTCTCTAAGTTCTATAATGGTTCATTCAGTTGTGATATTTCTAGCATCAAAAATTTCTGTCAATTCATTGAAAGCATCAAGGATAATTATACAATACTGATTATTGATTGATGGTTCAAGAAAATCAGCATGTATTTCCCAAGAACTTAAAGGTGCTTTCGGAGGAACATGAGATGTCAAAAAACAAGAATGGCATGATTCACCAAGTATTCTATTGAACATCCAAATTAGGCCACCAAAAATAGCAACGTGCTATAGATTTCATCCTGATTATACCCAAATTCATTTGTATAACTCCACATTACACAGGTTTGTTCAGAATTCAGTTCATTCTATACTCATATTATGATAATAATTAACCGGTAGACCATCTGATATAAATATGTTCAAATAAGTTGAATTTTCACTGTGATTTTCCGACAAATATTCCATTACCAATGGATGTCTAGATAACGCATCTGCCACTCGATTATCATATCCTTTAAAATATAAAATATTTCATAAGAATAACCTGATGAATTAACAGCCCAACGTTGCAGTCTACTTGCAGCCATTTGAGGCAAACCTTTATTTCAGGGCTTCGCGAGACCAAGAGACTAGTCTTGGTCTTGATATGAATATTCTATGAATATTGCATTCCATATATTCTAATAACATCCGGTTCTAATATTCTTAGGATATAAATATTTATATATTTCCCCTGTCCTGACCGTCCTATCTATAAAGGTATATACCTACCTTATTTTCGTATTGAAATGACTTAAACTACATAGTTGTATTATAATTGTTAAAGAAATAATAAATTGGAATTTGAAATATAGCAGCACATGCCGTGATGCTAGACATGAAGAAATTTCCTCACATTTCTTATATAAAAAATATGGAATGACTCAGCACAGTAGCCATTCGTTTTTCAAAACTATGAAATTTGATCAGTATATTTAACGTAATCAATAATAATTTGGATGACTTTTTGATGACATAATTTTCATTTAAGATATAATAAGCATTGTGCATTTACTTTAGATTAAAGCGTAGGCGGCAACTGTGCAAAATCCGTCATTTCAGCTCGCAAAGTATCTGACAATTGACATTGACAAGTGACCTTTGTATGTGATTTCGTGGGTTTTGTCATGAGTTTCTGTCATGTTTTTGATCTTTATGAAAATGTATTTTATTAATAATTGTATTCAACAGTGAAAAATCAACATGAAAAATAATTAATCTGCGCTCCGGGGCGACTTGAATGAATACGGTGGCCGCCGTATTCGCTTTTGCAGCTGTAGGGAAACCCGTTAAACGTGTAACACCACATCTAGAGAGTTGGAGTAGGCAGAAAAACTTCTGTAGATGTTCGTCGAATCAGGATTATCTTCTTTCCTGCAAAATAGGTTGTATGGTGTCTCATCCAGATGCAAATATTTATATCAACTTAACGACAAAGTTCACTGTATTTTTTATTTGAATTAATTTCTATTAACTATATTAATCATTCCTTGTGATCGTGAATAAGCGTGTCGTTTTTGGTCAACTGTGAGAATTCCAAATTTAAACTATAAACAACTAGATGAATCAACAGTAAGTATCAAATCAAAACATCGTTCTAGCTAGTTATTAGCTCATGCAGACATGTTGTTTCCATTTTTTTCCGTACGTTCCTTAAATGTTTTTGAAAAGAAAACTGTGTTTTGAAGAGAATAAACTATTTTTGAATTGAAGGAGTTTTTATTGTTGCGGTACCCAGTACCCAGAAATATTTCATATTCATTCTAAGAGTATTCTCTATAGATGCCAGAAATATTCCCACTAATTTTAAATGTACACGTGTACAGAATGTTCTGAGAATATTCAAATATATTATTTCGTAATATTTTACGAACGTTTATAGAAAATACCAGAAAATATTCTCAGAATATTCAAAACAGTCCATTCCAAATGTTCATAGAACATACCTAGAATATTTGTATTGCATTGTGAGAACATTCTGTGAATATTCAAATATTCTCGGCAAATAATCTATAAATATTCTATGAATGATATTGTGCTATCTGGGATGTTACCCTATGGACTACCACGTAGAGAAATCTGTCAGAGATAAAGCTAGATAACAAGTAACACAACTAGGGTGCAATCTATAAGAAGGGAATTGGACAAGGAGTTAATGGTGCCAACCGTAATGAAGCGCGTTTCATTTCGAAATATTTTGAATTTTGAATCGAGGAGATAGTATAGGTTGTTCCTTACACTGATTCGGATCGCGTTCAAAACTCCCCACCCTTATCAAATTTGCATTAAAACCTTGTTTCAGAATATTCTGGTTAACTTTACAAATTATTTTAATTTTCAATAATCTTTATTGAATATTACGTTTCCGCACTACACCTTGTAGACCTCAAGATATGGTGGCCTTGGCTCAAATTATAAATGTTTTTGGGAGGCGGTAGCAGGTGGTGGTTTCTCGGTCGCACCTCTATCGATCCAACTGAACAGCGAATATGTTATGCGAGAGAAGAAGGAATTCTGATTCTACCGGGTTCGGAGGATACTTAAATGAAACGAAATCGTTCGGTCACTGAATACATATTGTTGTAATATTTCAGGTCTGCTAGATACACGTTGAATAATATTATTATTTAGATGAGAACAAATCATAATATGTTGTCTTTTACCTCAGCCCTAAGTGAAGACGGTTCAGTTTCATGCTCATTAATCGGTTCTTGGAATTATGACAAGCAATAATAGTTATTTGATCAACAAGTGTACTTATTAATGAGGGTGATTAATGATCGAAATATTGTAACGTGTGAGTGAAGCAAGTACGTTGATAATTATTCGCATTTTACAATACGAGTTGATTACAATATTTTTCCGTCGACCTCTTGTTGATATGAAGGGATTCTTGGTTAGAAGATATTTCTTTAACGAAATGAACAGTAGATAATATAAACTCTATTTAAAAAGACTAGCATCAGGTTACTATGGAATTAAAGTCATATCAAATTAGTTCGGTATATCTATCGCCAGAAATGCCTATACTTTCCACTTTTCGAGTTGTATAAAAGGTACGGCATACCCTTTTGGGGTTTCTGTAGACAACACTTTCTGCAGTATTTTTATACTACAAAAAGAGCCATTAGGATATATGTGCAAGTCAAAAGTAAGAGACCATCACAGGCCTCTCTTTCTTCATAAAATACTCCTAACTTGACCTTTCATTTCCATTACGAAGACAGTATTTCATCCATAAAGAACAATCCTTGATGCCTGTATAGTAACGACAAACGCACCAGGAAAAATGGAAACAACAAGCCTACTAAACCAAAAAACAGAATTCTCTTGTATATATGAGAGTAAGAAAATATACAACCATTCGCCCGATATATGAAATCTATAAAAATTTTGAGAACTTCAGAAGAGAAATATGAAAACTTCTAATTACAAAAGCGTACAACGACCTGCAGAAATACTACGAGAAAACAATATAGGCCATTTTGAATCTGGTTGAAAATTCAGCAATTACTTGAATGTTAACTTTATTATTGATTTAATTCTATTCTGACTCTGGAAGTGTGATAACTTTTAATTTCTAATTTCAACTTTTTGTTTATATTCAATAAAACTAGATGGTATACATCTTCACTGAACAATAAAGCACAGTTTTGATTGAAGATTGATTGATTGACTGATTGATTGACATAATTATTTGAATACATTTGTTGAATTTAAGAAATTGAATTGGCGGTGATAGAATAGAAGATCGATTTTCTGTTTCACACCAATATACATAAAATATCTATGTTTATCTCTTTCCTTTGTTCCCAAATTTAGGACGAACGATTCAAGAATAAATCCCCTGATATCTACAACGAACGTCTATGTGAATAGCCCCTAATTGAAACTTATATTGGTCCGAAATAGTCTAGGTCTACAGAGCGAATATGCTTTTGGTGGTCTCTGCATTCGCACTTTTGGTTGGCCCATTTCAGGAACTTGAGGTTCCGCTTCCTTCAGTCGACAGAAATGACAAGATTTCGTTGTTTATGTCTATAATTTTTTAGTCTATAATATTAAAAATTCTTGACTTATTTCATTTAGCGTTTGTTGAACACTGATGTGATTGTTATTGAGATGGTAGTAATCTACAAGTAGTTTTGTGAAAGCATGTTCATTTTTTAGAATTATTGGCATTTTTGTCCGAAAGAAAAACTGTGTAGAATTATCTGTTCTTTCTTCTGAACAAATGTTGTCACATTCTAGATATAAAGACAAGTAAAGATTTAATTCTTTCGAATTTAAGTTCAAAAGTAAGGTTTTTGAATAAGTTTAGCTATATAGCGGAGAAAAGGTAGAATTGGATTATTTGCTATCTGACTCAATATTTTACTATTCATCAATTTTGCAACTTTATAAAATGAAACAATAATCAGTTTCAGAGTTTCAGTTTAAAATTTATTCATTATCTTTGATACAAATTACTCTATCTTATATGGAATTGAATATTTTTGACAACCTTTATCCAAAAAAGGGTAGTGCATGAGGGAAATGATTTAGGAAGATAAAATATTTCAAAGCGAATGTGTAAGTATTATAGCCAGGGCAATTTCATCAAATAATATTTTTAAAGAGTATGCGAGAGTATACATTATGAAAATTCGGTCCACAGTACAAACCAGATCAAACTACAGACTCCATAACAGTGTGCAGGTTGATTCAAAAGTACTTAGACAAACTTCAGGTGACTTATCACAATATTCTGATAAGATTTGTTATCTTGATGAATGTAATAATAATAATAATAATAATAATAATAATAATAATAAACGTCTTTATTATCATCATATAATACAAACATATCAAGATAAAATAAAATAATTTTATGACAAAAGGCGAAGTACAATAATTGACAGGAGACCTATCAAATATTGTTCTTCCACTTAACCTTAAAAAATATTGGCTCGATTCTTAACATAATTATCAGCAGGTGATATGATATCAGAAAATAAATTATAATTCCAATAAGAGATAGGCTTTCAGTTTTTTTTTTAAATTGTTAATATTTAGCAGTTTGATATCAGCGGGTAGGTTATTATAAACATTGCAGATTTGGTATGAAAACGACCGTTTGAAAAGTTCAGTGCGGAAAGGTGGGGGTGTCAATGTACCTTTGTACCTAATATTAATATTATGAACATCAGTTTTGAATGTTACCTTATTATATAGATATGGGGGTGTTCTAAATAATATTATTTTATGAAAAAGACAGGCAGCATGGTGTAACCTTCTATTAGTCATATTGAGCCATTTTATTTCCTTTACTTTATGAGAAATTGGTTGTCACCGTCTTACGCCATGGATCAATCTCAAACAAGAATTTTGAACTTTTTGTTTTTTATTTTGATATTCGACGGGTAAATTTGGACCATATAGGCTATCAGCGTAATTAAATATCGACAGAATCAATTGTTCACATAGTGTGATTTTAACATTCTTTGGTAAGATATGACGGTTTCCATAAATTACTGTCAAATTAATGTATGCTCGTTGAATCAGTCGCTTCACGTGTTTGTGAAATCTCATTTCACTATCTATGATGACACCAAGGTTTTTCACTCCATCAACTAAGTCGAGGGATACGTTATCTATTTGAATATCAATGCTTGGGGTAACGAGCACTCCTTTCATTTTTGGACCAAATAAAATCACTTTAGATTTATTTGCATTAATAATGAGACAGTGTTCATCAGATGATGTTATGAAGGAATTCAGTTCGCTGTTGATTATAGCACAGGCACAGGCATAGGATTACAGCCTCAGCCGGTTAACGCAGTAGCAGAAGTGGCAGATATGCCACGTGTCGACCTGGCTGTAGAGGAGCCCCGCATCATACCACCAACGAAGGCATCAGAACCCGCAGGGCGCTTCATAACACGAAGCCCCTGAAGCCACAACCACTCAGGCCCTGTCCCAAGCAGAGAGGAGGGATACCACCCCTCTGATTGGAAGGCATGAGCGACGCATTCACAAGATGGAAGCCAAGATCAAGTCGGCGAGACAACACGCGTCTCGTATCCAGTGTGTGGCAGACTACATGGCGGCCAATAGGCCCTTCACGCGTGCAGTGCGGCGAATTGCCGCAAATTTGAGAAGAGCTCACCACACACTAAATCAAGGCGTGCTGCTTACCATCAAACAGCACTGTCTTGATAGGATACGAATGATGGTGGCTGCAAAAAAGTCACTAGTGAGGCGGGCGAGAAGCATCGCGGAAAACATGAAGTTCCGCGATAAATCTTCTCGCCTATTCCAAGAGCCTCCACGTGTTGTGGATATCCCGCCGGCAGTTGATCGGGTATGAACCTTCTGGAAGGATATTTATGAATTTCCGCAACCACTCAACGTAGATACTCCATCCCTAGCGCAGTTCGAAGCTTTCTGCAGGAGGCCTGAGCCTGAGCTCAATGAACTGCGCAATCCGATAGCCCCGGAAGAAGTTCGACGGGTCCTCAAAGGCTCGAAGAATTTTGCTGCTACAGGTCCTGATGGCCTTAATAACTATTGGTGGAAAAAATGTCCAAGTACCCACCACCATCTAGCAAGAGTTTTCAAGTCATGGCTAGATGGGTATCAACAGATTCCAGATTGGTTTGTCGAGGGGCGAACCGTGCTAATCCCCAAAAACGGAGATTTGTCTGATCCGAGGAACTACAGAACGATTACATGCTTGAATGCATGTTATAAAATGTTTACCCGCATTTTATACATGTGAATACTCTCCGCAGTTGAGCCGGTGTATAAACGGATATATGAGCAAAGAGGTTCAAAGACGGGGGTCGCTGGCTGCAAGGAGAACCTGCTAATCGACAGATGCATCACGCAGAACTCCGTCCAGTACAAGCGTAACCTTTCAATGGCTTGGATCGACTATCGCAAGGCATTTGATACAACATCGCATGAACTCATCATGCATTTGCTCAGATGCCTTGCGGTACCCGATCAAATAGTGAGATGCATTGAACAGCTGATGCCCCTCTGGAGAACTCGATTAACCATAACATCTGGTCAAGTCAGAGTCCAAACAGATCTGGTTATCTTTAGTAGGAGGAGGGTTTCAGGGAGTCTCTCTCAGTCCTCTCCTCTTCTGCATCTCACTACTGCCATTGTCTGTTGCACTACGGAAAACCCGCGGATACAACTGCGGCAACCCCAGCAACTGGAGGCTTAGGGTCACCCATCTGTTTTACATGGATGACCTTAAACTTTATGTCTCCAGAGAGAAGGATTTTCATCAGTCCTTAAGGGTGGTGCAAGAGTACACGCATGCTATCGGAATGGAGTTTGGGATCGACAAATGTGCCACGGTTCATCTCAAAAGAGGAGGATGCGAGGAATACGGAGAGGACGTTCAGTTCTTAGACGGAAACATCCTACAGCCTCTGGATGCCGAAGAGACGTATACCTACCTAGTGGAGGAACAATGCCACACCCAAGAGGTAGCTTCTGTCAAAAACTCTCTCCGTGGCAAGTATAAGCACAAACTCCGACAGATCTGGTCATCAGAACTGTCGGGGAAGATCAAAGTTGCTGCAACTGATATGCTTGCCGTTCCGATTCTACTTTACTCCTTTGGAGTAATGAAATGGATACAGGAAGAGCTGCGACAGCTTGACGTAAAAACTCGCAAAATGAAGCATCTTCATAGTAGCTTGCATCCTAAATCGTCTGTTCCACGGTTATACTTCTCCAGACAGCGGGGAGGCCGAGGACTTTTGAGTTTGGAGTGTCTACACAACAGAATGGTACTGGATGGAACCTGTTATGTCATCAGGAGTTCAGATCCCGTTCTCTGCTTGGTATGCGATCATGAAAATGCAGGAATTGTAGCATTTCCTTTTAAGGCAGCAACCCGTGCAGCCGATGAATTCGGTCTCGTATTCGACACTGAACGGACGAACCCAAACTCTGTCACCGAGTTGGAACCCGTTCATCAAAAAGCCCACGTGAAAGCTGTGGAGTGTGACAGGTACATAGGGATAAGCCAATGCATGGGGTCTTCTTCAAGAACATTGAAGACCTTGGCTTTTCCAGAAACCTGACCTGCAGAAGGCCGTAATTCTTGGTTCACTCCGTCCTCTTAGTGCACATGACTGTTGGACCCAGTAATTACTCACCCCACGGACGTGGGGAGTGGTTACTGGGGTTCATTACACACCAGCGCGCCCTCCGGTAGTATCGGAGCTCCGAAGAGGAAAAAAATATGATAATTTGTCCCCGTGAAAGCTGCGGATTGTGACAGGCTCCTGCAGCTACGTAAGTATAAGCCAATGCACGGGGTCTTCTTCAAGAACCTTGAAAACCTTGGCTTCTGCAGAAACCTGACATTCGCTTTTCTCAGGGCAAGTGGGCTGAAGTCGGAAACCGAGGGATTCATAGTGGCCTGCCAGGATGGTCCTCAAAACCCTCGTCTACTGTAGCCGCGTGATGGGTATAGAGGTTCCTGACACTAGATGCAGAGCGTGTCGTGGGGCAGCTGGGACCATAATGCATTTGCTGTCAGCTTGTCCAGCTTATGCGGTCTCAGCCTATATCCACAGGCATAACGCCGCCCCACGAGTGTTGAACTACTATCTACGACACTCGTACGGTGTAGAAGAGACACCGGTGTTGCCTTATGCTCCGTGGGATATTGAGTCCGTTGTGGAGAATGAGAAGTGCCGAATCTATTGGAACTACTCATTCCCCACCCCCAGGCAATTACAAGCCAATAAGCCTGATGTTGTCCTCCTCGACCATCAAAGTGGGACGATTATTGTCATTGAGTTTTCAGCTCTTGGCGAAACGAGCATCGTCCGAAAAGAGGAGGAAAATCGGACCAAATATCGAGATCTTCTCTTTGAACTCCGCAGACTTTATCCAAACCATTCTGTCAAGATGGTGGTTCTGATAATAGGGGTACTTGGTGGAATGATGGACACGCTGCTCTCGAATCTGAAAATCATACCGGCTTGCCATGATGCGGCAGAAAACTTGGCCGGAAGAATGCAGAAGGCCGTAATTCTTGGGGCACATGAATCTCGGACCCAGTAATCACTCACCCCACGGACGTGGGGAGTGTTTACTGGGGTTAATTACACACCAGCGCGCCCTCCGGTTATATCGGAGCTCCGGAGACAGGGCCTGACTGGTACATTCCTTATGAAAAAAAAAACATAATAATTTGTCAAGTATTTGTACTGAAAGGGCGGAATTCAGTCGCCCCTATCCAGAGATAATGGTGACTGCTCTTCCATCCTACCGTAACATCATTATAACGTATGTTCGAAACAGAAATGACATAGGAAATAGAGAAAAATACACAACGTTTATTCTGGTGATTCTTACCAATCACATGACTTTAATGTAACAAACATAAAAGTAGAAAAATTTCATAGGAAATTTATTATTTGATCACCTGGACAGCGAAAAATAGAACATAAAAAATATTTTTTTTTTATATTTTTTTGAATTGTAGGCAGAAGAGTTTTAATGAAGGCAACTAGGGGTAATAATTTTCAGAAAAATTAACAAACTGAGCATTCATTTGGCAGATAATAGAAGGAATCAAAATATATCAAACCCACCGAGCTACATTTTTTTCAGCGAGTTCTTGAATTTGAATTTATTCATGATTTTCATCGAGTCAGGAATGGCGTTGTAAATTTTTGTAGAATTATATGAAAATTATGAGACGCCGTTGGGGTAAAAAGTGTTTTTGCAAAATATATATTAGTTAGTGACAATATATTTATTAGATGTAGTCATATATTTTATTTTGCCGTCCAATATATTTATTTTCGATCCAACACCGGATTCAAGAGCTACAAATATAGAAAAACGTGCATTTCCATATATTTATTAATTCGATATACTTATTCCATGTCGTCAAAAGATAGATAGATAGATAGATACGTTTATTAATCCTTACAGATCATGGGTATGACATAGGATATGTCGTATAAAAATGAAAATAAATAAATAATACTATTGGGACATACACAAGATAAAACGATATCCAAGACAAAAATTAATGGCACTTAAAATTACAGATACAGAGTGTATTTGAATAAAGGAGTATAAATAAAAAGTAAAAGTTAAAATAGTAATACAAAAAATGTTATGATGAAAATAATGAGTCAACGCAGTTATTTAATGGATTGGGTGAATTCGTCTAGCGAATAAAATGGATTTTCCTGGAGATATTTGTTTATCGTACCTTTGAATTTATTTTCGCATGATGTGCTCTTCATTTGTGACGGTAGCATATTGAAAAAAAAAGTTCCAGCGTAGGTAGGAGACTTTCTAAAGTGCATTTTGTTGCATTTTTCTAAATGTATATCATTCTTTTTCCTTGTTGGATATTCATGGACATCTTTGTTTTTTTTTAATTTGTCGGGGTTGCGGAAAGTATGTGTCAATAATTTGTATAGATATATGCTGGTACATGTCATTATTTTATTCCGTGCGAAGGTTTCTCTACAGGACTCGTTGTAACCGAGTTCAAATATCAAGCGAATAAATCTTTTCTGCATTATCGACACTCTAAAAAAGTCAGTGGCACGTCCCCATACTATTATATTTGAACTTATGGATGAGTAGATGAGTGCGTACGTAGTAAATGTTCACTATATGTTCCCTATGAAAGTTTTCTTTCAGTGTTCTGAATGCATAATACAGTTTCCCTAATTTTTTGCAGATTGCCTCAACTTGAATATTAAAATCTAATTTACAGTCCACTACAGTTCCTAGAAACTTGGTAGAATTCACTGTCTCTAATTTGGTGTTGTTGATTTTGATTGTGAGATAATTTTGAGATTTGCTTTTGCTTGTGAACTCTACACATACTGTTTTTGTCAAGTTATTGATCAGATGATTATGTTCACACCACAAAGTAAAATTTTCTATCACAGATAGAACCTTTGCCTGTAGTTCTTTCAGGTATCGTCGGCATATATTAATGCTCTGCCATCGTGTTTTGATTGGGGTAGATCATTGATTTATAGCAGGAACAATAGGAGACCTAGAATTCGCCCCTGAGGGATACCTAACATAAGGGCAAATATATCTGAGTAGTCGATATCAACTTTCACTTTGAGCGTTCTTCCAGTGACATAAGAGATCAACCATGCTTCAATGGGACCATGTATACCCATCGCTTCCAATATTTATGAGATGGCGCAAATGACGCGATTTGGTTTCCACTCGAGAATGTGGCAACATGGTATAAGGGCGAAATCATTGGTACATAAAGAGGCTAACAGATAGTAGTGATACAAGCAGCTGTCATTGTGTCAGGGCAAACTTATATTTTTATCGTGATTCGTTAAACATGAATAATACACTGTACAGTACAGTGATGGGGCCGAAAACCAGGCTGATTGGCCGGTAATAGTAATATGTAATTCTAAGTACTCCCTAATTAGTGTATTTATAATTATTTTCTAGAATTTTCGACAGCATAGGTAAGATGCTGATTGGTCTCAGATCCTTCAACTTCAAGTTTTTTGGACTACTAATCTTTGGAAGAGGAAGAACATGTGCTATTTTCCAGCTATCCGGAAAAAGGGAATTTTCTAAACAAAAGTTAACAATAAGTGTTATGTACAAAATGATGGGAGGGCAACAGAGTAGAATCATTTTTAAATTTATATTGTCTTGACCAGTACCGATGTGAAGTTGGCAGCTAATGCTAGCAGCCAAATTTTCCAAACATTCCCGATTGATCAGTGGCGTGATTCCCTGTTTTTTTCGGGTACCGAAATTGTAATTAATTCAGGATTTCATAAAATGAAACAACGAGTGGAAAGCGACAGATAATAAAATTAAAATGGTGGGTGTGAAATGATAAAAATTGAAATGTATTTATGCCCCGATGGCCGAATGCACGAATGAAAACATACTGACAAGATCAAATGAAGTAGAGGTGTAGTCCAATACAGGGTGAAACTTGGAAATTTTGATTAAAAATTATTTTCTAGAAAACCATATATACTGACAATTTCGAATTATGTACAGGTGTAGTACATTACAAATAGAGCCTGAAAGTATCAACGAAATTCTCTGCCATAGCTGAATACAGGGGGAAACTTGGAAATTTTGAATAAACTATGACTTTCTCGAAAACTAAACATACTGACAAGATAAAATGAAGTAGAGGTGTAGTCCATTACAAATAGAGCCTGAAATTATCAACGAAGTTCTCTGCCAAAGCTGAATACATGGTGAAACTTGGAAATTTTGATTAAAAATTATTTTCTAGAAAACCACACATATTGACAATTTCAAATTATATACAGGTGTAGTACATTACGAATAGAGCCTGAAAATATCAACGAAATTCTCTGTAAAAGGTGAATACAGGGTGGAACTTGGAAATTTTTAATACGTATAATTTACTCGAAATCCACAAAAACTGACAATTTCAAATTATGTACAGGTGTGGTACGTTACAAATAGACCCTGGAAGTATTAACGAAATTCTCTGCCATAGCTGAATACAGGGTGAAACTTGGAAATTTTGAATACACTATGACTTTCTCGAAAACTAAACATACTGACAAGATAAAATGAAGTAGAGGTGTAGTCTATTACAAATACAGCCTGAAAGTATCAACGAAATTCTCTGCCAAAGCTGAATACATGGTGAAACTTGAAAATTTTGATTAAACATTATTTTCTAGAAAACCACACATACTGACAATTTCAAATTATGTACAGGTGTAGTACATTACAAATAGAGCCTGAAAGTATCAACGAAGTTCTCTGCCAAAGCTGAATACAGGGTGCAACTTGGAAATTTTGAATAAAAATTATTTACTCATAAACCATACATACTGACAATTTCAAATTATGTACAGGTATAGTACATTACAAATAGAGCCTGAAATTATCAACAAAATTCCCTGTCAAAGCTGAATACAGGGTGAAACTTGGAAATTTTGATTAAACATTATTTTCTAGAAAACCACACATACTGACAATTTCAAATTATGTACAGGTGTAGTACATTACAAATAGAGCCTGAAAGTATCAACGAAGTTCTCTGCCAAAGCTGAATACAGGGTGAAACTTGGAAATTTTTAATAAACTATCACTTTCTCGAAAATTAAACATACTGACAAGATCAAATGAAGTAGAGGTGTAGTCCGTTACAAATAGAGCCTGAAAGTATTAACGAAATTATCTGCCAAAGCTGAAAACAGGGTGTAACTTGGAAATTTTTAATACAAATTATTTAATCAAAAAACACATACTGACAATTTCAAATCAAGTACAGGTGTAGTACATTACAAATAGAGAATAGAAGTATTAACGAAATTATCTGCCAAAGCTGAAAACAGGGTGTAACTTGGAAATTTTGAATACAAATTATTTACTCGAAAAACACACATACTGACAATTTCAAATCAAGTACAGGTGTAGTACATTACAAATAGAGCGTGAAAGTATCATCGAAATTCTCTGCCAAAGCTGAATACAGGGTGGAACTTGGAAATTTTGAATACAAATTATTTACTCGAAAACCACACATACTGACAATTTCAAATCAAGTACAGGTGTAGTACATTACAAATAGAGCCTGAAAGTATCAACGAAATTCTCTGCCAAAGCTGAAAACAGGGTGTAACTTGGAAATTTTGAATACAAATTATTTACTCGAAAAACACACATACTGACAATTTCAAATCAAGTACAGGTGTAGTACATTACAAATAGAGAATAGAAGTATTAACGAAATTATCTGCCAAAGCTGAAAACAGGGTGTAACTTGGAAATTTTGAATACAAATTATTTACTCGAAAACCACACATACTGACAATTTCAAATCAAGTACAGGTGTAGTACATTACAAATAAAGCGTGAAAGTATCATCGAAATTCTCTGCCAAAGCTGAATACAGGGTGGAACTTGGAAATTTTGAATACAAATTATTTACTCGAAAACCACACATACTGACAATTTCAAATCAAGTACAGGTGTAGTACATTACAAATAGAGCCTGAAAGTATCAACGAAATTCTCTGCCAAAGCTGAAAACAGGGTGTAACTTGGAAATTTTGAATACAAATTATTTACTCGAAAAACACACATACTGACAATTTCAAATCAAGTACAGGTGTAGTACATTACAAATAGAGAATAGAAGTATTAACGAAATTATCTGCCAAAGCTGAAAACAGGGTGTAACTTGGAAATTTTGAATACAAATTATTTACTCGAAAACCACACATACTGACAATTTCAAATCAAGTACAGGTGTAGTACATTACAAATAAAGCGTGAAAGTATCATCGAAATTCTCTGCCAAAGCTGAATACAGGGTGGAACTTGGAAATTTTGAATACATATTATTATTTACTCCAAAACCACACATACCGTCAATTTCAAATTATGTACAGGTGTAGTACATTAGGAATAGAGCCTGAAAATATCAACGAAATTCTCTGCCAAAGCTGAATACAGGGAGAAATTTGAAAATTTTGAATAAAAATTATTTTCTCGAAAACCACACATACTGACAATTTCAAATTATGTACAGGTGTAGTACATTACGAATAGAGCCTGAAAGTATCAACAGAATTTTCTGCCAAAGCTGAATACAGGATGGAACTTGGAAATTTTTAATACATATTATTTACTCGAAAACCACACATACTGACAATTTCAAATTATGTACAGGTGTAGTACATTACGAATAGAGCCTGAAAGTATCAACGAAATTCTCTGCCAAAGCTGAATACAGGATGGAACTTGGAAATTTTTAATACATATTATTTACTCGAAAACCACACATACTGACAATTTCAAATTATGTTCTGGTGTAGTACGTTACATATAGAGCCTGGAAGTATTAACGAAATTTCTGCCAAAGCTGAATCCAGGGTGAAACTTGAAAAAATTTTGAAGTAACTATGACTTTCTCGAAAACTAAACATACTGACAAGTCGAAATTATGTAAAGGTGTAGTTCATTGCAAGTAAAGACCAAAAGTGTCAACAAAACTCTCTGCCGAAGCTGACTAGAGAGTGAACATTTGAAAATTATAAGAAACTTTGTCGAAAACTAAACTGAAAGTTTTAACGAAATTCTCTGACTACAGGGTGAATGTTCGAAAGTTTTTGAAATAACTATGAATTTCTCTATTGCAAGTTAAGTCTTTGAATATCAATAAAATTCTCTGCCAAAACTGACTGCAGGTGTAAACTTAAAAACTACAAAAAAAAGTATTTTCTCTAAAACTATACATACTGTAGATTTCTAATTATGTACTTTACAGAAAGTCATATTTTTTCAGAATTTTCAAGTTCCACCCTGTATTCAGCTTTGGCAGAAAATTTCCTTGATACTTTCAGGCTCTATTTGTAATAGACTACACCTGTACATAATTTGAAATTGTCAGAATGTGTGGTTTTCGAGAAAATCATTTTTATTAAAAATTTCCAAGTTTCACCATGTATTCAGCTTTGGCAGAGAATTTCGTTGAAACTTCCAGGTTCTGTTTGTTATGTACTATACCTGTACATAATTTGAAATTGTCAGTATGTGTGGCTTTCGAGAAAATAATTTTTATTCAAAATTTCCAAGTTTCATTCTGTATTCAGCTTTGGCAGAGAATTTGGCTAATACTTCCAGGCTCTATTTGTAATGGACTACGCCTGTACATAATTTGATTTTGTCAGTATGTGTGGTTTTCGAGAAAATAATTTTTATTCAAAATGTTCAAATTTCCACTCTGTATTCAGCTTTGGCAGAGAATTTCAGATACTTTTAGACTCTACTTAAAATGAACTGACTATACCTGTATATAGGTAATTTGTTGTTGTCAGTATGTTTTCATCTGTGCATTCGACCATCGGGGCATAAATACATTTTTTCTACAAACGTCAAAAAATGGCAAGGTTCGCGCATTGACAACAATATGCGAAGTACTCTTTTTTTCATTTTCTTTCGTTACCATATGACACCGTCCGCGAAGTAGTGTGCGAAATACTTACTTCGCACACTGCATGTAAACTATATGGGATTTTTATATTTTTACTAGCTGACCCGACAAACGTTGTTTTGCCATATAAATAATTTTGATGGCCGACAACTGTGTAGGGAGTGAGAAAGAAAGGAGACCGGCTTCGTTCTCATCCCTACTCCGTGCTGTTTACTGGGTCAGAAGTGACACCTGTAGACATCTGGAGGGGATAACTAATTAAATGATGATTGATCAGTTTTCGACCGGAGAGGAAAAATGATTAAATTACTAAAATGGCTATTAAAACATAAGGGTTGATCGTAGAAGGGTGAAAATTGAGGATTGTATGTATTTTTGAATGTTGTATCATAAAAAAATAGAAATTGAAAATTTTGTCTAAAAAATAAAATAAAAAATTTAGGGGTGGACTACCCCTAACATTTAGGGGGATGAAAAATAGATGTTGGCCGATTCTCATAGATACCGGATAAGCACAAAAAATTTCATCAAAATCGGTCGAGCCCCACTAATTAAATGATGATTGATCAGTTTTCGACCGGAGAGGAAAAATGATTAAATTACTAAAATGGCTATTAAAAAATAAGGGTTGATCGTAGAAGGGTGAAAATTGAGGATTGTATGTATTTTTGAATGTTGTATCATAAAAAAATAGAAATTGAAAATTTTGTCTAAAAAATGAAATAAAAAATTTAGGGGTGGACTACCCCTAACATTTAGGGGGATGAAAAATAGATGTTGGCCGATTCTCATAGATACCGGATAAGCACAAAAAATTTCATCAAAATCGGTCGAGCCGTTTCGGAGGAGTTTAAGTTCGAACACCGTGACACGAGAATTTTATATATTAGATTTGCATAGTTACAGTAATTACTTGATTTGGAAAAACAGTTTAAGCCAGTTCAATACTATTTTTCATATTAAGCTAAGCATATTACTTACTTTAGAACAATAATTTTGACGTTTTTACAAAAAATTTTGTTTGCATCTCATGCGCGAAATATTTTGGTGATCTCGACAATTTTTTTCAACTCGGCTGCGCCTCGTTAAAAAAATCAGTTCTCGGTCACCAAAGTAGCATTTCGCGCACTAGATACAAAAATAACTATTAATTTTCATTATTTTACACCCACCATTTTAATTTCATGATTTTCTGTGGCTTTCCACCAATTGTTTTATTTTATGAAATCCTGAATAGACCGCATTAGTGTGACGTCAAAATGTATGAATCTAACAGTGCACTGAGTCCTAACGAAATATATCTGAACGAAGCTGCGCTAACATGAACCTTCAGTAACCATTACATAAGGTTTAGAATCTGCGGTCCAAATTATGATGATATTAATTTAATTATTTCGCTATTATCAGCAATGTTTGAGAAATGTATGTAGGTATTTGAATTCGAGAAAAATAATTGATACGTCTTATAGAATGGTTAACGTAAAGAAAGTCTTCTAAATAACTTCTGAATAAATTCCAGAAAATCCATTATGCGTCGACCAATAGTAAAATAAAATCACGCGTCTAACTTCATGTTGTTTGCTCGTGTAGTCGTGTCCACAGAACACACATTATGTCATATGTAATATGTATTTGAGATTTTCATGAAAAACTATCAGTGTCTGCGTAGATGAAAATGTCTGATAAACTTATTTCATCTCTCGACATCTTCATCAAAGTTTTCAAATTCGAATGGTAATAAAATGAAACACTTGGCTGATCACCACTTTGCTGTTTCATGCCAAAGTTATGAGCGCCATCTAGCGGGGATGCACTTCCTTGCAACATGAAGTTAGATGTAGATGAATATTCAAATTTATTTCGTTTATAAATTATGTATAATCCTTTCAAAAAATTGTTTTATGGAAATGTCGTTTCTTCCATCCTTCATATCCAAGGCCCGCTGAAAGCAATTCCTTAAATATTTACGTATTTCGAGTGAGAGCATAAAACAAAAAGAGCTGTTACGATACTTCTATTATCGCTCTTATGTCATCCGTACTTACGGTCGTGAATGACGCATATCATTTCGCGCCAAATGATTTAGGACTCGGTGTAATGTTGGTTGCATATTTGTGACGTCATCACTAATGCAGTCCATTAGTTACAATTTCGGTACCCAAAAAAAAGAAGGAAACACGCCACTGGTCAATCGGAAATGTTCGGAAAATTGGCATTGGCTGCCAACATCGGTTTGACCAGTTGCATTGGATTTTATTTCAAAAAGATGTTTTTTCACTGAAGTAAAATAAATGTGTTTGACCCTGCCTTGACATTATTGTCATAAAATTTCCTTGCTGTTTCATTCGAAGTATTACTCTCCTACGTATGTCCTAAATGTATGTTAATGGCATCCGCGTCAGATAGTTCGATAGGCAAGTCATGAATATTTTGCTTTGAAAGAATATATAGATTCCTTAGAGTTTTTCATAATGATTTATTTCCCCTATCTTCCCTTACAATCTGTGAAAAATATGCTTTTTTTGATGTTCTACTGCCGAATTGCAGAAGTTTCTCATTTGTTTATAGTACAGCCAATCTCGCTCATTCTTTGACTTTTTCAATTTTGCAAGTGCATTATCTTTTTGTTTTATTATTTCTTTAAGATCCGGAGTGAGCCAATGAGCATATTTCTTTGTAATTCGAGCAATTATTATTGAAGCGTGCTTGTTGAAATGATTCAGTAGTAAGACATTGAAAATTCTAATCTTTTTATTTACATCGTTTTTATAAAAACTATATGGGATGAGTTTTTCGCTGTCCGTTCCTACGGTCATATTGTCATGGCTGGTTGACGGCTCTTGCACAATATGTCTCACAACCCATCTCCGAGTAGATACTTGGGGTCTTCATTTGTAGGTTTGTTTACATTTCCTGCTTTTTGGAAATGAGATTATGTATCACAATTCCTTGTTGCAATACCATCTTGAAGATAGTGTTTCTGATATACACTAGATGTATTATGATAGATACATAATCTGAAATAAGTATGATTTTATCTGGTGCATTTCTTCTGATTCAATTAGAGATATAGTGATAATGATAATGAAAAAATCATCACTTCAAGTGATTAAAGTGAAATTTGCAATTAGAGATCAAATGTTTGATGTTATCTAGCGATAATTATTCTTCCATACTTATGGTGTATTTTATCTACTACACTTGAGAACATCGAAAAAAGTACAACACAGTATATTACAGAGTTCGTATTGCTTTGTCGTTACATTATTGTGTTATTATAAAGTGACAAAAATGTCACTTACATTTTTTTTATTGGTGACGTTAGCGTGCACTGAAATTAGTTCAACACCTGTCGGGGAAAAAGATGAATTCACAATTGGATGTCTGAAATGTCACCCAATTGATATCAACAAAATTAATGTTCACCTAATACCACATTCTCACAATGATATGGGTTGGCTAAAAACTGTAGATCAATACTACTATGGCAGTAAGTACCTCAATACTCCTTTTTACGATGTACTGAAGATCAGAACAAAAATAAAAAAAACAGGCACTACACGGCGTTACATTTTGTAGAATACAACGGAAAATCCAAAAAATGTACTGAAAAGTGATAAATGTGAGATATTGTCAATATTTTGATGATTCATTGTCCATCGTGATATTATCCGAAAAAGTAATATTAAGAATAATAATTATATTTCAGTTCCACTTAGATCATTGTTACATAATATTGAAAGAGTTAGTATACAATTGTCAACATTGTACATACGCAGTGAGCACGTAAAGGTTGGAACAAATTCGCTTAAAGCTTAATATGGTCATTGGTGAAAAAATACTCAGAAACGTCGATTTTCTTTTTCAGTAGCGCATTTTTGGGTGTACTTATATTTTTGATGACGTCATCACTGTTCGAGTTATGAAGCCATTATAATTTTTTTGAATGGCAATACCTCGTTTTGATAATACCTTCAAAGAGATCGCATTTGTCTGTATATGGATGTCACATTTTTTCGAAGTTACATAAGAACATTTCCATGTTTCTGATTATCGTTTCAACGGCAAGTTTGACTTTAAATAATTTTTCAATATTATTTTTATCGACTTTGTACCCACATCATCAGAATCTTCAGCTACCAGACAATTCACTATGGTACCAGCAAGATGGAGCGCCACGTTAGGCACATTAAAGTGAATACCTGGATATGCTTCCCAATAGATGGATTGGCAGACAAGAATTTTAACTGTTTTCCAAGAGTTTCAACATCACCTTGCATATTTTCAAGAGGAAAATGACTTGCAATACGAGCACTTTAAATTGTTAAATGATTCAGTGACTTCATTATAAAGTTGGCGTTGGTTTTCACTACAGAATGCTATAAATACATTATCGGCATACATCACCAAAACAATCAGTATCTAGATACTCCGGTCACAGATTATAGAAACTCACAGATGATTAACTCCGCCCATTTCCTTTGATGTTTTTAATACCGCCTCATTGACCTGGGACTTTTGAATTATGCACGCCACTGTTGCCGGTTCGCAAAATTCAAGTCAACATGGTTGCGGATTTAGATTTGTTCCTGCTTAAGCTGAGTACATACGAAAGCTTTTTGCGTTTCAGTTCATGGCAATTCTGATTTTGATTGGTTTCCTATATAGAAATTTTTCTAGAAGCGCGAAGTTCCAACAGCTTTTTTAATTAGCCTTTATATATTGCAGTTCAATGTAGATATTGTAGATTGCCATACTGAATACCGAACAAAAATCACCATTCATATCGGCTTTACTTTTTATTGGAATGTTGATGATTCAAGATCTTAGATTTAAGGTTTTATGACACCGAACTCCAGAATTAAATATATTGACCCAGTTAATATTTATATAAACTGATTGTTTTAAATATTCAATTCCTTGGAGAACATTTTATTTACGGTTCAATACTACAGAGCTAACAAAAATGTCTGCAAGACTTTTCGAATACACAACGTGATTTGAATAATTTCAAAGGAATGGTGCCCAAAAAACGATATAAAAATACAGGTGTTATTACATTCTGGAAGTTGAGTTTAATTACAAGCCAATTATGAGACAAACTGGGCTTCGTAGTGGACAAAAAAATGTACTTTGACTTGCACTGTGTAACACTATAACACTATGTAACAAATATGTCTAGAAAACTGAATATCAAAGGATTTGCCAAAAGGTCTCTGTGTAAAAACACTATACTATTCCTACGTGACATCGGTTGTGTTTGGTTACACACATATTATGCTTTGTAGCATAATAGTTACCGATAGCTCACTCATACCTATCATTAATCTTTCAGTAGTGATGTTACTTTATTTTATTGTAGTTGTCTATTCAATGATCCCCAATGATATTTGTAACATCAACATTCCAATGAAAAATATTCACTTTCCCTTTGCAATAAATGTGCAACTGATCTGTACTAATGTAGAAAATTTCCAGAAATGAATCAACACACATGTTAAGAAAAACATTTATTTGAAATATTTTCACATATTCTTCATTATTTCCTCTTCGAAAATATTATACATGAATTAATTTTCAAGTATTTATCAATCAGATAGTCACATACATATTTGACTCAAATTTTTGTTCTGAAAAACATTCTTCTTAATAGTCACAATGTCCTATTCTGAAATTATGTAACGTTTGTTTACTAGTATTCTCACACACATCTCGAATTCTAGTATGTTATGAACTTCATGTCGGGTATTATTTCCGTGATCGACCTCAACGAACCCAGACCCAGTTCTGAATAATCTTTAAAGAGAACAGTTGTTCAATGTCGAATATATATGGGATTCTTCGTAGAGTTTGTCAAGTCAAGGCAGATAGCTTTTGTCTCTTCACGAAAGATTTTTGATTTATTCCATCATATATGTATATATGTAGCACAAATAAGTGGATATGTAGGTACTTGAAAGATTCCCTTTTCAAATAAATTCAATAACTTGGTACCCTCAAATTTGGTATCCTATTGGTTTTCAAACGATTCTTCTACAATAAAACAAAATACTCGGGTGTGCTATTCATTCTATAACTACCTCGTTATTATTACTATTTACAATTATATTATTTTTAGTGAATACGAGTATACAACAGGCTGGTGTTCAGTACATCATCACTTCAGTTGTAGAAGCTCTGATGGAGAACCCCGATAGAAGGTAAGATATTATTCAGTAGTCAACCTTCCACAGCCTGAAAATTGAAGAAAAATGTGAATATCAAGAAAATATGTACTTTGGACAACAGTCTCGTGAACCCCAGCAACTTATAGGGGAGAATTGATTCATTTACCCTCCTATATATACTTGTATGGGATTACTTGGATTTACATTTATTATTCTCCACAAAATCAAACTTGCTCTGGCCAAAATAATAATAATATGAAAATAAAAAATAATAGGTAAAATTTTAAAATAATTAATAGTTAAAAAAACTTTTGCTATATGGACTGTGGTTCTATTGATAATTCTCGGTTATTTTCAATTGAACATTTTTGTTGGAAACCCGTATTCTGAATTTTCTTCAAAAAATAAATGCAGGTGCATACTTCTTCATTCTTCAAAATGGTAACCTTGGTTGCAATAATATGAATTTCCAAACGATGAATGACATAATCAGTTTTATACTCTAGAAAACTTACTTCGAGATTTCAAGATCCGTGTTTTTGTAAAAAAATGTTATGTGGTGTATTGATTCATTCATAATTGATCTAATGGGTTCTTCATGGAACTTTTCCATCTTCTGATAAGTTCGGGACATAGCCTATAGATGTTTCTTACCCATAATTTTAAAATCCTATCCCATTTAGCAAGCTGGTGAACACTTTGAAACATTATTTTTTGGCGAAGTTTCACAGAATACTTACCGCGAATGGAGTTATAATTGATGTTCCTGAAATTCTTATTCATTCTTCTTCTTTTTGAAGATTACCTTGACGATGAAGCACGCATATCGAGTTCCTCATAGCATACTTTTTTTCCTCAACCATTCGTTATTCAGATGCCTATTATTTTTGAAATCACTATGCCCAATTCATGGTTATATTTAATGGAAGTTCTGCTTCTATTTTCAATATGATATTCCAAATATGAATTATATGATAATATCCATACAGGTACATTCAAGTGGAAACAGCATATTTCTGGAAATGGTGGAAAGATCAGGATGAAGAAATGAGGAGTCAGTTCAAGTTTCTTGTTGATAATGGGCAGATAGAAATGGTAAACGGCGCATGGGCAATGAACGACGAAGCCTGCACTAACTACCAGTCAACTATCGACCAGTTCACATGGGGATTAAAGTAAGTTAAAGGTTTCTCCATTCTATTTATATTATATGTTCATTTTTCAGAATTTTGAATGAAACCATTGGCGAATGTGGTATTCCAAGAGTTGGATGGCAGATTGATACTTTCGGTCATAGCAGGGAACAAGCCTCGTTGCTATCTCAGATGGGTTACGATGCAGTATTCTTGACAAGACTGGATGTGAATGACAAAAAGCAGAGGCAAAGTAAATCTACCCTGGACTTTATTTGGCAAGGAAGTAATGATTCGGGTGAGATATTTCGAATACTTGAGATTCATCGATAAGCCATGCTCATTCTCTTTTATAGATGTTAATTCGATTCTCACTAGTGTTTTTCCAACTGTACTCTTCAACTCACCGGAGGGTTATTGTTGGGATTATAAGTGCGCTGATGACGCAATCGATGATGATCCCGAAAGTCAGAACTACAATATTGAAACTAAAGTACGTTTCATAAATTCCAATGCGATTTGTTTAACATAACCATTTCAGGTGGAAAAATTTATCAAGAAAATCAAAGAATTTGCCAGCTACTTCCCCACCAAAAATATAATTATTCCAATGGGAGGAGAATTCCAGTTTGAAGCTGCTGAAATGAATTTCATCAACATGGATTCATTCATCAGGTAAATGTTTCTTCTTTATTCGACTGACGGCCGACTGACTTGCTTGGTTTGATTTTTTCTTAGGTAATTCTGATTGAAAGTAGAGAATTATTATTGAACAAACTTATTGAAACTCAGTTGGAACTGAAGTAAGTTCTCTAATCAATGAATTGCAAATTGAGTTCAATCATTTACTTGCTCAAATTGTTCTGAACGTATTTGATGATATCATAGAAACTTACAATGACAAAGTGAGTTTCCGTCATAACTCTACTTGGATTTCATCCAGCAGAACCTAAAACCGACCACATCGTTATTATTGGATATTTAAATGCTTATAATGATAATGATGCATTTCTGAAACATCCTCACAAAACAGATGATGCAGCTCGTCATTCAGGGACATTTGAAATCCACATGCATTTCTTACCAACCAGTCTGACGCTGGTTTTCACGACTCAGTCTGATCCACACATGAATGAAAGTTTTTTGCTCCTCTTACAAACACCGATTATATCCTCATTTCCACTTCTTGCTTATATGGCATCACAATTTAGACTACTGGAATGGCTCCCTTTACGTTATTTTGGATAAAAGGAGGTATGATTCTTTCCTAGAGATCCACCACGATCTGCCAAAACCATTCTTGAGATTAATATTCTGAGGTTGTATATTTATGAACCTACTAAATTTGGCCAGAAGAAAGTCGTTTGACGAAACCTATCTTGGCAAAACTGTTCTAGATCTGTCGCCTCTTGATGACCACAAAATGTGTTTTCTCAGATGAAAGCAAAATTTGTTGGAGCTAGAATCATTTGCAATGAGAAGTTAATTTCAAAGGACTAACAATCTCAGAAAACGATAACACACGTTTTTAGTAAAGGTTGTGGGGAGAAATTTCACTTTGAGCTCATTTTTCGTTTCAACCAAAGATGAAAAACTAGCTATGACTGTCTAGGAAATTATATTTGAAAACATGTTTGCAAGAGTTTGTATTATATTGCATGAGCTCAAGGTCATTTTCCACTAGTTCACTAACAGATCAGTGAATCTAACTGCATTCAGTGAATTATTATCAGTAAATAAACATAACCCTGTATTGACTCTATTTCCCAATCAACTCGTTATCTTCTTGCACAGATCTCACATATATGGCAGCTGATTAACTTGAAATATAGAGGAACTCTGACTGTGGCATTTGCACCGGGAGTTCTTGTCAAACTTTCATCTTATGACTCGTTCCCTCAATTTTAGGCTTTGCTGACTGGCTTTTTCTTACTAAGATATCTCGTGGTGGATGATGGAGTTTGATCTAATACTCTTTCCATACGTTCTGGTGTCCGCAGAGACCGATTTTTGTTGAAATCTAAATGTTTTGATTCAGTATTAATTCTCTCTACATATTTGTGATTTTTTCATGTATTCAAATGTTAGTTGTGTCAATAGTTATTTCTCTACCATTATTTTTTTCTGGAGTATTCATTTACTATAACGTTATTGAGAACTGTGTTTCAGTCATTCTAACAACAGGTTGTGGTCTCAGTCACGATCTGTAGTTATTAAAAATAGAGAATAAGACACTTTTTCTACTACCACTTCAACACGATAAAGAAAATGGCAGATAAAACAGAAGTGTACTGTAGAGCCAAGGGACTTTTTGGAATAACGGACGACACTATGAAATGCCCAGTTTCTCCTATTGAAGAATGCACTAGCTATGTTCCTGATAACTTCTTGAATGGATTTGACCCACACTCTAGTAGATTAGTCGATAACTCAGCATATCTCCAAACTAGAAAACCTGTTGGAATGTTCTGAATGAAGAGGCATATTTGACTTCTAGCAAAGAAACAGAAACCGCTCTAGCAGCAGTATAATTCAACAGCAGAGCAGATAAGGGCAATAATCAGAGGTCGGAACAACATACAAATAAGTATGGTTTCAACTGCCACAGAAAAGGAGATTTGTCGAAATCGCAACATCTGCAATGCCAAATAATTCACTCAACAACAGCAATGAAATAGCCTTCAATGTTGAAGAAGACATTCACATTGGTGACGACTGTTGCATTCTGTGCATCAACTCATATGTGTCACTGAAAAGAGTTTTATTCGACTTTTGATGAAGAAAGCGACAGAACGGTGGTTCTTGGCAGAGTTACCTTAAGAGAATACAAAAACTTATGACTTATGGATTGTTCAACTCAACAATCAGTGATGTACTCTACATATACTGGGCCAGAATTTGTTCTCGGAAGAAGTTGTTTCCATTAAAGGCATGAAGATTGTCAAGGAAAGTAACAAAGCCCACATCTTTCGAAAGTGTGAAGGACTTTGAAAATGGACCAACTATTGTCTCAGACGATGTCAATGGTGCTGGTGATGATAATGATTTTATAGCTTCACCCAGAAACCAGAAAATCATGGAGAAGATGGAATATATCATTAGGAAAATCATAATAGAAGACGATTTCGAAGAACTATTCGTCCACCAGTCAAAAGCAGTTTCTGTTTCCTATGTTCATGCGAAAACCAATTTAATCTAGGTGGCACCTAATGTAGGAAAATCAAAAGATTAGTTCAATTTCAAAACCACTATCACTATGATATGTTAGGAATAATTTACCATTATTGTTTTACCGTGAGCACGTATGTTTGAGACGCTTACGTTTGTGTTGTTAACTTATATGATAGGTATCAACTGGTTAGGCAACGCTTCTGGAATATCATCATCATTTGTCATCATTTTTTTAATTGAAACTGTCCCTACGAGTTCAGTATTCAGATTTGTCATCATTTTGAAAAATTGAAGAATATTTCTTTTTCCTGGGTTTATTTTTCAATGAATAAAAGGTCTTTGGAACTCACTGCCTAGAGAAGTATTCTCTTTCTTATGCTATAACTCAAATATAAAGGAACCAGTTCCTTTGGTTTTTACGAATACAAAACGAGCTTGTGACATATTTCAATTGGCACATATATGTATGCAGGTGGTCATTTCCAACAAAATGAAGGATGATATTCAATGGCTTTGTAACAAGTAGCACTTGCAATTATGTGTCCGTAAGGAATGTTGCACAAATGGACGACATATATAATTCAATATCCGTAGGGGAAAGTAGTTGTTTTCTGTCAGATATTTTCCGAAATTTCCACTTTGTGGAATTGTGTGGAGAGACAGGTATTCTTCGGTTTACGAAATATTTGTTTTCATTAACTTAAACTCTACAAAATACACACTAGCGAACTTTGTTCGTTTTTATTTACGTAATTACCATAAAAATTCAAGATTAAACTTACTGGCTCTGACGGATGTGTGTATTACACCAATCAATAGAGCATGAAATGAGTGATTTTTAATAAAAATAAGTAAGAAAACAACTGTGCAGTCATATGAAAAACATTCCGTAGTTATATTCTGTTATGTTTTGGACTCGCAACTGCCAATTATTAATTTGTTAAAATCATTTAAAAACAAAAAAAGTTTTTTTTTTCTAATTTTTTACTTATAAAATGAAAACTGTTACAGCAATCTGGTTGCTCCAATAAGGAAAATTGTCTATAATTGAAATACGAACAAAATGAGATTTTTACGACCCGATCGGATCATTAGTAAACCGGAAAATTTTGCGATATTTTGTAAGAATCATTACTCCGCCATTTTTCAAGTTGTAGAGTTGGTCCGTTTCATGAAAATATTGAATGATGTGTACTTTATGTGTGCACAAAACAGGCGCTGTCAGATTACTTATTAGTTTTGGCACAATTGCTATTTGTACCCGAATGCTCTAATGATAGCACAATTTCAATTTCTCAAACAGATTTTGAAGGTATAGAAGTATAGTAGTAGTGAAGTGGCCGTGGTGTTAAACAGTTTGCTCCCACCCAGACGGCTCGGGTTCGATCCTTGGGACATCCTGCCACTGAGCTAAAGTGGTTCGGAATCCACTTTTATTTAAACTGTAGGTCCTGGATATCCCTTGTTCGCACAAGCTCTGCTCTTGAGGGGTGAAAATCTGAGTGATTCGTAAACACAAAAATAGTACCACAAAACGTATTACTATTCTCATTTTGCACTACAACGCTGCGAATAGGAGGCAAGTTCTGGTTGCGTCATCTCACACATGACGTGATCTGAACTTGAATTCTGCCTTTTAATAGGTTCATGTTTATAGTTCTTAACTCTTAATGTATTTCATGTATTTTTTTCAAAAACCCATCAATGCTTGCAAACATGACTGAAAACGACCGAGCCCATGTAAGCGGTCGACTAGTCGGTGAGGCTGGGAGATGAAGGGATGCATAATATCACGTTAACGCGTTAATTAAAAGAATTCCTATCATCTCTCGGTCTCTCCTACTGCTCGACCGCTTACGGGATCGGCCGATTTCAGTCATGTTTGCAAGCATTTTTCACCCATTTCACAAAATGGGAATATACGTTTTAAAAATCTGTTTTAGTAATTGAAATCATACTATCACTAGAGCATTCAGGTATGCTAAAAAATAGTGGAAATAAATTTCAAATAGCAATTGTGCCAGAACTAAATCTGAGATTTTTTCTAAAAATCACAAAATTTTCTGGTTTTTCCAGTTTTTCCCCGCTACTGATGATCGAATCGGGCGGTAAAAAATTCTCATTTTGTTCATATTTTAATGACTACACTTTTTCTCATTGGAGTAACTAGGTTGCTGCAAGAGTATTAATTTTATAAGCAAAAACCTAAAAATAAAACTAGTTTTTCTGTTTTTAAATGTTTATAACAGACTCATATGATGGCACTTTCCGTTTTCTACTAGAATTTGTGTTTGGGGTAAGTTATTCAACATCACAGTAAAATTGTGCTTGAATTCGACGAGCAATTTCAATCCTGAAAATGAACAATTTTTCAGTGTACTGATTTAGGTCAGTTGATATTCAAGGAAATTAATTTAATTTTCAAAAAATATGATTGAAAATAATATAAAATACGTAATGTTATGAAATGTAATACAATCTCACAGATTATCATGATCACACAACGCTGTAGTAAAATGACAGAAAAGTGCAATGATGAAACACATTCTTTACTGAATACAGTTCAATGTTTGGTTATTTGTTTCATGAAAGATGTTCATTTATTTTTCATATGATTATGCCAAAGTCTTGAAAGTTATATTCATTTATGGGGACTTGAAATGACACAAATTGATTGATATTAGACTTCTTAAGACACCGTTAAATAATTATTCTCCATGGAAATCTTCTTCTTTCTTCCATCAGGATTCATCAAATTCGTTAAAGATCATAGTTTAATGTAATATGACAAATATTTTTCTGCAAAAATATTTTATTCAAGAAAACGAATGATTGAGTTCAATTTCAAAATTGCTGATTGAATTATGTATTTCAGGGGCTTCGACAATAACACAGAGATCAATGTGATATACTCAACTCCATCATGCTACGTGAAAGCTGTGAACGATTCCAAAACTGAATTAACTTCGAAAACTGGTGACTTCTTTCCATATAGTACTGATGAGCATTCATATTGGACGGGATTTTTCACTTCTCGACCGAATTTGAAAAGATTTGAAAGAATTGGACATAATATCCTACAGGTAAATGCTGTCTATGTTTAAACGCTTTTAATGGACCTAGGGGTATCCAGTTGGAGTATATTTGGAAAAGTATCGGTGTTGAATTGATTCAACCAAACTTTTCATAACGATATTCAATCTTCCTCAAATTGTTAAATTTATATGTTGAATGAGGTTGGAGTTTGATGAGAAAATATCTGACTGAGTTAGATGAATATTTAAGTCAATAATAGTTTCATTTGACCACGTTATTATTTTTTTTTAAATCAAACAGAACAAAATAATACAGGAAAATATTTAAATAACAAGACATTATAAGGTAGAAAACATCTATCACAAGCAGAATCTTTTTTTTTCGAAATTAATAGTATATTTTCTGGTAACTTGTTGAAAATGTACTGAATTTTTTACGGATTTATAATAATAATGTCCTGCAAACATCGTGAGAAAAAATAGGTAAGAAATTATATTATTTTCTGTGCTCTACAAAATGAAAATGGCACTTACGGGGTGCTCAGTTCTTTCTGGGCGGGTCCCAACTTTGTTTTTTCGAATGGAAACCTGTATTTTCCATCAGTTTTTCCGTTTCTACTTGAGTAATGAAAGGAAGTTCATATGATTCTTTTTTTCAAATTTTTTTACAGATTTAGAGATTTTTAGCATGACACATATCTTTTTCCAAAATTCGTCACTCATACTAGAAATTATAAAATTCCCATTGAAAAATTAATCTGGTCAAATAATGTACGCTGGTGACTCTCTCAAACGATGTACCTGAATACCAACCTGTTATATACAGGGTGCGAAAAACAGCATAATCATATTTATGTCAAATGGAACATCTTATATTTTACCGATCCATAAGAAGCACCAAGAAAGGCTCCACATATTTCATTAGATAGTCCCTATGAATAAAGCTATATTTTTTTCGAAAAATGAAAATTCTTCCTATTTCTTCGCCATAATCTTGATGAACGACCTTTTTTACAGCAAAATCCATATTTGACGACTGGGATCGAGAAACAAGTTTTGTTTGTAATACATTTCTGATTCCTTCATTTAATGCATAGTTCTCGTTCAACCCATTCTTTAAAATATTGCTTCATGCCTATGTCTAGAAGATTCAGTTTTGAATTCGACTACCAATCTCTAATTATTTTCATTCACATTAAAAGTATATTTTGGAAATAAAAGTTCATTGAGATAATGGCAGAGAAATAGGATGAATTGCCAATTTTCGAAAAAAACAAGTTTTTTCAAGAAAAAGCGTTGATTTTAACTAAAGAGAATATTCAATGAAGTCTATAGAGCCTTTGTTAGCGCTTCTTATGGATCGATAATATACAGGGTGTTCTATTTGAAATGAGGAAGATTTTGCACATTTTTATTGACAATGTGTAGTAAATTGTTTTTCGCACCCTGTATTCTTATAACAGGTTGGTTCTAGATAAATTATATGAGAGAGTCACCATCGTACAATATTGGAACAAAAATGAATTTCATTGGGAGTTGGCACAAGTTGAAAATTAGTGACGAAATTTGTAAATATAAAGCTATCATGCTAAAAATATCGAAATTTTTTTGAAAAAATATATAATAATAATAATAATATAATAAAGTATCTTTTATTTCGCCTATAGAAACCGAATAACATGAAAAATACAGGTTGCCATTTGAAAAAACAAAGTTGGGACCCGCCCAGAAAAAACTGAACCACATTGTGCAAGTGTAATTTTAATTTTGTAGAGTTCAGTTCAGAAAATAATTTTGCTCATAAACTCATTCACCTATCTATTAGCATAATGGAGATATGGGAGAGCGCGTCCTCGTTGCAGGATCCTGTAAATAAAACTCAGAGATATCGCCAACCGGCATATACAAGTGTTTCCGAAATTCGAGCAATTAATGAAGTGGGAAGTAGAATATGACAAAACGAAATAAAGAAAAATATTTTTGTCGAAAAAAAAATTATTTGAGAAAAAATGACTTTGACAGTTTTCAAGACACTTTTGTTGATTACTGACCAGAGCCAACAGCATACGCAAACCGTTCGTTGTTAGCGAGAAACACACTGATAGCGGGCATACACGCTGTGGCCTGGAAAATCAAACCAGTGCCTCCCAAAGGCCAGTAAAAGCGTCAATATTTTGATAATTTTTGATGGCTTCAAAAACAAGATTTCTTGCCATTTATTGTTACCCTATGTCCCAAATAACAACCCGTTTTTTTGTTGCTCCAATTTCGAAAACACCCTGAATATACAGTGTGTTTCACTTCTCATGGAAACACCCTCGTCTCTTCTGTAATTTTTGACGAAATATCATGAAATTCTCAGGATCGATAGATACACTAGAGAAGAACTCTCTGCACGAAAGACGTCATCCTACGTCATATACACTGCTCGCCAGCAGCGATGAAATCACCTATTTTTCCTGAAAGTAATATTATGGAGCAAAATTGGCATAAAATTCTTTCGGATTCGTGTTCAGGGTCCCCAAATTACTACTGATACTTTTGTCTCCTGAAAAAGATTCAGTTCTGAAAAATTCAATTTTTTTTCAAATACTTCACTTATGATGTCCCCTTTCGTGCAGAGAGGTCATCTCTACTGTATCTATCGTTCCTGGAAATTTCATGGTTCTGCGTCAAAAATTACGGAAGATACGGGGGCGTTTCCATGAGAAGTGAAACTTTTTTAAATTTTTCAGGACTGAAAATTTGTCAAGAGACAGGTGTAGTAGCAGTAATTCGGGGATCCCAAACTCGAATTCGAAGGAATTTTTGCCCAATTTTGCCCCCTAATATATGTTTCTGGAAAAATTGGTGGTTCCATAGCTGTTTTCGTGCAGTGTATATCACGTAGGATGACATCTTTCGTGCAGCGAGTTCATTTCTAGTGAATCTGTCGATTCTGAAAGTTTCATGGTCCCACATTGAAAATTACGGAAGATACGGGGGTGTTTCCATGAGAAGTGAAACACACTGTAGGTGTGGGATTCTTCTTGAATAGTCTCGTAAATCCTTCATTGTTCCGCTAGCATTCAGATGGAGCTAAATAGAACATTTCGGAAAATAGAAGTTATTGGAATGCGATGATGTCAATCGTTTCAATCAAACCGGGGTCGACCATCCAAACAGAAGCGATTAGGTCCGTTAGACAGGTTTGGCTCCCGCATTTTACATTGCCCGCTTCTTAAAGAAGTTTCGTCTGTAATGTCATCTTTGAAGTGTGTCAATACCTGCAAGATTCTCCATATATGCACCTTGAAGTTTGGTCAAACTAATACTCCACAGTCTTCACGTTGGGTTGTGGAAGATAGTTACAGCACACCGAAATTTCGACACCGCTGGATCTGAATATCGTATACAACATACATCTTATAACAAAATTCTATTCCAGCATCTTCATAGGTCAGTTTATCTCGAGAATACTTCTTGATACCGAGGTAGCAGATATTTTTCTGGTCCTCCTTCATCCTCAGTACTCCTCCATCTTTCAGATTCTATCCTCGTACCTCGACCAAACTTCTTGGAGAATACCGCGGTGAAATTTCTGGACATTTGAAGGTTTTCTGCCATACGGTGTGCTAGCGAGTAATCCAGTTCTATGCGTTAAAGTAAAAGGACATGAACTTCTGGAACATTATTTCATCCTCCGGTGGTCTGACATGAGGGGATAACCTATTGAAGTGAATGACCCTGGGTTTCCCTTGTGGTGGCTTATAGATTTGGTAGATAAGACCGTTTATCCTCTCCATGATCTTGTACTGACCCTCCCACGAGTACGGCAACTTTATTAATAGTCCGAACAGAGTTGGAGGAATCTGACTGACATGAGTACCTGGGGGAAGGGGGGCCGGCCCCAACAAGGTACCTTGTTGCCCCTCCACATGGGTTTGGCCTCCAGGGGGCGTAGTTTCAGGGATAGTTAAAAGAATACCGTACTACGGTAGAGGCTCCTTGGGTTCCTGCTCTATGGGCTCAGGGTTTGGTTCCTTTGGGGTCTCGGTGGGTGAGCAGCGCTAATCCTGCTCGGGCACTGACACTGCAGAGCCAGTAGTATGTGAAATCATATGGCCCCACCAATGGACAATAAATTGGTAGCCTTAGGCACGCTGATTTGGCATATCCAAATCAGGTCAGCCGGTCAGCCCACGGCTACCGGTGTAAGTCGCGAGATAGGTACCCGAAGTCGTGGGTGCCGTCGGTTGGCTTGGCCTCGGCCGCACAACCCCCTTATTATTATTATTATATTATCTCTGTGACACTCTGGATGTTCAAACGAACTCGTTCATGGACGTCGTCCATTCCCTGTCAAAGATTACTACTGACGTGGTCTTGTCCTGCAGTGCCTTATCCTGGTATCTACCCAAACTTCAGGTCGTATGGAAGTCCATAATAATACTAGCGGAAATTTGGCCGGTTGACTCATGTGCTGCGGAACGATAGGCTATAAGGAACAAATGAAGGTACTAGTCTCAATCTTCCTGGTGGTCAGCGACTACCTTGGACAGGTGATGGCTTATCGTCTTACTCATACGGTCCACCATTCCGTTGTACTGTAGATGTAGATCCGTGGTTCTCGTCTTCCTGATGTTCAACATACTACACAAATCCTAAAACAGTACAGGGATTCTCATCTTCCGATTCGATAAGTATAGACTATTTGTCACATTTCGACAGTCTTCTCATCACTATTTAAGTGGAGTGATTCTCATCAAATGTCGAGAAACTGGTCGAGAGGAATTTTCTTATTTTGAATAATGAAAAATTTTAATGAAAAAAAATGTGAATTTTGTCAATTCGACTCAAGATGAACACCGAATCGATATATCCTCTCTTTTACCTAGACGTCGACAACGGTAAGGGGTTTCTGGTTGGGCAGGGTATAGGCTCCGACCAACTTGCTGAAGTAGTCCATCGCCGCAAGGATATATTCATTTACTTGGTCAGATTGTTGAAACGGGCAAGCGATTACTACAGCGGTTCTTACAAATAGGCAGTCTTCTTTGTACTGTCACATCGGGGCCTCAGGCCGTGTTCGAGGCTCATTGGTGGCAGTGCATACACCAGTTTTCTGAAGAATCTTCATCACTCCCAGATATCCTCTGGTGATCTCATCATGGATTTATCGGTGAAATTTCTATCTTGTGTAACTGTGTCTGATGCCTGTCTTTTTCACCATCCTCAATCTCGAACAAACACTTCAGGAAGCCATTTTCCAGGGTAAGGGAGTTTTATTGGGCTCAGTAAGATTTGACAGCGGGCGAATAAATTGCTATTTTCTACCACAACGGTCTTCGGTTGCTCTTCTTCCAGCCGATAACTGAACCAAGATCTTGATCCTTCTGGTTTCTCTTGTTATTCCAGTTCATCCACTGACGTTGTTCTACACAGTCTCGACTCCTTCTCCTCTGCTCGTCAGCAATGTGAACAGTCATCAGGACATGGTCTCCACAATGAAGCAAATGCATTCTCATGGCTAGTCACTGCTCGTTATTCAATCTTGACTTCAAATTACTGGATTCTCTGAATCTTGGGGTTTTTGAACTGCAGAAGCCGTTTTAGAGTTGCTTGATCAATTATCAATATAAATGTTTTGCGATACACGTATTTGAAGAAGTGCTACTCCTTTAACAACAGCCAACAGCTCCCGCCTGGTGAAACAGTACCTGCGATCCGGTTTACTAATGGTCTTACTGAAGTTACCGATGACATTTTCCTGTCCTGGATCTGAGATAATTGAGCTTAAAGCCCCACGTTGCTGGCGTCCACGTCCAGAATGAACTCCCCGTTCGTAGGGGGATAGCTCAGAGCTGGTGCGTTGAATAACACCTTTTCAGTATTCTAAACGAGTCTTGGCATCCCTCGGACCACTGTTTGCCCTTCTGTGCGTTTTGTCAGTGGTTTAGCGATGTTAGTAAACCCCAGCATATATCGACGATTGTAGGTGCACCAGCAGAAAGAACTTCGATGCTGGTGTATGTCTTTCGGAATTGGTCGTTCATTTACAGCTTTGATCTTCTGTTCATCTACTGCTACTCCTTCCCCAGAGACGATATGGCTGAGATATCTTGCTTCCAGCTGAAACAAATACCATTTCTTAGCACTCAGTTTCAGTCAGAGATTCTCAGTTGCAGAAAAAAACTCATCCAGGTTGTTCAGGAGTACCTCGAACGATCTGTAAACTACAATTATGTCGTCGAGATACACCAGACATGTCTTCCATGACAGTTCTTTCAGAACCGTCTCCATCAATCTTCCAAATGAATGTCTTTTCTCGATCTTCTGAAGCCAGTTCCACCTGCCAATTTCCGCTCTCCAAATCAAGGGTCAAGAAAATCGTAGAACCAGCTAGTGCGTCTAGGGTATCGTCTATATTCGGGAAAGGGTAACCGTCCTTTTTCGTCAGGTTGTTCAGTTGACGATAACCTACGTAAAAGCGTATTGATACTCATCTTTCTCCTTTACCAGTACTTCTGAAGAGGACCTGGGACTGTCGGATGGCTCGATGACTCCTTTTTTTCCATATCACCGACTATGTTGTTGGCTTAGAAGTCTTCTCGCCGACTGTCGGATCAGTCGGGCATCTCCAGTGTCTATTTTGAGCTGAAAGATGTTTGTTTAACCCCCTTTTCCTCGTCTGGTATCGACGATGTCTTGGTGATAATAATGATGAAGCTTCCTCATAAACATTCATAGAGTGTACCCAAAGGCAAAGCTTGTGCAAGCAGAGGGCGGCAACTATTATTATTCATCACGACGCTTACTGATGTTTGGTGGTGAATTCACTTTTCAGCTGTAGGAAAACCCACAAAACCTACAGCACTTTCCCGGGTAGTCGGTGCTAGCACCAGACGTTCGTTTCTTAAACGTCACCAAGTAATAATAGACATTCATTACCCTTACCGTCACAAATTGATCAACACGCAACAAGGTTTTCCCTAGTGCCATTCCTCGTCCAATTTTCTCATCGTGAAGCTTCGGCAGACACATTAACACGTTTCCACTATTCGTGGTCCCATCCAAGCGAGTCTCCAGAATGGTTTCAGCCCTCTCAGGTACGATTACATCTTGGACCAACATGACACGAATCATTTCTTTCCTCATTCACATTTAGGATGCCGTTTTTAAAATTCAGCTTCATCCCTTTGGAATTCATGATGTACTTTCCAATGATTGCTTCATCCTCTATGTCTGTTTCTAGAGCCCAATGTTCCACTTTAGTGCTGCCTAAAGTTAGTTCAATATGGAGTTCACTTATACACAGTTGCCGCCTCTCCTGTTGCTGAGATTCAATTCGGTGGTTCAATTATTGCCGGTGTTTTGGCCCAAGAAATATCCTGGTTGCACCTGTATCTAGAAGCATGGTACAAGGCTTATTATTGATGAGACCGTCTATAAAAACTCCTTTGTTTTGTCGTTGAAGGAAAGCGATTTGCTTTGTTAACTGGAGATTGCTGGCTGCAGGCTGATGATTGCTTCTTCTCGTCCTTCGTCGATTTTTTAAATGTTAGACCTTTGCTACGCATGTGTCTAAGTTTTCTACAATTTCGGCATCTTATCGGTCTCTTTTCGAGCAACATTTTCTTTATAACTCTTCCTCAATAATAGCAGGCCTCTTGAATCTTACTCAACCAATCGAAAGTTACTCTGGCTCTTGAAGTATTGTTTCGTATCCTCGAATTCCATAGCGAGTGTCAGTGCATCTAGATTTGTTGGGCATGCTAATATTAATACTTGCCTGATTTATTGGTCGCAATCGCAATCGCAATCGCTCCATTGAATTTTTCGGTGTGGCTGGGTGTGCAAGGCAAACTAAGTGTGCAATGTCAGCTTCGAACTCCTGTATGGATTCGTCCTCTTTCTGGCTTCGGTTTTTCAGCTATTAGTGCTGTTCGTATTCCAGGTGAATCTAACTATACCATCATTCCAGATGTTTTACTAGTCGATCATAGTTCTCCAGTTCTTGAGCATGATCAATAATACCGAAGCTTTCTTATTTTCTTACCAATCTATTCCTATCCACAGTTTCATGAGCTCTTTTAGGGTCGAAAAAAATCATATTCTTCAGTATACCTCATTTTTGCAGATTGTGAAAGATTTAAAAAAAAAAATGAAGATAATGAACGTACTAGAATATCCTAATCTTTTTGAAAAGTCTCACCCAAGTGAAATTTTCTGTTGCAGGCAACTAAACAGCTATTCGCTCTCAGCTCTTTCAGTTTCACTAAAGAAGATGAACATTTGAGTTATCTCAGAGAAATAATGGGGACTTTACAACATCATAATGCTATTACCGGCACTGAAAGGCAACATGTAGCTCATGATTATGTGAGACAACTATCACGTGGAATTGAGCATGCCGAAATGCATTTCGGACAGATTGTGGAGTGAGTATCTCAGCAACATTCTCAAATAGCAGTGAAAACTTCTTTTTTTTTTAGTGAACTCCTCAACTCTAGCAGCAGCTTGAATATCTCTCTTTCATCGTGCCTTTTGTCGAATATTAGTATATGCAGTGTTTCTCAGGAATCTGAAGAATTTGTTGTTGCTGTTTATAACCCCTTAGCTTGGCCAGTTACCCATTATGTTAGAATGCCTGTAGAACATAGTGAATTCATCATTCAAGGACCAGATGGTAAAAATTATTTACTCCAAATTCACATTTTATTGAAAAGCCTTTTTGCAGGACAGGAAATTTTTGATGTCATCCCGTCGATCAGTGCTTTTGATTTCGTCAGCATTGATGGTGAAAAACCAGCACCTTTTGATTTGGTTTTTGTAGCCAAGGAAGTTCCAGCAATGGGTATGAAGCTATATCACGTGAGCAAAAATTCCACTGGGGATTTTGTGAAATCAACCTCATCATTTGGAAGTTCTGTAAGTACAAAAATATCGCACATGTTTTCTACTTGATCAAGACTTCGATAAATTTGCTCACATCCTGAAAATGGGTGATTTTGATCCTCATTTTGTTGTCACTGAAATTTCAGTTTCATCTTCATCATCGCTTAAAGGTTTCCATGATCTGTGAATTCAGGGCAAGGTATTCTTCTTAATACAGACTATTGGACCAAATTTATTATGCAGAGCAATATACGCTCCTATTCATTAGCGATGTCTTTTGATTTGACAGTTGTGGATGAAAAATTTAAACAAATGTCGCGAGTACTCGTAATAATGAGAAAATCAAATTCTATAATAATTATCATGGATCATCATTGAGAATGCTATTGGTGTATCAATAGAAAAATACTAACTGTGATTTGCGTCAATTCATATATAATATTGTTACGATTTTACCAAATAATACAGCGAGCACACTACTGAACTGTTTTTATTACCTTCGGTATATACATACAACTACTTCACTGAATAATAAAACACTTATATCTATTCAACTAGCTAAATATTCCAAACACTTATTAACTTCTCCAAAAACTTTTCAACTTCCTTATAACTTCCTAAAGACTTCTCTTCCGAGTAAGATGTGTCATATACTCAATTTGTTCAGACCAGACCTTTCGTGATACTTCCGTTCTCCAGATTATTCAATACAGAAAACCATCCAAATAAACAGTTCCAAGAACTAATCGGGGAAATGCCTACGGCGTCGGCTCATTTGCTATGCAAATGAGTTACATTTCATGTTTCGGCACTCGACAGCGTCGTAGCAAGGGGATTTTTATCAATCTCGTAACAATATGGTCAATGTTTCAATATGGGGTATTTCAAACTGTTATTTGATATCATAGCAAACTAATGAAATAGCCGAATATGATGGCACTATTAGAAGCTATGTGACTATGTAATTTTGGTGTTTCGGTAGGTTCAATGTTCCGGAATTGTATTCACACCAAACTCACATTGAATGTTGAAACATTGTCTTTCAACTCTTAGGCGCCATAATTGTACAAGAAACAAACCTTTGACGGACTTGCTGGAAAGGATTTTTACATGATAATTGATCAAAGGGTCAATTTCCCAAGGTAGTGGCAGTATTGTTGGATATTTTCAGGCTCTTCTGAAAAAACTGGATGATACAGCATCTTATGATCCTGGAAGTAATTTTGTTTTCATGAATATTGTTCAGAGATTGTTCAAAATTGTTTGATGGTCATCTGGAACGAATCTCTAGAGTTGGCAGAAATGCATTTGACGTTTCAAAAATATTTTACCGTCAAATCAATACCTATAATTTAAATTATATGAGAACATTTTTAAACCCACTAATGAAATTAATATATTTTCAGGAGTCAGCTTTCCAGGTCGACACTAACACAAACCTTCTGAAATCTGTTACCTTGAATGGAAAAACTTTGGGAATTACTCAAAATTTCTATTACTATCTGAGTGAGACTGGAGCATCTGACAAAACAAATATAGCATCTGGTGCATATCTATTCCGCCCAACCAAATCATCACCAGAGCTTCTGCTAGGTAAAGTAACAAAGCTAAGGAATTTCTCCGGGAATCTTGTTGAAGAATTCCATCAGAAATGGAATGACGGAATGATGGATATCGTACAGAGTATAAGATGGTATAAAGATGAAAACTTCGTTGAGTTCGACTGGATGGTAGGAAACATAAACGTGTAAGTTGGTCCAGCATGCAATAAACTTATATTGACACGACTGACAACGACTGCAAATATTGGTCCGCTTTAGAATTAGATGAAAACAGATTTCAATGTAATGAATTATTTCAACTAATTTAGCAGTTTGAACAACGAGACGATGAACTACTGTATGTTTCCATTTCACCACATACAATTTTATTATAAAATTTGTTATCCAAAAAAACGTCTCTGGAACGAATATGTCAAAAAATTATCATCACTATGTTATCACCATAAACTTATTATGTAATGATATTTCATTGTGTCTAGTTTTGAGCATTGTAGTTGGTTCAAAATCGATTGCGGAATTTGTACCGAACAGAAAAAAATCAATAGTATTGGATTGCCATCCAGTTCTGATCTATAGTCAAAATCTCAAGTCTCTAGCTCATCGTTAAGTTAGTTAAAAATTGATTGTAACATTTGTACTCAACAGACTAACAAACAAACGAGCACAAAAGCAATCAAATTGATAAAGCGAGTTAAAGAAAACATATAGTAAGCCTCAGAACGATTGTTACAAAAATAAATCAGAATCAATTCCTATTCAAACCCAACAATATAAGTAAACATACCTCAACGATGTTTATGAGACTAACAAAATGTTACGTTTGGAAGAATAATTTTTTTTAATTCGGAATTTTTGACGAGATTATCCTAATTTGAGAGGGTGAAAGCGGAGTACTGGTATTTCTAGGTTGAAATTTGGTAATTGAAAACAAAATATCTAACTGTATCAGATTTATTTTCATAATCAGATTTTAAATAAATTTATTGTATACACATGTACCCCATTTTACTTTTGTTTTTGGAATTTTTTCAATTTCAGTATAATTCGTTCATTTCAGACAAGACAAAACTGGAAAGGAAGTCATAAGCAAATTCACAATCACTGATGACTTTGATAACAAAAATATTTTCTATACTGATTCAAATGGAAGAGAAATGATAGAGAGAACAAAAGACAAGAGATCAGATTATACATATAACGCAGTGACTGAACCTGTAGCCAGCAACTATTACCCAGTTACATCCAAAATTGTGATCAAAGATGAAGACAAAAATATTGAAATCGCTGTTCTAACCGACAGATCGGAAGGAGGTTCTAGTTTGGGCAAAAATGAATTGGAGTTGATGGTTAGTATAAGTGAGCTGTATGCTAAGAGTTTTCATTCTACATTCACCAGAAAAAACTCTACCACTATAAAATTTTGATTGGTCGTAGGGGGCGAAGGGATTATTTAATCCATCTTCCGTCATTGATTCAATAGTTTTCCACCAACTATCATCATCAATTCTTCCTGTGAATATTGAAGAACGAAGAAGGATTTGAATATATATCTAACTTATAAATTGAGGAACAGATTATTTATAATTTTTATCAAGGTCGTCCAACCACTTCAACATGGTTCAAGTAATTGCTCACGGAGAGATTTCAATTTCAATCACACCTTTTCTCTTTTCATCGGTTTTCACGTTATTTTTCGATTATTGCAGTATTTTCCATTCATGTCAACCCATAGGATGAGAGATATTATGGAATATGCTTGTGTGAATGAAATATTATTGGCCAGCTGGTTGCAGTAGTTGTGATTATTAACGTTTTTTAATTATTTTTTTCAATCTAATTGAAACACTGTTTTGGAGAAAGAAAGTTTGGAGTGAAAAGATGGAACATCCTCTATCCGATCTTTGATGAAATTTCAACCGTTTTTTTGTTACAATAGGTGCACAGAAGGATAGTAACTGATGATAACGTGGGAGTTGGAGAATGTTTAAATGAAGAGGAATACGGCAAAGGGATGTTTGTAAGAGGATCTCACTTTTTGGTGATTGGAAAGGCCACAGGAAGTAATCCTGGCGGTGAGTATTAATTTATATCTGAACTGCTGATTTCGAATATTGAATTGGAGAAATGCTAGAAAATAATAGTGGCATCCTTTGAAATTAAATTTTTATGTAAATTTTCTTGCATCCCTCGAATCTGCGGTAATTGATATCTACTTTGTATAGTCATATTTTAGAAGAAATTTAAGGAAAAATCATGTATTGAAATGAAAAAAAAAACATTTCAAATTGCATAGAATCTAAAACAGAATTTGAATGAAAAAAAGTAGAAACAGGCAATTTTTTTCACCCACGTGTTTCTTGATTGGTTTCCATGACAATAACACTTTCAAACAATTGAACATGTATTTATCGTCGATAAAATGATCTGCTATTTATATACCGTCGACAGTTTTTCGAAACAGAGTCAATTCAGAGGAAAATCTAAGATAATTATTTTAATTCCTCCCGAGTAGAACGAAACTGAATAATGTTCAATGAATATTCATTAACTTGAAAAAAATGAAAAAACAAGGATATTCATGCCAAAAAATCATTATTACAAATAATAGTACAACATTCTCCAAAATAGGAAACAGATTCAAATCATTTAAAACATTCGTAGATATAAATAATATGTTTGCAATATAGTTGTTTTCACTGTCGATTTATACTTTCAAAATATTCGTATTTTATTTGGTTAATAAGACACTCATACAAAAAAGAGGGGAACTGTGCTCACCTAAGCAAATATTTTTTTCGTTGCTTACTTTGGTGATAGGAACCTACAAATTTACATGCGCTTGGAACACCTACTCTTTTAATATTTGCATATACGACCATTAGGAAATTTGAAAGATTCTTTCGTTTATGATCGAAAATTGTAATTTTGACTTTGAGCGCAATTACCCAATACAGGGGGGCAATTTTGAACAAGTTTTTTTGATTGATAAGACAATACTTCACTGCACAAATGTGGTAAGTGAAGTAAACATTGTTTATCTATGTAAATACTTGACACATTAATTTGTCAAGTAAAGCATGAAGAATAGCATTGAAAACTACCATCTGTTCCAAAGGTTTATTAAAATAAAAAAAAATCCAAATAGAAGGCAAATAAATGGACAAACCATCCAATTAGGCAAACTGAAGCGACATCAACATAAGAGACAAAAAAAACAACAACAATTTTAGTCACAGTTGTCGCACTTATACCCCACAGCACTGTTGGCACCATGCACTACATTCTGCATGTACCAAATCTGCACAGTTTACACATCGGAACCATAACCCTCTGTCTCGTCCGAATTCACCACAAATAGCACACACATTATTATGTGTATCTTGAATATCTTCCACATTTTTCAAAGAATCATCATCACAAATTTCCGTCATGCTAATAGCAGACTCTTCGCCGGATGTGTCATTGAATTTAAATTATTCGTTACATGTCGTATTTTTTCCTTTTTGACTTTACTACCCTCTCTTGGATGTGGCTTTCTGTTTTCTTTATTGTTTTTCTGTTTCTTCTCCAATACGTCTTTCACTGGTCTCGACGTCAAAATATCAGATTTCTGCTTTTTTCTATCCTGTATTTTATTCGACTTGGAAACGGTTGTAGCCCTAGGAAGAGGAGCAATTTCATGCAGTGACAGATTTACCAGTTGAGTCCTTGGCGTCGTAGTTAGGATTTTGCTGGTAGAAGGTTCTTCGTTTATTATGCTAGTGGAAGGTTCTTGATTCACTTCTCTCGCAAGAGGTTTTTGGTTCGAATGTTCATCTAGACCGAGATCTAGACTAACCGCAGTAGGAGTATCCAGTGAGTCATTACATATGGAAGGCTGTGGCTCATTCTCCTTCTCCACTTAGTCAGCAAAGCCTGGGTAATCTCTATCAAATATGTTGGGGTCTAGGGGATACATCCCTGCAGTAGAAAATTTCTTCACCGCCCTTTCTATTGCAGCTAATCGCCCGTAAAATAATTCAGAAATGTCATAGTTTGTTATTTTTTGTAGAGGATGTGACCCCATGAATAAATCACACTCACGATCATACGCCTTTTTCAGAGGGCCTTAGAAACAAATATCCAGGGGCTGGAGTCTATGAGAGGCATGTGGGGGGATGCTAAGCATAATGATCCCATTGTCTCTGCAATAGTTATAGCTCTCAAGGGATATATGGGAGGTGTGGTTATAAGCAATAAGAAGAACAGGACGTTCCTTTGCGGCGTTGGAATGATTCGCAAACTGTTTCAACCATTCACAAAATAACTCCTTTGTTATCCAGCCAGATTTTGAGCATTTTAAGACCGATCCAAGAGGTCCATTTTTTTGGAGTAATGGAGTCATTCGTTTTCGTTAAAATATAAACAATGGCGGCATAAATATTTCAGATTCGCTGCACTTGTCACAGTTCCAACCTCTTTTTGATCTTTAGGTGCTAATATTCGGATGGGTTTGTGCACAGTACTGATCTCTATTTCATCCATGATGACAATAACGGAAGGATCAAATTTGTAGCCTCCATAAGACATTCTAAATTCTTGAAAAATGGAACCACATTTCCTTTAGAGAATGCTTGAATCCTGTTGAGTCTAGTTGCCTCTGGCTTTCTAAGGCTTACCACTGAATTTATTTTCAAAAATCTAGTAAGCCAGTCTCTTCCCGCCAAATGAGTTTCATCATTGAACATAGTCTTTGTATAATTTTTTTGTCAAACTGATATGCAATTCTTCTGAGTTCAAGAGCTGTTAGTCCGTAAAATTAATTTGACAATTCTAAACTATTGGTTTTAATTGCTTCTTCCTCTTCTCTAGAAAATGAAGGTTTCCTTCCAAGACGAAGTTCATAATATTCATTTTTGAGTATATCTCTAAGAGAACTGTAAAAACATTAGTTTTAATCCGAAAACTATAAACTAATTCATTTCATAAACAATAACAATATATATTGATTGAGAAAATTATATTTTTCAATTAAAATTAATGCAAACACTTTTTATTTTTTATCAATTGTCAATTCAACTATGTGGTCAAATCTTGTAACTGAATTTTGTTCCAGTTTCCCCATTGAATAATACTGTAATTTCATGCACATATTATCATGTAACTTTTTTAACAATGTAATAATATATATTAGGGGAGGGAGACTCCAACCCTAACTTACTCGAAAAAAGTTGCACAACGTATGGAAAAATTGGGAATAATTCAGACAGTTTCGGACCTTGATAATAAAAGGAAAACAGTAGGCGAGGGGGCTCGACCCCTGAGTGCTAAAAGCCTGTTGAAGGACGCGTGAGAATTCGAAAAAATTTCCGAAGGTTTTTAGATGAACAAAATCACTACAAAAAGTTGCAAAAGTCGCAAAAAAATAAGGAAAATTCGTAAAAATGGTTAAACTATCGGACAGTTCCATATTTCATTTGCAAAGAAATTTCAACCCCGTGCCTTGAAGGTTAGATAGAGAAGATATCGCGAAAATAAAATCGGAAAATTACATTAAAATCGTGGAAAATATCGAAACACTACATGATTTAATGTCCAATAATTTTTCTCATCTGTTCACATGAGAACTAAATAGAAAACTTGTAAAATTTGAAAAAATCATTGATTTTACGCATGAAAAATTACTCTAGAAAATATTATAGTGGAGCCCGACCCAAATAATTTTTTTGGAGAAATTGTAAAAACTCACCAAAAGTAATTAGGAATTTTCTGAAACATACCGGACAGTCAATTATTCAAATTGAGAAAATTGTATACTCCCTGTATTCCCAAAGAATATACAGAATCGCGTAGAAATTTAGTCAAAAAAATGTCAGTCGTTAGGTTCAGAACTTCTCCATTCTCGAAAATAATTGCAAAAGTTCACTGAAAGAGAATTAGAAAAATCCGGAAAAATTCAGGCAGTCGAATAATTTTCATAGTTGAGTACACCAACAGTTGAACTAAACTGAGTTGTGTTACGTAGAAACTAGATTTTTTATTAGCTATTCCCTAGCAAATGAAGCGTGTTTACTTTAATTGTTGGTGAACTGATTTTGTACATCCCGCCCTTAAAGGTCTCATGTGGCTAAGCCTCGAATTGCAATATTTCGAAAATTTCCATTGTCAATCGTCAATTTTAAAAGGTCAGCTTTTACCCAAATATAATCTATTCTATTTTACCAGGAAAATCAACAGCAGCTGTTGAACGAATCCTTGCACAGAAGAAACTGGTTCAGCCTTTAGTAGGGTTCGCTGCGACTTCCAAATCTTTCGAAGATATCAAGAATATTTCAGACCTGTCGGTAATAAAATTAATAGTCATTGTATTCCTTATATTTCCAACAATTCATTTGATTTCAGTATTCGGCTTTAGAGAAGGCTCTTCCGGAAAACATTAACATTCTCACCTTCGAACCCTGGAAGGACAACAATACCTACCTTCTTCGATTTGAACACATTTTGGACAAAAATGAGGATTCTGATTTATCTGACAAGGAAACATTCGAAAATATCAAGGTAAACTTTTTATAATTTTTTCAAATGAACTCTCCATATGTAAAGAAGATGAGGTATGGTAACTGTAGAAACCTGAAAGAATGAAATTTTGAATGACCTTTGTACGACCTGAAAATGCATTTTTTTAAAACTCTCTCGTCTTCATACAACTTCTGGTTTTACCGGAAAATATATGAATTTTCGATTTTTGAATGGAACACTTGGTATATTTTCACTTTGCTCGTCCTCTATAACATTGTGAATACATAAAGAGTATGAATACGTAGAAATCATTAATTTCAGTTCTAATATTCAAGGAAAAATACAACTTTACTGTTTTCAGTCGAAATTTTTCAATTTGTATGACAGATGTTATATAAATGGCAATATGGTGGCTTGAAGGTGTGGGAAATGAAAGCATTTTATTACGATCGTTTTGATATTACACACTACTAGGTTTCAAATAAATTACCGTTAAACGTAGATTACAACAAAATTGATTTAATATAATTATTTTTATTCTCAAATTGGAGCATCTTTTGAGATTAAAATGCATCATGAATTTATTCACACTAAGAAATTGTTTTTGTATATTGGTAAAAAATTTTCAATAATGTTTTTGTTTTATTTTCAGACCATATTCAAACATTTTGATATCACAGATATTCATGAGACAACTCTAGCAGCGAATCTCCTATTGGAAGACCACGTGAAAAGAGCGAAATACAGTTGGCAATCTGAGAAGTTGACGTCAATGTCAATGCGGGATGGAAAAACTCCTGAGGAAAATATTAAGACACCAGTTTCGCTCGAACCAATGGAAATCAAAACTTTTATTGTGAAATTGGGAGAAAAGAAGGAGTCTAACGTTGGGACCATCAACAAACCTGTTCTTCTTATGGTACTTGTGATTAGCATTTTGTCAGTAAAATTCTAACATGTGCTTGCAATTACTTTTGTACTCTTTGATGCTTAAGATATATCGAACTTATTTTAAATATTTCAATAAAATTGTGCTTTGGTGACTTTTATTGGCATTATTACTACCTATCTTTGTGTTTAATAACCTTTAGAGTGAATGAAATTAGCCTGAAAATTCCGGCTACAAGTTTCTGAAAGTTCGCGGTGTTGCCATATCAACAATTCTTATGAATATGCGTATTATCAGTTTTCTTGGTAATTTGAAGTCAGAGGGGGTTTTGACGGTATTGTTACAATTCAAGAAATAATGAAATAATGATGTGAGGAAAAAATCAAAACGAAAGTTGTATGTCACGGGTCAAATTAATCCTGTGGTCCGTCATAGTGATAGAAAAAAATTAAAATAATTATTCCAATTATAAAATATTTCAAAATATCCGTAGTTTTTTGGAAAAGTATATATCCAGGTCCAAATCAATTTGTTAGGCTGAGTATTCTTGAGAAGGTGGGCTGAACTTTGGTTTCCTGGAAATCTGATAGGAAAAAAATCAATTGAACTTCGCGATTGTGGGCCCTCAGCCGATTCTTACGGTACCATTTTTTTTGCCGAAATGTGCCATTGCCATGTTGGTTACTTTGGAAAACTGGAAAACTGACATTGAAAGAAAAAGTGTAGATAGCAATTGTGGGCCCTCAGCCAATTCTAATGGTACCATTTTGATTTTGCGGAAATGCACTGTTGCCAAGTTATGATCACTTCGACTACTAGAAATTTTATATGAAAAAAACCACTGAACGTCGCTATTGCGGGTCCTTATAATACGCTGTTGCCATGTTCTGGTCACTTTGCATTATTGGAAATCTGATATAGGGACATTTCTGAATATACGTACCATACTATACAATCAAATAAATCTTGCTATTATATTTTAATATTGCAGAAATGCACTGGAACACTTACTTACTTTCTACTCGCCATTCGTTTATTATATGGTGATTTCAGAAATTTATGAAGTTATATGTAGTGTTGAATTGATTTCATGGATTAGCTTGAGTTTGGTTAGTTCAGGTCGTTTAGGTCAGGTTAGATGAGGTTATGTTGGGTAAGGTGAGTTTATGTATAGGTCGTGTAAAGTTTAAAAATTGTTGTTTTTTTTTGTTAACCAGCTGTCATCTCCCTACGAATGACAGCCCTCAGAGGTCCAAACTTGTGCGAGCTAAGGATTCACGAGGTCTTACCTTTTAACGTGCGACTCCTAGCACGAGACCAGTGACCATGCTGGGTATCGAACCCACATCCCTCTGATTGATAGACTAGCGCTCTACCATCATGACCACTGCGGCCCATAAGTAGTAGTATATAAAGTATAGTATGAAATCAATGCCACTGGCAATTTTCGTTGGATTTATTCATTCGGAATTCTCCAACCAAAATGTCTATAAACTCTGGATACATTCTTGTATGAATATTTTAGTAACAACGCATTTCCGCAGAGTCGAAATGTCAGCAAGATTCACCGGATTGAATAAGTTATTGTCACTTCGATCCATTTCCATACCAGACCTATTTGTTGAAGAAAAACTATATGCTTTGGGATTTCGTGGAAACGTTATGACTTGGCTGATGTCATACTTAAGATATAGGAAAATAGCAGTCAAAATAAATCAAACTCATTCAAATAAGGCAATGGTTAATCTGGGTGTTCCTCATAGTTCTGTGCTGGGTCCACTTATAGTTATAATGTTTATTAATGACCTACCAGAGTTTATGGTGTAAGGTCATATATGCAGATGATGTTTCGTTTGCAACCTGTGACAACTCTCCCGAAGAACTGGCTGATAATTTAAATCTACTTTATAATAAATTTACTGAATGTTGTTCGAACAATCATTTAATTCTAAATCATAGGAAAACGTTTCTAATGAAATTTAACATAACAAATGATCCGAACACGTCTTTTGAAATACATACTGAAAATATTAAGATTACATCTTCTGAGACAACAAAATTCCTTGGAACTTTTCTCGACTCATCACTCTCTTTTCAGACATGTACTGATCATATTTCCAAGAAGATATGTAGCAGTTACTATGCAATTTTGCAACTCAAAAATATATTCTCCCAACAACAACTAATAAATATCTACTATGCGATGACATACTCGCACTTATCTTATAATGTTATAATATGGGAAATTCTAGATTCTCAATAAAACTGTTTGTTTTACAAAAAAAAGTAATACGTCTTATCTTTGGAATTCATAAACGAACTTCCTGTAGACGCTACTTACAAGAAAACAAAATTTTAACTCTCCCCTGTATTTATATCTATAAAACTATCCTATTCGTTAAAAACAATTTAAATGACTTCATCAAAACTGCTGACAAACATAACTATGAGACAAGGCATGGTAATCTTCTTCGAATACCGCCTCATCAGACAACTTTCTATGAAAAGAGTCCATCTTATAGAGGTATACAGTTGTTTAATAAACTACCAATCACTATAAAAGAAATCCAAAATCTGAATGTATTTAAAAAATCTCTCAAAGATCTCCTGTTGTAATACTTATTCTGTAGTCTGAATGAATTTATGGAATGTAGCTTTTAATACCTTGTATTATATTGTATTTATACATTTACCTATGTAACAACATATTTTATGTATTCTCCTTTCACTACTGACTTTTCCAATATCGTGTAAATGATCTCAATGGAATAAAATATTATTTAACCAACTTCTATCATAATTGGCTAAAGATTTATACCTAGTAATATTCTCCAATATGTAAAGCTCTCTTATCTAAATGATTCCCTTTGTTCATAACTTGTCAATAGCGCATTTCTAGAAATTTAAAATAGCTTAGAACGAACAAGCTGATTGAATAGTATGATGTCTGTTTCAGTCCATCTCCAGATGTCCAGTAATCTGAAGTGACCAACTTGGCAACAGTACAATTCCTCAAAACAAAAATAATTGGTACTATTTGAAAGACTGAAGATTTATATTGAAATTCTCAATTAAAATTTTCTGTAAAACTGCTTTGAATTATTTTCCGCGTCCACAACTTTCCGTAAAACAAAAATGGTACTATTAGAATCGCCTCATACCACAAAATCGCGATGGTGACATTGTTTCAAAAACTAATTTCCAGAAAACCAAATTTTGGCTCTCGTTGAATCTCGAATTCAATATTCAGTCTTCAGCTGGGGAGGTATTTTACCCATGCATCTCAAAAAATTAGATACCATTCAAAAAAAAAGTTACCCCACAGTTAGCCTATTCCAGGATGCAAATATACTGAGCTAAAGAGAATTGTATACAGTGCAGCTTTAATAGTCCCTCCCCTGTAAACTTCTGAACGGTTTGACGTACAAACTTAAAAAAATCAGTTTGGAGGGTTTCACCGATACTACTTTTTGAAATAATACACATTGTGATTGCTCGACAGATGGCGCGGGGGGCACATCAACTAAAAAAATTTAAATGGCATGGATGGTCATGTGTCACATCGTTGAGAAGATAATTCAATTCTCTTTTCAACCATCTAAAAATTTTTTGAAATCCATTCCATCCAAAAAAAATTCTGTCCCGTTATTTGATATCAAACTATTTGAAAGTATCATGATCAGGTAAGAAAAGGAATTCGGACCGCCAGATCCGCACTTATTCTGATATTTCAAATGCATACGATCCTACGCTCCTAACACTGCTACAAACTCGTTCATTAATATCACTTTGGAGGCATTGAATATATGTACAGAAGTAAAAAAGCTTTACAGAAAACGCGCGAAAATTGCACCCTGGGTAACAAACGGATTACTTAAGTCAATAAATGAAAAAAATTCAATGAATAAAATGCTACAGAAATATCCAAATAACGATCATTTGAGAACAGAATATAGAAAGTATAGAAACAGATTGAATGTACTTATCAAAAAAACCAAATACAATTATTATAGAAAGCAAATTGAACTCAACAACGACAATACAAAAAAATTATGGGAAGTGGTACAGGAAATAAACAAAACAAAAAAAGCACGGCATCCTATAGATTCTATTGAAAGTGAGGAGGGCAACATATTGGTAGACAGAAAACACATAGCAAAAGAATTCAACTCCAGGTTTGCAGAAATGGGTAGAAAATTAGCCAGTAAAATAAAAAAGACCCCAATTTCGTTCCAAATCGTTCTTCTGTACCGAATTCTCTCTTCCTCACTCCAGTAGAGACAGTTGAAATACAGAACATAATAAATCAGTTGAAAGATAAAAAAGCAGTAGGAATTGACAATATCAGAGCCGAAACTCTGAAGATCATTTCTTGTTACATTCAAAAGCCATTAATGCACATTTTTAACTTGTGTATGAAAGTTGGAAAGTATCCATCGGCATTCAAACACACATTGGTCATTCCTCTCCATAAAAAAGGAAATACACAGAAAGTAGGCAATTACCGACCGATATCTTTAATAACCCATCTCTCTAAAATATTTGAGAAGATTCTAAAAAACAGATTAAGTTATTATATTAATAAATTTAAAATAATTTCTAACAATCAATTTGGTTTCAAGCAAAATATATCAACCCAAGATGCAATTTTATCTTTAACATCTAAAATAACGGAAGCTCTGAATGAAAGCACTCCGTGTCTGTGCATATTCGTAGATTTGTCAAAAGCTTTCGACACCGTTAGCCATGATCTACTCTTACAGTCATTAGAAGACGTTGGTGTTAGAGGCATTTGTTTGGAACTCTTCAAGAGCTGCTTAAGCGATAGAACTCAGGCTGTGAGCGTTGATGGTGTGGTTAGCGATGCCGAGAAAATTGACTATGGTGTGCCACAAGGAACAGTCCTAGGACCCATTTTATTTAACATTTACATAAATGGACTGTTCTCACTCGATAGTAGTGGGGAAATTTTCGGATTTGCTGATGACACGGCAATCTTTTATAGGTCTGATAACTGGGAAAACCTGAAACAAAAAGCCGAATCAGACTTTCATTATATAAAAAAATGGTTCGAATATAAATTACTTACGATCAACATGGAAAAAACAAATTATTTGCCATTCAGTTGTAACTCTCGTGGCCTGCCTAGTCTCAGCAAACTTGATATAAACATGGACAATGCACATTTTTATATAGAACCTGTGAAAGAAATCAAATACTTGGGCGTGATCATTGATTGTCACATGAAATGGGACTCACACATAATGTATGTAGTGAAAAAGTTGAGATGTATATTATATAAATTCAAAAAGCTCAAAGACAACATACCTTTCAATCAAATGAAAACGTTGTATCACTCTTTAGTAGAGAGCCATATCCGCTATGGAATTCTGGCATGGGGTGGAGCATTAAAAACTCATTTGAATCCGTTAGAAGTACTTCAGAGAAGATTTATAAAATTGATATTTTCCAAAAATTCCAGATACTCATCTGACTTACTTTATTATGAATCAAAAATCTTGGACGTGAGACAATTACACTTTTTCATCACCTGCCTAAAATATCACGATACAAAGCATCTCAACCAATTACCTACCCACAATTACAATACACGAAAAAAAAATCATTATATACCACCGTTAATGGTTAAAGCTACAACACAGAGAATGTTCCTCTATTTAGCACCCAAGTTATACAATAGCATTCCTGATGAATTAAAATGTATAAATATCAAAAAAAAATTTAAGCAACGATTGAGAGAGTTCATAAACAAAAATCCAAGAAATATGATTCGTTCTTTCTTTGATGACTGAAAAATTTTGAAAAGATAATTCAATAAATGAAAAAAAAAAAATGCTTGTTTATAAATTTATGTTGATTCACAATGATCATTTTATAATTAGTATATGTATATGTGTGTATTGGTTTGTGACTGATTATTTGCTTTCTTATCACCATTTTGCATAAACTTTTTTTAAATAATTTCACTTATACCATTCTATTGTGTTGTTAATTATCTATTATTTACTTTTATATATGACTTTCACCCATTTTAATCTATGTACTGTACCCAGCTCTCATATATCTACTTTTTTATAATTTTATAATTTTGTATCGAATCACAATGAACATTTTAACTTTATTATATGTATATGCGTGTATAGGTGTGTGACTGATTGTTGTATTTTATTAATCTATTACTATTATTCACTATATTAAATTTTCATAGTTATACTTACATACTATTTTTATACAGGTTATATTGTTTGTATAATTGTGAAACAAGTGCTTTAGCACTTATCACTCTTCTCTCTTTACTCACGATATTTTTGAGCACATTTTTTTATATATTTAATGTAATTAACGTGAATAAAACTTATATTATTATTATTATATTATACCGGATGACCACGAGGTGAAGTACGCCCTCCAATTTTTCTATAGTTTTGAAGATACAGGTTTCAAATTTGGTAAGTCAATTTATTACTCGAATACGCATATTTTGACTCCATTGCCGAAAATTCACCACTTTCGGTTTAACCGGAAGTGACCCAAACTTTTTTTTCAAGTGAAACCCTGTACAATTTTTTTACTTTTCCGGAAACACGCAATTTGTGATAACACTGTTCTTGAAAATTGAAAATCGGTTGAAAAATGGCGGAGATACAGTTGATTGTTCGATCGAACAAAGTTGGCTATGAACATCAAACTCAAATCATCACACCTGACGAACGGCGTCAACATTTACGAGAGGAAGGTTTGAGGTAAGATACAGCTGAAAATTGGGCTTCTCTTGAAATTGCAGCAACTACATTTTCCAACAAATATCAAAAATTTTCTCAAAACGGAGTAGTACCCATAAAGAAATGCTCACAACTGCCATTTCTCAAATGGCAACATACTCTTTTCATATTGTCGTATTGAAAAGTTATGAATTATCCAAATGAAAGTGTTAAAAGTTTTGTAGAATTCTGAAACTTTCAAAAGTTAACAGGGGGGGACTATTAAAAGCCGCACTGTATATAATATAGTATAACTGTCCACCATGATAAAAATAAGAATATATTGGCAAAAATAGAGCATTGCCACTCAACACGGGCAAAATGCAATGACTATGTGAGAGTACTCTGCAGCAGACGGGGCTTGTGTGAATATACCATTGCGAGTGTCCTAAACCCTGACACTTATGGCACTGCCCAACAGTAGCCCTGAACCTTTGTGGCTCGGTTTTCACTACGAGTTTCAACCTCTTCACCTGGTATATATCTCACTTGGTACTTTCACAAGTACTGAGGGCATCGGCTACTTTTTGTTATTGAAGAGCCTCTCTACCAACTCAGGGTGACATCCTAACTCACTGAGTTAGTTCACTCTTACCCGGTAATGTACTCAGGTACTCCCCTGAAAACTTCCTTGAGGGACTTATCTTCGGGGAAGGCGTAAGTATGGTATCTTGTCCTCCACAATAACTTTCAGCATCTTCCGGTAGTCCTCTATCGAAGTTGGCTGCACCTTAATGTCGTCTGCGTCATTCTTCGCGTTTGAGAATGCCACACTTTTGATCATAAACTGTGAGTGACTCCGATGATTAGAAATGTTTTATAGAATCGAAATGTGACGTCATTTTCGAAATATCAGTACCATGCATCCCATTTCTCACGTTCAAATATGACGTCACATTCTCGACACATTTCGATGCTATGAAACATTTCTAATCATCGGAGTCCCAGCACAGATAGGTATCCTTCCGTCAGATGGATATCGGCGGAATACTGGCCTTTTCGGCCGTCGGTGTCTTTGGTTTATTTACCTTTGGTTCAGTAGGTATGACTGACTCTACCTTACTCGGGCCGGCTACGGGGGTTTCCATCTCATTGTTATGATTCCCTGTATGAGGTAATCGGGCTGAAATTGTTTTGATTTCGTTTTCGCTGGCTTCAGGTTCACTACCTACGCTGTTCAGCAAAAGTAATGCAATACTTCCGGCAGGGCCGTCAGTTTTGTACCTTCCTAGGTAGGTTGGGAGAATTCCCTGTTTCCAGGGCTACTTCAACTTCCTGGCTGATTTCTCCTGTCTCCATCTCACTGAATACGCTTTCACGGTCTGAATGATCGTCTTCATGGGATGTTCCCATGAGCTTATCGGGGTTATTGAGCTCAGTGTTGGAGTCGTCCTCTGACTTTAACCTAGTGTGGGCGACTAGAAAAAACGGACAAAATATCGGAATATACTATTATTAAAACTCCTTAGACTTTTCTAAAAAAATCTTTGTTATTCTGATTAATGATATACACGCTAAAAAGGAAGAAATTTTAGCGGGATAGAAGCAGAAGGCCATCATTCTTGGTACACTTCGATTACTAAGATAATATGATTCTCGGACCCAATAACCACGTACTTCGGGGATGTTGGGAGTGGTTACAGATCAAAAAACCGAACAAAATGAGCATAGTGAAAAGACGGTGTGATGTGTCAGCAGATACTGTTTCTCAGCTCATCTCGATGTATTTAATAACTTAAATGCGTTGTTGCACCTTTGCAACATTAATCTAGTTTTGTTACAAGATAATGCAGGGAATATTTTTATCTGAGTTAATGAATCACACCCATTGAATTATTACAATGATGATACAATATTGAGTATCATTAAATCTGAATTTCTGAAGATTGTTTTGATAACTTCAAAAAAGTCCATTAAAAGTTGAAGTTTCGATAGTATCGCATAATACTCGAGTAATCATTGTTATCATACGATTTTGATTATGAAAATATTCTTTGATCTTCCATTATTCCTATCAGTGGATTGATTTTTGATGTACTTCATCATTACTCATCAAAATTTTTATCTTGAATATTAGAGAAATCAGGAAAAAACTCGGTTTCACATACTCAGAAACAACTTTTTGGTCGGACGTTCTTATTATGTAAAGAGTATGAAAGATGTGTAACGAGTAATTTTACCAACGCTTTATCTACTTTGAAATTCTGTAATTCACAACAAAATATCTTCATCGCTTCGGCTACTTCATCAACTCAGATAATGAACTAATAATTTTTTTTTAACGACAATCACATTCGTTGTGGGTTGTTTTTCACTTTACAGGTTTCTGCTAGTGATAGAGTTTGGGTCATTACTTTTAGTGTTGGTGGCTGACTCGATAATAAATGTCCAAATTTGATTTTCATTTCACTGAATATGATACATCACTTGAACTTGTTGAAATATTACTAACAGTTAACACATGAAACTTCACCTGACACCATAAATAGTCAAGATTATTCGTTTGATTTTGGTGTTATAGATGTTACCGCCATGATGTTTTTTGAACATGCTTCTAATCAATATTTTCCGACTTCTAACCAGATACTTTCCTATTCCAGAAGATCCCCGTATTATGGTTTGCTTAACTGACGTTTTTGAGAAAAAAAAAACAAAATCTGTTCCATTGGGGAGCTCGGTAGCGAGGCGGTTAGATGCCGGCCTTCTAAACTTTCGCTTGCATTTGGCCAGGTTCGAATCCTGGAAAACGTGAAATTTTTTCTCAATTTCATAGGTGTGTCGATAGGCAATGTAAGTTGTCTAGATGCCAATCCCGACGTCTGGAGCTTGCTTGGAATTCGCGCCGACTACCCGTAGTGGTGCTGTAACTTTTCCAGATTTTCCTATAGCTGAAAAGTGAATACGCCACCAAAAATCAGTGAGTCACCCTGGAGCGCCACGGCAAATAATAATAATAGCCGCCCTCTACCCGCACAGGCTGTGCCTTTGGGTACAATCTATGAGTGTTTATATATATATATTTTAGAATAATTTCGATTTTTACTTATCGCAAGAAAATTTTATATTATTATAAAGACTGGTAGTGGGGAATATATATTGTTTTCATTCGAATATTTCAGAAAAAATTCGAAATTGCTTATTTATAAATGCAGCTTTTATAGTTTTTAGGTGCTCACTATTATCTGAATAGACTGTCGGCTGGTAATTAATTTGAAAAATCATAAAATTATAATTGAACATACTTAGATAGGTTTTTATGCAATTGTAGGCAGATAATGCGAATAATTAATTGCAAAGATATGGTTTCAGCAGTTCAAACTAATGAGGGAAATGAGATCTTCGTAGGGAATCAGAAAATACAATATACCTAGTATTCATCCAAAATATCCCTGTTTAGGAAACTTTGTAATAGGTCCAACTTATTTTAAGTGAAGTTTAGTTCAACCTCAAATCGACAAATAATTTCAGTTATAACATTTGAGGAGTAAAAGTAGTTCTTGTGGAAAACTGTGCCAAGTATCTAAAATATATAATTCAACGGTCGTAGGGGGCAGTAGCTGAGACTTGCCGAAGGATATAGCCATTGCATGGGTTGAAGCAAAAGATTAGATTATATAATTCAGTTTCATTATTGGGATAATGGATTTCCTGTACTCGATATAACTACCAATGAAACTTATCAGCAATATATCATATACAAGTTGGAGCAATATAACTGACCTATTCATGTACTATACGGAATATACCAATGAAACTCATCATGAATTTTCAAGCAAAAGGCATGATGTTGTAACATTAAAGTAAGCTGATAGCTGATATACCGGGTGACCCAGTATACCTGTTCCAATGGGATTATCTCGGCCACTTCGAAAGATAAAACTTAGAAAATTCCATGATCTCCAATTCTTTCAAGGAACCTTCCACTGTAAAAAACAAAAATTGAAAGTCATTTTCGGTTTGATCGGAAGTGACTCTGACTTTTTTATTTCAAATAGCATCCTGTATACTCTTTGCAAGTTTTGAATTATCCCCAAAATTACGATGTATCACACTTTGTATTTGATTTGATGGAAAAACGACAATTGAAATTTTAAATTGAAAGACTTGCAGTAGGCTATGATATTTTGTGTAATCTTGATTTTGACTTCAATAATAATTTTTAATTCATGGATAATTTTGATAATGAGATAATGAAGAGAACGTCAAATTTCCAATTACTAGAATAGTAGTAGAACTGGAAGAATTAATAATTCTCAAATGATAACCTTAGTGTGCCATGGAAACATTTGAATACATTTGTTTGTAACTTTGAAAGTTAATTATTCTAAATAGTTGTGTGCGTGTCAGAGAAACTAACATTCAACAACGTCAACATTTAATATCTTCACTAATCAAGAAAAATTGGATACTAATTTACGGAAAATGCGAAAATAATCGTCGGGATGCTCCTACGTGCATACAGAGAGAAATACCCTGATAGACGAATGCCAAGCGCTATGTATTTTACACGGTTGGCTTCGAATTTGGCAACAAGTGGATCATTTCATAGGAAGCGTACTTTCTTTAAAAGAGGAAATGCTACAGACGAAGACCATACTGTTGCGGTTTTAGGAAGAGTGGTTTTTGAACCAGATATCTCTATTAGAAACATAGAACAGGAGAGCGGTATTTCTCGTTAATCAGTTCAGCGCATTCTCAGAAACGCCAAATTCAAACCATTTAAAATTCATCTGCATCAAAGATTACTACCCATGGATTACGAAAGGAGACTTGCGTTTCTTGCTTGGTTAGCTATGGCACGTGAAGATGGTATAATTAGCTTGATATTGTGGTCAAATGAGAGTTGTTTCCATAATAATGCAACTGCAAAACGACATCATTGTCATTATTGGTTGGAAAATAATCAACACTGGCTAAGACAATCAAATTTTCTAGTTATCTGGGGAGTAAATGTATGGTGCGGCATGATTGACGGATTCATTTCAGGACCAACATTTTACGATGGTACGTTGTGGTCGAATGTACCTATAATTCCTTCGAGATAAACTTCTTTATTTTCTTGAAAATATTCCATCACATATGCGTAGAAACATTCATCTTCAACAGGATGGTGCACCGCCTCATAAGGCTGCAGCGGTGAGGAATCATTTAAATGAAACATTTGGAGATAGATGGATCGGCACACACGGACTGATAAGATGGCCTGCAAGATCTCCAGATTCAACAGCGCTGGATTTTTTTCCTGTGGGGGTATTTGGAAGATCATGTGTACTAGATCTAAAAACAAAATAAGGAATGAATGTAGAGCCCTTAATGTTGAGGTGTTAAGTGTTACTTCGCGTGTACTAGTCCACCAAGCTGAAAGATGTGTAGAAGCAGTTGGTCAACATTTCGGACATAAGCTCCAGATATTATATTCTTGTGCCCCCTTTCTTTGTTTTTTTACTATTCATTCTTTGTTCGACGTTCGCTAAAATACATATTTGATTTCAACTTGAGTAAGGTTCTTTTTATTGATGACGATTATGAGTGAGAAATATTTCCTTTTATACGGTCATGCAAAAAACAAAACTTTATTGAACTATATTTGGTGGAAAAACTGGTAATTTATTGCACTGAGTGCAATAAAGACTTTATTGAACTCATCTGTCATTCTGCTGTAGCGTTCTGTCTTCACGACAGACAGACTCCAAATTTAGCCCATTTTCTGTGAGATTGTATTACGTTTTAAAAGGTTGCAAGTTTCATAAAATTGTCAAGGTTACTATAATAAGACCTATTTTTATTTCATCTAAACTTCGACTGTACTTTATAATAATTCAACGAGACATTATTTTGGCTTTCATCTCTAATTATCAATGTAAAAATAATTTCGAGTAGAATTAATGAATACATGAGAAATTTTACAGCAATGAAATAGTCGATAATTTATCAAGGTCGTGTTATATTCATGAAGACTATTTCTTGAATCCAATTCTTTATATCAGTCATATGAATGACAGTATTATCAGGGATTGTAGCTCTCTTCGTTTTTGGTTTCTCCAAACCGATTCATTTTTTAAAATACTTATACAGCTTCAAAACGAATAATTCTATTTGACGTTTAGGATGTATTTATTTAGAGTAATCAGCCCAGTTGAAAATAACGTCACTGTTACTCGCCATTTCCGTTATTTTGCTATTACCAAGCAATAGCAAAATAACGGAAATGACGACAAACGGTGACATTATCTTTAACGGAAGTGATACAGCATAGGGCTGATTGTCAGTTGAACAGGTTCCTTGATATATAGGTATCATGCTGAATAGTCGGTGACTATTGTGTACCATGCAAATGGTCGCTAATAGGAAAGAGGAAAGAAACGTATGATTGGTTGATGACTGATATTTGATAGACAAGAGAAATAATCAGTTATATTCATTCAAGAAATGGAAAAACCCAAAAACACCAAAACAACGTCAAAATCACTCGAAGCGCATTTCGCCAACAAAGTTAGCATTATCAGGAGTTTTCCATTTCTTGAATTTTATTCACACCAAAGTTTTCAATCTTCATTTATTTGAATAATATTCATTACATAATGGATTATGAAATTACTAGAAAATGCAATTTGTTAAAAATAAAATGAGTTTCAATATCAACTGAATTACACAAAATGTTGTGCTTTCCGTTTCCATGAGAATTTCGTCCTATGGGATTTTTGGAGAATTTTCCTCACTCTGTTTTTTTCTTCATTTTCCATAAATGGTCACCTGCGGTGGAGCCCCGCATGCCGCAGGTAATTGAAACTGGGGTCGCCAGTTGTCTCGGAGTTTGCATATTAGCAGCTAGTCTACCCACTAGCCATGCAGTCTTTGGCTTGGTCTGTTTCCACTTTGAACTTGGTGGGATTTTAGTGTAATTATTTTCTACTTGATCAGCTTGAGTACTGAATGTTATCTATACCAGGAAGGTTTCTGCATAAAAAGCTATTTTACCGACACGCCAAGGACGCTCCCTCGTGCCCCGAAGAACAGGCTCCCTCCTCCACGCTGTGGAGGAATTTCTCAGCTTGCCTTGTTTAGATCGGTTGTGTTCAGTTCATAGCAGCCTCACAATGAAAGGCCACTGCTATACAGTATCACTTCGTGGAGGGTGCTATACTTCGAGAGGTTTGCCTGAACTTGGCCACTACCCTAGAGACATATATTGGCCTTAGCTGACATCCTCAACCATAACCTTATGAACTATTTTCTTCTCTTCTTCATAATGATGAAAAGTCAAAATCGCAAGATCTCAAGTGCCGTTTTCATAGCTCAAAAAGATGGATTGGCTTGGAATATGACCCCGAATCTAACCTAAACTAGTTCACTGGAAGTATCCTCGCCTGCCTTCTATTTTATCAAAGTCGTTTTCAGAAAGCCTTCTTGCTTTACGAGAAAACCTCCAAACATTTTAATAAAACTTGGAGTCATACATTTTTTGTGTTCCACCTGGATTATTTGGACTCTTTGATGAAATTACCTCGCATACTTACTCACCACGTAAATGACTTTCGGCTAAATTTGCTAAAATTCTGAAATGTTGTAGATTCTGGCATCCTCATTACGTAGATCAATTTACAGATCGATCCTATGACTAGTTTTCGAACTACAGGGTGTTAAAAATACAATTTCTGTGCTCTAATTTGAAGTTGAACTTTCTCGCATCTGAGTTGTAGCTCATGAGTCCCTCTATTCGAATAAAAAATAATATCACAGAAAGGGTGCAGCATGGCAAGACAATGTTCATAGAAATAGATAAATATCAATACAATAATCGTTTTATTTTTCATTCAATTCGTTAAAACTAAAAAACAAACTGCTAGAATTTGTCAATCAAACGATTATGGTATTGATATTCATCAATTTCTATAAAAATTATCTTGCATGCCATACTGTAACGCAACATCCTTAGTGAGATATTATTTTCTATACGAATGGAGGGATTCATGAGCTACAACTGAAACATGAGATTTTATTTCTAAGACAATTGAATTCTGAATAAGAGCACAAAAATCAAATCGATTCAATATCAAAGTTTGAGCAAAATTAGCCAAAAGCCATTTCATGTAGTGAATGTGCGAGTTCCTTTGACTGTGATTACAGGACTATTACAGTTAAAATTGTTATTGTTAAAATTGATATTTCCGTCAACCAGCTGCACACCCTTAGAGTAAAACCCTGTAAAGTCTTCGAAAGACTTGTCCGACCTATGGAAGACGCAGCCCTTACCTTTTAACATGTGATGCCATGCACGAGACCGATGGCCATGCTGGGAATCGAACCCATGACCCTTAGGTTAAAAGACAAGCGCTCTACCATCATGTCCATCACGGCACAGTTGTTCTATTTATCCTGTTAAAACCGTGTTTTCGATGTTTTTGGAAACAAATGACGGCTCGACAATCTTATTTGCTCCAATCACACGTGATAAAGCATAAGTGTAATAGTACCTACGCAAGCCAACTTACAAAATCTGAAGTGATAACCAGCAAGTTGTGTTTTTGTAAACTGTCTCATATGCACCAATACACGCCTATGATGCGACAAAATTCATAAAAGAATATATAAAAAGCATTTCTCGCCGCTCAATGCGAATATTCGGCAACATCCTTTATTCTACTCTATTCATGTGCTTGTTCATTGACATCACCCAAATTCCAGGTTCATTCATAATTTTGAAGATAATGAATTATACTGTGGCGCAATCTATTCGCAAATTGCTGAACTGACTCAGTGAGGAATAAGATGCAGTAGGTACTGTTCGCATTTATCAAAAACACAGTGTAAAAGATTGGTCTATGTTAGGTTTTGAACGATTTCAATAGGTCTTCTTGTTGACACATTATGAAAATGTGAATTTTATCGATTTGTTGACTTCCGCAAAAAAAATCTCGAATTTTTTTGAAAAAAATTAATTTCGAAAGTATCAACAAGTACTCCATTATGTTCCAAAATATATTTACCAAAGGACCCCGCACACCTTATATGGGAAAATACTTCTCTGTCAAATTTCTTGAATTTTTGATATGTTGTAGAATTGATCATTCCGATGAAATGTTTCAACGGGCGCAACACGATCCTATGACTAGTTTTCGAGATACAGGGTGTTGAATATGAGAAACATTCACTTTTCATCACTCTGTATCTGCCAAGTTACGATTTAGTTCGGATTTATCTTTTGTGGGATCATCATCACATCCGTGTATGATGAATTCATGAGAAATTCATTTCCAAATCTTTTCGTAGTACAGGGCGATTTCACTTGAAAACAATGCTATTTTGAGACTTTCATAATTTAGTTGTTTTATAAAGAGAAAATGCGAGAAAAGGTAGAATTATCACATAATATTATAAATTCAATTCATCTAGCATCACAGTTGATACAATTCATAAAAGGTGATTCACAAATATGGAAACATAACGAATTTTGTTTTTTGGGAAACCTTGTAGTAATAAACCAACCTAAAATGACAAAATTCACTTGAAGAATGTTAAATGATATGTTCCATCGTATACAGAGTCGAATGATATCAATTTGAAAAATTAGTTATACTTTAATAAATAAAAACCTTGATTTTTTAAATCACCCTATATCTCATGAGGGAGTCCGAAAAGATAGCGATATTTTTTCACGGGAGAACTCGAAATACTTTCATTCATATCGTACAAAATTTTCATCAAAATCCTATGTCAGGTTTTTTATATACAAGGCGAACAATTTGTGAAAAAGTCCATATATTTCACTATTTTACGCTAATAAATGACCACTCTACCTATCCATTGAAGTCTCCTGATGTGATTGAGAAGATACTTATTTGATATTTATTCAAAACGTAAAAGTAAGGAATTCAGTGAAGTGAAATCAACATTATTTCAACTCATAACAACTTGTACGGCCTTGCCAGATGGCACACATAATATGTATCCCATGGCTATTGGGAATTCAAGATAAGGGATACTCCCTCTGGTGTCGGGTTTTGAATCTATACTTACGTGAAAATGAGGTTGACTATGATTTTGACATTTTGAGCATTTCTACAACAATAGCACAGAGCAACCATAAAGCTGTCTTGATGAGTGGGAAACCACGAAACAGCTGTCGACAGATGATGATGGCTCTCGGAATCAAAACATAAATCACTCTATTGACTTCTATATATATATATATATATATATATATATATATATATATATATAGCGCCAATTCAGTTCCCATAGTTCACCTCGCGCCAATACATTGCACACGGCCATTACAGCCACGTCCACTATAAATACAGTTCCTCAACCCACAATTCCTCAGTTCTCTCGAAGGAGTAGGCAGATTGAGACCTTAGAGAGAACCAGTGACGAGACATGGGGAGTAGGCAGATTGAGACCCCGACGTCAAGTCATAAAAACCTAACGTAATTATACCTGAGGAGTAGGCAGATTGAGACCTCAGCATAGAATTACGTTTTAACCTTTCATTAATTTTCTTTCTATTTCAGTTCTTGAAAATGGCTCCAAAATCGGAGCCAAAACGTCGAATTTCAACAAATTCTAGACGCGGTCCAACCCGAACTTTTAGTTTTCATATATATATATATATATATATATATATATATATATATATATATATACATAAATTACATAAATTGATAGAAGTTCAACGGGATGTGATATATCTTTCGGATATTGGGTTGGCACGAGCATGTGCATGACAATACAGCAAGGAAAATACATGATGGATAACTGAATTTTTCCCTAATCAAAAAACATTATCAAATACGAATTAGAGATTCTTACCAATAACCAATAAAATTAAACTATTTCTGGACCGATATCCATGTCCTATGGAAGCATTCTATTTGCAGCATCTCCTATGGAATCTAAAAGACGATTGGATGGAAAATGTATGTTTTCTTGATATCTAGCGTACCCCAAAAACCATATCACGCTAGCAACATGCGCACAAGTTCCTAAAGTCCTAGCACCGGACTTACAAGTACAATAATACCCCGTAATGGGGAGAGCAGGATCTTCAAGATTTTCGTCACCTCTTCCAGTGAAAACAACCCAAAGCATGTGTTTGGCAGCATTCCTGAACCGAGAAAATATTCTGAATCTTAGGAAATTGGGTTCCCCATGTAACTCATCGACTTCTAAAATGTTGTCTACTTCACCATCTCTACGAGTTGTATCTTGGATATATGACGCAGCCAAGTGTAAATGATATGTTCCAGTAAGTAATTTTAAATATTCAATATCAAGGCGAGGAAACGATTGTATATGATATTGATTTAAACGAATCCATCGACCATTCCTAGTTCGGAGGTTTTCAGCTTCAACTCGTGCCTGAACAATGTTGACATCATCGGAATCAACCAACATTTGTGTGGCCGTATTCAACGTTCCAGGCATATTTATCAATGGATGGAATTTATTTATAAGAGCACCAGCAATCAGGTAATATTCATGTAGCTTCGCAGCATGTATTGCTGTTATGGGTGGACGAAAAAATTTGAAAATTGACTTAAAATGTCCATTTCTAGCTTCAACAATCCATCTAGTAGTGGTTATTAAACGTGCCTGATTGGCTTCATTTGGCGGTAGAAATGGTGGCATATAGTAATGCAAGCCAAGTTCTTGTAGACTATTGATTGAATCTCTATAGCCTCTATCGACTATCACAATATCTCCTTCTTGAAACCATGTTTTCATTCCATTCAAATCAACTTGTAATTCGTGATTTAGAACACTTCCATCATTATTCCTAGCATCTGCGAAGTACGGCCCGTTGATTGCTAAGATATAACCATCGGGGGCAACTATGATCTCTGGTTTGACCAAGTGTTCATTCTTGTGGAAACAGTATGATTGCCTCAATACCCGGAAGTTACTGCTCTTTTCTATTTTATTGTAGGTACAATCTATATAAACTATTGCTTTGGGAATATCTGCTGTGGGATTGTACAGTTGATTCGTATAAGGGGATACATGACTGTTAATATAATTTTCTCTTGTTATTGAATTAAATCCAATATTGTTCGGTACGAACCTTTGTAAAAGAGATAATCTCACATTAGAAATAATGAAGCTTGCTGTTTGTCGAGAAGGATAACTGAACAATATTTTCAAAAACTCATCTGAAACTCCATGTTTCATTTTGATCAAAAATGTCAGCAAATGTTTTCTTTCGACATTTCTTCTCTTGCCACCTTGTTCAACAATATCACAAAATTCTAGTAATTGTCGAAAATGATTTTTTGAGATTGATGTCAGATACTTAAATTCGTCTTCAGTGAAACAATTGATATCCTCCCAGTTACGGAGTGGCCTGTTTCTATTAGCAAATGTCCTCAATCTTTGAAGAAAATGTTGAAGATTGGAAATTATGTATGGTTTATTCACAAAATTCAAACCTCCATGCAAGTAATTTGGAAGGAAACCTTGATGATCAAGATGGTGACCACAAATTCTCAAGAAATCTGGGACATAGATATCAGAAGCAACAAAAATATCCACTCTACATTCTAAAGAAAGTCTGAATATTTTGACGAGCATTACAAATAATGCACGCACGACTTGATACGCGGGACAACACATTGAGACGAAGGCCATTCGGGTTATTTTCCATAGCAATAATGTCATTCTTTACTGTGTTATTACAATTGAAACATATTTTTGTATCATCCTGAATATCAATAGGTGGATTTCCCGCAGTTTGTCTTCGATATGTTGCAATTTGCAAAACATCAATATTATCTCCTCTATTCAAACGCATTGAGAGTCTAGGAATAACATTTCGGTCACAAACATAACAACTCACTCTATTTGCGAAGGCCATATTGTTCAGCAAAGTTCAACAAACACTGAAAATCACATAAACTTGAACAGTAAAAAAGAAACTTCAATTAGTCCAATAACCCAAAAAGAGTTCTCGGGCTTTATGACAACAAGAAAACGACTATTGACATAAGAATTTTGTTGATTTTATCCTCTTTGAATTGTTCTCCATGCCTACTACGAAATAAGAGGAATATATTAATAAGTAGGTATTCGAAGATGATTCAGATGATGTTTCAAATACAAGAAAATGAAAGAGAAACGTTCTCTGAAAGGGGGTATATACTATATACAAACATATATACGATTCGAAGATACAAGAACATAATTGAAACATAAAACGTTAATTTGGTGTAAAAATATGCCGATAGAAATAATTACATACAAATTATGATTTTTTTCTGATTTATCCTATGTGGTATTTTCGTTATGTGACAAATTCATGAGATATTCATGTCCAAATCTTTTAGTGTTACATGGCAATTTCCTTTGATAATAATGCTATTTTGAGACTTTCACTATTTTATTGTTTTATAGAGTGAAAATTCGAAAAAACGAACTTCTGCGGATGTAATAAGTATAATATAACTTCTGAGAAACACTTAGCATGAAAAAATAACTTTTCCATTGAATCGCCTACTAGACGATGCTGATGCAGATAATAATTCGAGTTATGGCTTTATTTCGAGGAATACGGTACGCTATTGTACGGTATAATAACTGATCACTATTTTATTGAAATATTTTTATTTCGAGTAAAAGCGGCCGGACGAGGAAGAACTACAGTAAACCCGCCGAAAACTGGAGTGAAAATACATTTTTCGCCTTGTATATGAAAAACCCGTCATAGGATTCCGCTGAAAATTTTGTGCAATATGGATGAAAGTATTTCGAGTTCTCCCATGAAAAAATATCGCTATCTTTTCAGACTCCCTTATGAGATATAGGGTGATTTAAAAAATCAAGGTTTTTATTTATTAAAGTATAACTAATTTTTCAAATTGATATTATTCGACTCTGTATACGATGGAACATATCATTTAACATTCTTCAAGTGAATTTTGTCATTTTAGGTTGGTGTCCCAAAAAACAAAATTCGTTATGTTTCCATATTTGTGAATCACCTTGTATGAATTGTATCAACTGTGATGCTAGATGAAATGAATTTATAATATTATGTGATAATTCTACCTTTTCTCGCATTTTCTCTTTATAAAACAACTAAATTATGAAAGTCTCAAAATAGCATTATTTTCAAGTGAAATCGCCCTGTACTACGAAAAGATTTGGAAATGAATTTCTCATGAATTCATCATACACGGATGTGATGATGATCCCACAAAAGATAAATCCGAACTAAATCGTAACTTGGCAGATACAGAGTGATGAAAAGTGAATGTTTCTCATATTCAACACCCTGTATCTCGAAAACTAGTCATAGGATCGTGTTGCGCCCGTTGAAACATTTCATCGGAATGATCAATTCTAAAACATATCAAAAATTCAAGAAATTTGACGGAGAGCCATTTTCCCATATAAGGTGTGCGGGGTCCTTTGAGTTATTTACGTGTCACCGATTCGCCGTCCGAGCAGTAGCCAGCATGCATGCCATGGAACGGCCACCTTAAGACGGCTGTGCTCAAACAGCATACGAAGTAATAACTTGCTGGTTATCACTTCAGATTTTGTATGATGGCTTGCTGACTATAATGGTGAAAGTATACATATTAACAACTCCGTCATTTTGTATATCTACGTATAGACGGGCAGATTATATTTGTGCCTAACGATACATTTTTTGATTCCACAAAGAGAAGAATCATTCCTAATAGTTTCCAAAAAATGTTGTTTACTTAAAACTGCCATGATGATAACTATCTCAAATGTTATTTATCATCATTCATACATTATTTCTCAAAGATTTCAAACATTCGAGTACGGCTTATCTAAAAAAAAATGAAGTACATACTTTTATAAGATTTAAGATTTTCCAAGTATGTGTCTATAATTCACTCATTAATGTGCCGATTCTCACAAAATGCGGTTTAAATTGATTTTAACGATTGCATCGGCAACCTTTGTAGGAGGGTTTGTTTCATCATTGAGCATAGCAGAAACGAAATGTGGATATGACGTGAGTACGAGATATTGTTTTTCAAGATAAATTTCCTCAGCACACTGTGACTCGTTGAAAAACATTACAGTGCTCTTGAATTACTGATTGAGAGCGCTTTAGTAATAACATTCTGATTTGGTAATCAATTATCTGTTTTGTTTCGTTTTTAATAACTACCTATAGAGCGCAGAATTTCGCCAAGAGTGCCTAAAAAAACCAGACTGTGAACCGAGATCGAAATAATCACTATCCGACAGAATATAACAGGTGCCTGTTGGTGAACGTTTGTATAAAAATATGTCACCACAAAAATGTCCTAGCTCAGTCCAATCATTGTTTCCTAGTATTATACAAATCATTAATATATTTATTTTTTTTGGTGTTCTAACAGTGGCACCTATAGCTGTGATCATTAGCCAAGACTCATTTTGAGGCTGGACAGGATACAGAACAAGGTTCTCCGTATCGCTGGTGTCGACTCCTATATGAAGGTTCCATTTCCCCAAAAGTTCGCTAACCAGAGACTTTACCAGGCTCAGAATCCATGATGATCAGCCCCGCAAAAATGGGTCATCTTTCAGGAAAGAACCGCTTCCACAGCAAACCTTAGACGTTAACTGAAACGTGAAGTACTTTGACCCAGTTTTTTGCATTAGTCTTTTCCGGAGTTAGCTTAAAACAATCACCCTTAGAGTAGAGTTAGACAAAGCAGTATCTACATTGAATGCTAACCAACAACATGCATAAGCTATTCAGGATATTCGACCTCCTTCTATCATCAGCGAAGGCAGATACCAGCGCTCTCCCGCCGGAATCCCCGCTTCCTGGCCAGTAATGGTCAGGGGGAGAGGCAGCTCACCCCGCATCCTCCCGATCGTTTCCTCTTAGAGTGACGCTTTGGGATGTATGGAGATTTATGAATATACCAACTATAATGTAGAGTATTGCTAATTGTAGAAGAAAACTATTATTTATTTAGTTATTCATTTAGTTTGTGTTCCGGGTAGCTTGTGTTTCTAACTCCACGCAACAGTGAATCTAGCAGGACTATACCCACTCGGGCCACGGGATTTCAATAATTCAATCAGTGAAAGCAAATTGAAAAAATCCCAGCTCCGACTGGAACTCGAACCTGAGACCTTCAGCACCAGAGACGGACGCTTTTCCACTGTAGCATAGTCTGGTTACCCAGTATTATTTGAAATTCGAATTTTCCCTCAGTGAGGCTTGAAGTTTCCTGTGTACACATGCTTCCATACAAGCTCGGTCGTTTGGAGGACCAAGAGACACCAACGTAATTGTCGTTATATGGAGTATTATATGGAGGCCATGCACTCCATACACATCGACGGTAGCCTTGAAAGAAGCATGCCAAAAGAAGGCAATAGCGACTGCTGTATGAAGGAATCAGGTAATTAGGGGAATACGGTGGAATCATTTGGATTGTAGAGTGAAATCACCAACCACCACATCCTGTGTATGATACTAAATAGTCTGGTCCCCCTAGTATTAGGCGAAGGGTACTTCAATGTCCTTTTTCCACAAAGAGAGCAAGAGTAAGAGAGACAGACTAAGAGATATTGAGAGAGAGTAAGAGATATTGAGAGAGAGAGAGAGAGAGATAGTAAGAGATATTGAGAGAGAGACTAAGATATGTTGAGAGAGAGAAAGTAAGTTAAATTAAGAGAGAAAGAGAGAATAATCATTTGACCAGGAGCGACACTACCTTTCACACTAACGTCTCTAAGACGAACATGAGTGTATGAACAGGAGTGGTCAAAAGTAATCCAATAGTTCAAACCTCGGTCAACCTTGACAATCCACAACTTTGCCATTCACTTGTGTACGAGAGATCTGAATAGGTGGCGTATAGCTAACCAAGAAATAAAAATAATGTCAGTATGATTCCGAACTGGTGTCGAATTGCAGACAAACGTCAAACTTCCTCAGGTAAACCAGTACTCTGGGTTCTAGGACACAACGGTATTACCCCAACGCCAAACCACTATTTTTAGCTCATATTCATGTGTTTCAGTCATTAAGTAACCATCTTCCGGAGAAAGATCAATGTTCTATAAATTTTAGTTTCCTGCAGAGTGGTATGTAGACATGTTCAGTTTAATGAAAGACTCAAATTCAAACAAATATTCTAAATCATCAAACAGGCAGTGACTGCTTTGCTTTTTGTCTCTTGCAAATCAACGTGAAAAATCGCTAATGAACATTTTGTATTATTTGAGACCTCCGACGCATGAGCAATTGAACACACATTTGCGAGCTGTTCAGTTCGCGCCATGGCTTGTTGGAAAGGTATGTATGTACGAGGGCAAAATATGAAAAATTAAAGAAACGTATCTATATACCTTCGTTCAACCCCACGATCCGTATATTTAACAAAAATAGTTTAGAAACAATTTTAAAGACGTTTTATAAAACTGAAAAATGAATCATGGGTGTTGCAAAAGTATTAAAGCGGAATCTTTCACAAATAATTTCAAATCTTCAGGGTTATTGAAGTTCGAATTTCGAATCTCGGTAACGGTAAGAGATAGAGATGTTGTCAAATGGAAGCAAAGCAGTGTATTTCAGGAGTCAATTGAATTAATAAAAAAATCTCGTCTATTTAGTTTCTGGAGTTCTGGAGTTATACAGGAATAATCTCCACTTTCAAAATGTGTCTTTTGTCTACATCTTTTTATTTCGTGAATATTTTTCAAAACTTTCTACACTTTGTTACAGAAACTTCTTGTAGACTGTCCAAATATGCGAATTGAAATTAAATACAGTATATTCTCAAACATGGCCCTGTAATTTTTATTATTGCCATTTTATCAAGGGAAGATAATGAAGCATTTTCGTTCCAAGTGCCCTACAGTGCAAAGCAGAGGGAAATAATGATCGAGGACAGGATATGCGCTGTATCCCGTGTTGACCACACAGTTCTTTCTGTTGTCTATTTTCCTGTCAAATTGTATAATGTTATTGCTTCCCAATTGTGGCTTATTGTGGCAGGAAACATTTTGAATATGAAAAATACCCACTACCATGTTGACAAATGTCAATACTAGTTCTTCAAAGATGAAGTGAAGAAACATCTTCTTCTTCTGTATTTTCCTACCAATCTTTTCTCAGGTCAAGTGTGCTGAAGTCGGAAACCGAGGGATGAATAATGGCCTGACAGGATGGTGTCTTCAACACTCTCGTCTACAGCAGTCGCGTGATGGTTAAAGAGGTCCCTGAAACTAGATGCAAATCGTATCGTGGGGCAGCTGAGACCATAATGCATTTGATGTCAGCTTGTCCAGCTTATGCGGTCTCAGCCTATATCCACAGGCATAACGCGGCCCTACGAGTGTTGTACTACCATCTACGACACTCATACGGTGTAGACGAGACATCGGTGTTGTCCGGGGAATATTGAGTCCTTTGTGGAGAATGAGAAGTGCCTAATCTATTATAACTACTCATTCCCCACCCTCAGGTAAATACAAGCCAATAAGCCTGATGTAGTCCACCTCGACCATCAAAGTAGGACGATTTTCGTCATCAAGTTTTCAGCTCCTGGTGAAACGAACATCGTCTGAAAAACTGGTGGAAAAAGTGTACTAAATATCGAGATCAACTCTTTGAACGATGGACACACTGCTCTCAATCTTGAAAATCATACCGGCTTGCCATGATGCGGCAGAAAACTTTACCGGAAGAATGCAGAAGGCCGTAATTCGTGGTTCACTCCGCCTTCTCAGGGCACATGACTCTCGGACACAGTAATCACTCACCCCACGGACGTGGGGAGTGTTTACTGGGGTTATTGCCACACCAGCGTGACCCCCGGAAGTGTCGGGAGACAAGGCCTGTCTGGGTAATTCCCAACGGATTAAAATATATACTAATACTCCCTTATAAACACTCATAAAGTGTACCCAAAGGCATAGCCTGTGCGGGTAGAGAACGGCTATTATTATTATTTGCCGTGGCGCTCTGGGGCGACTTACTAACATTTTTGGTGTTGCATCCACTTTCGAGCTGTAGGAAAACCCAGAGTCATTCCCAAAGCCTTCCGGTTGAAACATCATGATACCTCATCGTCAGCCCAGCGTATTCTCAATAAAGCTAGCCAAGCACTTATTCGAAAAACACTTCACGACATCAGACGTAATTTGGACATCACCAACACCTCACTCTACAAATGTTTTGGCAAATTATCCACCGTAGATATCCATCCAGTCATCTGGGACACTTTGACCAGGATATCTCAGGACAAAGCAGATCACATCAGCAATAAGAAAACAGAAACACAGAAAAACAAACTTTGTGCATTGTTAACGAATACCATCACACCCTTGGTCCCAGCTGCATCACCTGTATTAGTACACAACTTCTCCGACACACCACTAGATCAAACTAGCCTTGCACTACTATCAAGAGGATTCAATTATTCCATCACACCAAACAGAATCCCAACAGAAACCATTATCACACAAATAGAAAGCGCTATAACCCATCTACCAGAAAACACAGCTGAAGAAACTAGACAAGATATTGCCACCACACTTAGGAGAGCGAAACTCCCTCCATCCAACATAACACCTGCCGAAAAACATTGCTTCAGAGACCTCCACAACAACCCTTACATAATCATTCTCCCAGCAGACAAAGGCAACGCCACAGTAGTTCTGAATACCTCAGATTATGTAGACAAAATGAGTACACTATTAAACTCATCCGAGTATCAGATCACCCAACGAGACCCGACAACCTACCTCGAAAAGAAGACCAAAAATCTGATCAATAATTCTAAACTACCAGCCGAAACCAAGAAAGCCACTATCCCTAGAGAGAAGTCATCACGCACCCCTCGTATCTACGGACTACCAAAAATACACAAGCCTGATATCCCACTCCGACCTATCGTCAGTGCCTTTGTATTACCAACCCAGAACCTCGCCAAGTATCTAGCCAGTACTCTTCAGCCACGAGCAGAAGAAGCTTCATCCTACGTGAAAAATTCATTCCACTTCTTAGACCTTCTCAAATCCTATAGAATCCAGAACACAGATATCCTAGTGAGCTTCGATGTTGTCTCCCTCTTCACAAATATTCCCCTAACGGACACGCTAGAAATCCTTAAAACGTAACACAGAATTCCAAAAGACACCCTGGACCTCATCAGCCACTGTATGAACAACACGTACTTCCTCTTCCAAGGAACTTACTACAAACAAGTGAAAGGTGCTCCCATGGGTTCCCCCCTTTCTCCAGTCCTTGCAAACCTTTTCATGGAAGACTTCGAAACCAGGGCTGTAGAAGCAGTTGACCACAAGCCTACTTGCTGGTTCAGATACGTTGACGACATTTTCGTCATATGGCCTCATGGTTACGAAATCTTAAACACGTTCTTAGATCACCTAAACGATATCCATCCCAACATGAAATTCACAATGGAGACCGAAATGAACAACTCCCTAGCTTTCCTGGACGTTCTCATCACGAAATCCAATAACTCTTTTACCCACACAGTACACAGGAAACAGACCCACACCAACCGATACCTACACGCAAACTCTCATCACCATCCAGCACAAACAAACTCCGTATTGAACTCCCTGATATACAGATCAATTCAGCTTACCGACAACCAGAATAGACCACAAGAGCTGGACAAACTAAAATCAGCCTTACTTCAAAATGGTTACAACAATTCGCTAATCGACAAGTCTATCCGCCATCAACTGACCCGTCCTCCAAAATCAAATGATCCACTAGAGAGTATTCAGCCACACAAAGCTTTCCTACCATACATCAAAGGTGTGACAGACAAAATCAGTAACATCTTGAGAAAACAAGAGATAAAAACAATATTCACGGCCAACAACCAAATATCTAAATTCCTCAGATCTCCCAAGGACACAATACCAAACGATTCTCAAGGTATATATGAAATACCATGTTCAGACTGCCCGAGAAGTTATATTGGCCAGACTAACAGACGAGTAACTTCCAGAGTCTACGAACACGAACTTGCTGTGCGTCAGGCATCTTCCACTTCCGCACTTTATAAACATCGAGAAGACACAGGTCACAAAATAGACTTCAAGAACACAAAAACAATTTCCACCGAGAAAACTCTGCAAACCAGGATCATCCGAGAAGCCCTTGAGATAGAGAAGCGCCCCAATTGCCTCAACACTCGCGACGACGGACGTAGACTTCCCAATACCTGGAAGCCTCTCATTGCACGCATCAACTCATTTCCCACCAACCCAGTTCCCGCACACAGCTCACTTAGCGCCTACCAAGTTCCCGCACACAGCTCATCTAGCGCCAACTCAGTTCCCGCCCATAGTTCACCTCGCGCCAATACATTGCACACGACCATTACAGCCACGACCACTATAAATACAGTTCCTCAACACACAATTCCTCAGTTCTCTCGAAGGAGTAGGCAGATTGAGACCTTAGAGAGAACCAGTGACGAGACATGGGGAGTAGGCAGATTGAGACCCCGACGTCAAGTCACAAAAACCTAACGTAATTATACCTGAGGAGTAGGCAGATTGAGACCTCAGCGTAGAATTACGTTTCAACCATTTATTAATTTTCTTTCCTTTTCAGTTCTTGAAAATGACTCCAAAATCGGAGCCGAAACGTCGAATTTCAACAAATTCTAGACGCGGTTCAACCCGAACTTTTAGTTTTCATATATATATATATGTATATAACGACAAGGGAGTTGTCAGGTATTGCAGTCGGACAACTCCCTTTGTCGTTCCTTAACTTAGCCAGTCGAGCTAACCTCCTTCAAAAATATATGTATATATATATATAAACATGCACACACATATTATACAAACATACATATTATACAAACATTTATGAATATATATAAAAGTTTACCCATAGAAACTTTTCGTCTCATTATAATCAAAAAATTCATCTCTTGAATAAAATCCTTCAGAGGATAAAAAGTTTTTAACTTTATTTTTGAAAGTATTCAAATTTGAACTTGATTTCAACTCAGCTGGAAGGCAATTGTATGATTTAGATCCCATATATATTGGTGACTTTTCGAAAAGTTTTGTTTTGTGTTTTTCTATGTTCAGAAAATTTCCTTTTCTTGTTGGATATTTAAGCGACTGAGCATTAGTTTCCAAATTCACTTAATTTTTTTTTATATAAACGATTAGGCTGTAAATAAAGATACTCGGAACAGTTAGAATTCTATATTTTATGAAATAAAGTTTGCAGGAGTCGGTTCTCTTCAGGTTGAATAGTAGGCGAATTATTCTTTTCTGGGCAATAAATACTCTTTTGATATCACTACTACCACCCCATAAAATTGTATTATATATCAATATTGAATGGATCATTGCATAATATACATCCAGGAGAGATTTTTCATCTAGAATATTTTTGAGTTGAAGTATAGCATAGAAACTACTATTCAACCTTTTGCAGACATAATTAATTTGCTTATCCCATTTCAAGGCAGAGTCAATATATATACCTAAAAATTTAGTATCTTCGGAGGGTCGAATGGTATCACTATTCACTGTAATTTCTATTGACATATTCTCTACCTTTTTTCCAAAGAAAGTTATCAGTACCGTTTTATCTGCATTGACAATTAATTTATTTTGTTTACACCATGTGGTAAATCTATTCGATATTATATTCAATTAAACTTGTAATTCCTCAATGTTATCTGCTTCTTCCGCATTAGAAGTATCGTCCGTATCGTCCGTATATTCACTATTTCCTATTGGCCGTCGAAACGAATGTGGAGTATTTTCTTAAACTCCTTGTGACGTAACCATTCAAAGAATATGTAATTATTTATTGATTTCTGTTAAAAATGAGGATGGTGGGTTGTGAACGTGGGTAACTAGATATCTACCTATATTTTTTTGCCCCCTATGTTAATAACCTTTCCAACAAGTTTTCATCCGCTACTTTGATTTTGGTTGAAAATAGGGATGTCTGGCCTGAACTAGGGTAACTAGATTAATTTCTCTATTTTTTCATACTTCTTATAATAATCTTCATGCCATACGCTATATGTTGATGTGTGTTAACTGCAGAGGTGGAGGGCATGAACCAGAATTTATCAATTCATGTCATAATTTCATCCATACCTGACAACTATTCCAACGAAACTCTGTTGATTTAAAAATTAATTTTAGGGTTATCTCATAGAGATTCATTACATGGAGAAAAATGGCAAAATTATCTCAACTCATTTATTCAAATCAATTTCGAAATGGAGAGTTGTTCAAAAGACCGAGATGTAGCCGTTTGTTTACAAATCTTCATTACCATTCTCACTAATGAATTATGTATCCTGTTTCAGAAATGTCCTACCGTCAGCGACACAAAAGTAAACGTTCACCTGATTCCACATTCTCATGATGATGTGGGTTGGTTAAGAACCGCGGATGAGTACTTTCACGGTGGTAAGAAAGCGGTTCTTCACTTAATTATCAGCTAATTATTCATCATTTTCTTGATTATTTCAGTCCACTCTGGAATTGGTGTGAATTTCATCATCAGCTCGGTTCTTGAAGCACTCAAAGAACATCCTGATAGGCGGTGAGTTTTTGACAATATCAGTACTCAAGTAATGTTTGTGTGTCTTATGTGAAACTTAAACATTAACTATAAATAGCTCGTAAGAGTTTCGACGTTCATCCAAAAACTTCAGAAATATTACTTCAATTGAGCTTTGTTTTTATGAGCTACGGCAATAATGAAGTTGTGCTTCATCCGTACGGAATAATCCTTACTGGTATGGGTACACTATTGAGAGTATTTATGATAACAATTATTTTTAGACGGGTGAGGAATACAACTAAAAATGAAGTTATTACCTTATACAGGCCGTTTCTTTTATCATGTGGTAACATTGCTATATTCTAAACAAAGACGATTGAATGGGAAAAAAGGTAACTATTGTGGTGAGCAGTAAATTGGTCATAGAAAATTTACGGGGATTCTTGCCCTTCCCAACTTATACACTAAACTGAAAATGCTGTTTTCGGTTATTTACGAATAGAATTGTTATTTCAGAAAATACATAAAAATTAAAAATGAAAATTTTGTTGTATTCAAAATCTACTAGAACTACGTAACGATAAATTTTTAATGAATCGTTTCGTGTCAACACCGCCATCATCAACTATTTTTCTCAAATATGGACCTGTCTATTTCATCACAAATATTGATAGAGCGATAAAATCACAATTCAGTGGTATATCACACTCGACATTTTTATAACGTTTCATATAAAATAACTAGCATCATCAGTGACAACAGCATTTTTAGTTTTCCCTGTATAAGTCGGGAAGGGCGAGTCCCCGTAGATTTTCTCTGATCAATGTACTGCTCACCACAATAGTTACATTTTTCCCACTTAATCGTCTTTGTATCTATTACGGTTTAGAATAGAGCAATGTTACCACATGATAAAAGAAACGGCCTGTAGTGTACTGAAAAATTCGATTGTAACTCACAACATATTTCACAGGAAAAAAAATTGATTCAGTGATACACTGAGAGAAATTTCAATTATCGTGATTATCGTTAATTCCAAAGAGTCAGATCTTTTTATTAACAAACCGTGTTTATTTCGCAAATGAATTTTATATAGTGAATTTGTGAAAAACACCCAACAATTCGGGTTTTAATATATTCAAAATTAGTAAGGTGAAACGGATTATGTTGAATTTCATGACTGTTTCATAAGTATTCATTTTCTCCTCTAGCGTGATATAACCCAAACTACTTCTGAATTGGCTCCATCCTCTTTGATTCATTCCATTCTTTGTTGTTATTGTCAGTTGTGGATACTAGTTCACTGGTAGATGGCTTGATTACAGGTTGCTGGTCCTTTTCCACTCATAGCCGGGAATTATTCACGACTTTTGTAAGAAATAAATCGGTTGGATGTGAAATGACATGTATCTGGAGGCAAAAGCAGACTTCTTGGTCATTTCCGTAATTATGCACTGTACAGGCTGGCCTGTCATCTTTCAGAGATGAAAGGAATATTCATGCAAAAAACAATCCATTTTTAGTCGTTGTGCATATATCACCCCTTAGTAAACGTCATTTGTTGATGATTACCGGTAATCCTTAATATAAGAATATTTCAGCATTACCAAAGAAGGAAATTCGCATCCATCAGCTGAGTTTGTCAGCATAATTGAATTTGATATCTCCAGTAGTGTTAGATATAAAGACATTCCTCCCTTCCCAATCAATCTTCAGTTTCAAAGGATTATGACAGAAAGTTAGTCATCAAGAGAAGTGTTACGATAGTTTGGCCTAGTGTATCAGAATGAACATAAATTATAAACGGATCCATGTAATTGAGTTAGATTTCAGCAGTTGAAGACAAATTCATGAATCCAGTAAGCTGGTTACCAAAAGGCAATTTACTGTTTCATCACTATCAAAATTCTTTTTAATAAAATCTTAAACCTCTAGACTCGATAGACCAAATCAATCATTACTGCTGAGCTCTGATCAATTAACTCCTGGTCATCTGCACTGAATACTTCAAGTCTACCATAGGTACCTTTCCGCTCTTCCACATGATGAGGGATCGTGTAGGTGGGCGGCAGTGGGAGCTTAATAAGGATTAATTGTAACTGTCGGTATTTCAACCAGGGCAACGGCTATTTGTGTGATTTCTCTGTTCCACTTTTTATATGGAAGTATTTGATGCAACTTTATTTTTATTATTCATGTTTCCTTCAGAAAATTCCATCATCAACAGTCATGTCTTCACCTCCAGTCATAGCCATGATTTTCAGCTACTCAATGCATTTCATATTATGAATTCGCAATGTTTTTCCTGTTATTGTTAAGTATACCGGTACAGAATTATTCAACACACTGCTTGATGAATAATTTTCTGGTGAAAGAGTACATGTAAATTTCAGCTTCATCTTTTTAGATATACTTTATTATAATTTTTGTTATTGTTATCTTGTTTTGTGGCCTGCCAACAAACCTAAACATAGTTTTAGACCACTCTGGCTCGATATAATATTATGACAAGCAGTTATAACAATTGCTAACGCATTACGAACAGTATCATATTGAACATTATTGGAGAAAAAAGAAAGCGCAAAGTTGCACTCTTCGATAAGCGAGCGTTTTTTTCACTTTGCCGCTCGTCGAGCGGCAACGTAACCAAAGCGCTCGCTGAGGTACCATCGAAACCATTATAGAAACACATCAAATACTTTTGCGTCAATTGACATCAGAGTTAGTGTTGAACGGTAGGTACTTGATAAATGTCAACTACTCCTTGAACAACGTGTGATTTTAAGATCGTTATCGAAAATAAAAATATCTTTTCGTGTCAATTTCCCTCTTATTATATAAACCAATCAAATGCAATAATTTTCTCATTTCGAACCAATGAGAACAGAACTTTTCGAAAACACTTCCTCCAGCCCGTGGTATTTTCAAAACGGTGTTTCGCTTCTAGCTTGTGTATACATTTCCATAGTTACGACAATTACGGTAAATATAGAAACGACAGTTTGACGGTTCAACTCTTCAACTGACATTGATTATTGTTTTTATGCTTTTCTATTTGGGTATTCTGTCAGACGTCACCTGGGTACTCGTGCAAAAATATTTCACCTGTGGGGTTAATACACAAATAATAGCTGCTACCTCTCTCAGGTCTATAAATTTAATACTTTTTAATATTTTTCATTAACAAAAATTAAAAAGTGTTCAAACAAAATCAATCCTGTGAATATAATAACCACACCTTACATGATTTTTACTCACCCAAAGCACGGTTTTCGCTACGTTCGAGTGTTTTGAGAAATTCTCAAAGAGCTATCGAAAGAACAATAGTTAAAAAAAATATACAGCTACTTTTGGAAAAAAAACCAATACTATTTTTGTCTATATGTGTGAATTATTTGATCATTCAAGGGCTTTTCATTGTTATTTATAAGTGTGTTTCTCTTAGCATACTTACAGTATAGAACTCAACTGCCTGTATCGACTCGTCCAAATGATTTTTGGTTTTTTATAGTAATGATTATGAGTAATTGTAAAACGTTTCGAAAAAAATGAGTTGATCTGAAGTCCGCTCTTCAGTACATATTGCAATCCTTAACCTTCCAAAAGTTGCGTGAAATACTGTAACAAGTTTGGTCGCGCATTCTCTCTACGACCGGTCGATAATTATCAAATATCTTTAAAATTTCCATGTTTAATTCAGTATATTTTCAATGTAGTATGATAGTTGAAGAATATCATTTCGAAAATGAAATATTTAATTTAAAGAACAGAATAAAAAACAAAATCTTTCCTCTATAAAACAGGACAAAAACTAATATAATATTTTATACTGGATGACTTTGGCAGGAATTCATCCAGTTATTCTGTTTCCATCGGAGTTTGTTTGTATCTTACATAATGCCGTTATTATCTCCAAATACTAATAACAGCGAAACCTTGTTTCGAACTTGCTCCACCTCCTGCTTGTGCAGATGGAGAGAGTGTCTCGTAGTGTCTTGTGCATGCAAATAGTAATTGCGGCATCCATATGGTGGTCATGTTGTCTACTTCTCATTTATTTTCTTACCGCACCCCAAGACAAAACTAGAACATGATTAGTCGCACCGGTCTCCCACACCGGTTAATTTTGTACTATCGATAGGTACCGCCAGTCGTTGCAGCTACTGATAAAGACAGCTTGCTATCTCCACTTAATTTAAAGTTTTGTCCAAGAATGAAAAATCCCGGTCTCATAGATAAGTACGCGACTACTAGAAGGTTAATATCGTGATCGACGAATGTTTTTTTATGAAAAAAATGTCTGCTGCTTTTCTCTCGCTTTAATGAATTATTCGCAGACGGCTTCATTCGTATTCTGTCAAGGCAGTATTGTTGGTTACCATGCCTTGTTTTTGTGTAGTTCCATGCTGTTCATCATACGTTGGATACAATACACAGAAGGGGTAGTAATTCGTCTTTGAGTTTTTATTAGGTTAGCGTTTCAACGACACAATCCACAGCAACTTGTATCTGCGAGATGTTAAACTCCATCTGGATAAATTCATTATCATTTTGATATATCACTCATTTCTAGGTTACAACCGTGGCGTAGAGAAAGAAATTGTTGAAAAGTTGGTCATGGAATTGTCATTCTTTTAATTCTTGCATTTATTCCTTGTAATATTCGCTATTTCAATAGGAACAATGTGATTTTACTCGTTTCACATTTTCATTACGTACAAGCATTGAAAGCAGAAAAGAAGGCAAGTGAAATTTGCATTTCAGCTGAATGTATTGTTTCGAGAACCACAGCAAACTAATTTGGAAACAAATAAATTTCAGTTAATGGTCAAGGGCTTTCCATGAATGCTACGGTTGTGCATTTTGATTAAATAATCTTTTTTCATATTCTGAAAATACACAGTAAATTTATGAACAAACTGATAGTTGGCAATTGGTCACAATTTTCAACTGGAATACATGTACTAAAAAATTAGGCACAAATATGAAAAGCGGTTTGATGGTCTTTTCTTCTGATTTTTTATCGAAATGTGCATACTGATATCAAAGATTAACTTAACTTCAATAATGCATGCTTTTTTATTCAAGAAGAAAGAGTGTTCAACGCGTAAGAACAATGAGTTTTTTAACTAGTGGATATTTAATATACTATCAAATCAAGATATTCTAACTCAAAATAAGAGCTTTCACCTTCATTCACTCATAGAAAAATCCACAATTCTAATGTAAATTTATGTGAATCCATATTGACTCTATGAATAATGAAACGAATAAACTCGAATCCTTCTCTCCAAACGTTTCCTCCAATGAGGCAAACATCTGTCAGAAAACAATTATTTCCCTGTCTAATACCACGACAGACATTGAACTACATCTAACAGATATTTGTGCAACGTTCGCCCAAGAAAACACAATTACAAGTGCTTGTCTCGTAATCGAACAGCAGATTATCCTTCATTTGGCTGGGAATGACCACCTGCCTCTCATCAGTGACAGTGTAGGTCGGACAACATTATAATTGTCCTGTCTCTGTCTGCCAAATGAATAATAATCAGACGTTCAACTAATATTTCCTCACAAATGGACCCGCAACCAAAAACTAAGTTCGTTGCTGCATTATCCGTATGGAAACTCAAGAACAAAAAATCCTCGGCAGCACAGACTTCGGGAAGAGTTAACTGATATATTTCGAACAAAGTTCGAAACTTTGTGGCGGCGAGTATAAATATAGTGAAACGAATGAACTCGACAAAGTCGAGGAACCCTTGACTGCACACGTTTGTCAGGAAACAACTACTTTCCTGGCTAATACCACGACGGACATTGAACTACACCTAACATTTATTTGTGCAACGTTCTTCCAAGACCCAACTGCAAGCGCTTGTCTTGTAATCAATCTGCATTTAGATTATCCTTCATTTATTTATTCATTCATTCAATCATATACGAACATATCAATTCATAAAAAGCAATTAATTACGAGACAATTCTTAAATTTCCTTATCAATAAATGTAATGTCTTTGCCAACCAACTGATTGTCCTTAATATTTATTGAAATAATATAACGATGTGCTATTATTATGTGGCACATGAATCGTCGACTGTCAGAATGTGAGTAGAAAGAGTATGACGAAAAGTTATACAGTGTGGTCCAACGAAAACTTAACAACTCGATTTTCTGGCTTTAAAATGAAAATGTGGAGAATCGCTCGTATCCGTCAATTTCTAATACGAGGGGGAACAACTTTTCCGCTGTTTTCATCCCCGTAGCTTCAACCACCTAACGGGGGTGAGCACAAGCCCTTAATTTTGAATAGGGATGCGGGGTCTTGCGATACCTCATTTTGAAGATCTCATCGTGTACTATCTGACCGTAAAATTTCGCTCCAAAATATCCATCGATAACGAAAGGACAGGTAAAGTAGTGGAAGAGTACGTACTTTTGTGATTATTTTATTAAATGCTCGAAATGGGCACCATCCACTTCCATGCAGTAATATAAGTTTTGCTGAAAACGTTCACGTACATTACTCAACATTTCTGGTGTAATTTGACGGCATTCATTAATGATCCGAGTTCGCAAATCATCCAGTGACTCAGGCTGGGTAGCGTAAATCTTGGATTTCAGGTGACCCCATAGAAAAAAGTCCAGTGGAGCCAGATCAGGTGATCTGGGTGGCCACTCAATATGTCCCCTTCTTCCATTCCAGGCGTGAGGAAAATTGTCATCTAAGAACTGACGCACCGGTTGAACAAAGTGAGGTGGTGCGCCATCTTGTTGGAAAATGATCGTTTGATGGTTTTCTGCATTCTCCAATACTTGCACGAGGGCTGGATAAATAGCGTTCTCCAATAGATCGAGATAAATTTGGCCTGTGAGATTACCGGGTATTAAAAAAGGGCCGATTATGTGATTTCCATATATACCCGCCCAAACATTATTGGGGGCGCTGTGTATACACCTCACGAAATAATCTTGGATTTTCATCTGACCAATACCGACAGTTATGCCGGTTTACAATGCCGTTAAGGTAAAATGAACACTCGTCCGAAAAACAAATATCGAACATGTAGTTTTGATTGCCGTTAATTATTTCACTGATCACTTCACAGAACTGGAGTCGGCGATCGGGATCATCCTCATTCAGTTCCTGAACCAATCGTATCTTATAAGGATGGAATTTATGTTGTTTCAGGATTCTCATGATTGTTGTGCGTGAAACACCAGATACATCGGACAATTTCCTAGTACTAAGGGTCGGATCCATTGCTATATGACCTAAGACAGCCACGTCCCTCGCTTCGTCTCTTTCATGCACCCTCTTTTTGTTTCCAACTGAACCAGTAGCGTCAAATTTGGCAACCAGTTGCACAACGTAAGCAGCGGATACATTTTTTCAGGATGTCGTTCGTTAAATAAAGCCGCTGTTGTGCGCGCAGAGTCGTTATTTCGGAAAAATAATTTTATCATTTCCACCCTTTCTTCTACGGAATACACCATTTCAATTCCACTACCAATTTACAATCGCTTTGACACACTTGTACCATTCTTAAACATTCACGATAGACTAAGGTACAAAAACAAGGTCCGTCTACTTTTTTGGACAAAAAATTAACGACTCAATACCTTTGAAATGCGTCGGATACGAATACTATTCTCGAGATAAATTCCATATTGCCTCTTTCACTATTTTCGCTGTTATTTCATTATCGATGGATATTTTGAAGTGAAATTTCACGGTCAGATAGTACACGATGAGATCTTCAAAATGAGGTATCGCAACACCCCGCATCCCTATTCAAAATGAAGGGGTTGTGCTCACCCCCGTTAGGGGGTTGAAATTACGGGGATGAAAACAGCGGAAAAGTTGTTCCCCCCCGTATTAGAAATTGACGGGTCCGAGCGATTTTCCACATTTTCATTTTAAAGCCGGAAAATCGAGGTGTTAAGTTTTCGTTGGACCACACTGTATAAAATACATACATACGTACACTGGCAGACAGAATGAAATATACGCTAGAATACCGAATACAACATTTTTAGGTGAATAAAGGGGAAACTCTGAGTTAATTTGTGATTAGTTATCGTTAGTTTTCATTATTGAATGATGGTGTTGCATCAACTTTTTTTTTCAAATAAATTGACATATTTTTCATTGTAAATTATGATAGAGGCTGTCTCTCTGACTTCAACCATACATGAAACTTCGAAGATTCCCTTCATAATAACGTTGCGAAAGTAATTATTCTGAAATCGAACTGAATATTTAAAATACATAGTTAACAGTCATTTATTATACACGGATGAATGGAAAATGTAACGTCATGGAAAAAAGTCATTAATTTCTCTTCTAAAAAAAAATGCGTTTAGTCCATCAGATGTTCGAAGTGACGTCCTAATCAGTGGGTTTCAGAACACAACTTTCCCCTGTTATAACAACTTGGATATTGGTAGGGGCTTCAATGTAAACACATTATTTGGGATAAGGGCAGGGGAAAAGTCCAGTGTGATGAGATCTGGCGACCTAGCAGTCCCTTCAACACTCGTACTACTTGACGTTTTTAAGACGAAAATGTATAATATTTTTCATGGTTAAACTCAGAAGAACAGTCTCTATCATAATTTGAAATTGAAACATTTCAATTAATTTGAAAAAAAATTGTAAGAAAATTATTCACAGGTGACAACATGTAGATAATTGAAACTAATCAATTATAGATTTCAAGAAACCATTGAAAAAATATAAAAGGTACCTTATAATTGTTTTTTCCAATGAGAAAGTTACAAGGTCGCGAATACTTGGCTGAATCACCTGGTATAGTTATATAATTATGAAATTATATAGTTATATAGTTTCAAATTTTTCCAATATTGATCGGGTATTTTCAACTCTCAGTTGAAGTTTGTGACGATAAGCTTCTCTTCCATAGAGACAAGCATGGTTGGGAGTATTCTAAAATAATTTTTTTCGATAGCAGACACCCTGTATAATATTGAATATAACCTTTTTTGTAACTCATATTTATGCTCATAGGTGCTCATAAGATCGAAGATAAATTCATAGATTTCAGTATGATTAGTTTAATTCCTTAAACATTATCGATTGATTTCCCGATTGTTAAATTCTAATGTTCATGGTTTTGACGAAAAATGTCAAGAGTTGGACTATGCCTTTTTTTTAATGAGAACTTGAGACTTCAATTTCAATCTATTACCGATGTTTACTTCTCTACGAAATCTGGATCTTGAAAGAAGTACAGGAAATTGGGTCACACTCAATTCTTCATCTGAATTAGGTACACATTTCATGAATACTATAACCTTATTCTAAGTAAAATGACTAATCAAACATCAATCTTGTTGATATTTCTACAGATTCACCCAAGTTGAAACAGCATTCTTCTGGAAATGGTGGCAGGAACAATCAGAAAAAGTACGCGAAGATTACAAGAAACTTGTGAGTGATGGTCAAATAGAAATTGCCAATGGAGCATTTGTTATGAACGATGAGGCCTGCGTCAACTATCAGTCCACAATCGACCAGTTTACCAGAGGTTTAAGGTATGTGATGATGATAGTAATTCATACCGAGTTCTTATTATTTCGGAAAATTCATGGTATTGAATTACAAAGTTTTTCTATTTTCAATGTTTGGTTTGGAATACAGCAAACTGAGTGAAAATTGGTAACGGTGTGAAAATTTATTGACGATGGAATACTTATGATGATATTGAACCCACTTGATACTATACTGAAGGTAGAAGTATTCTTTATAGACAAACAATGGTTTCCATAGTTTTAAGGGGATTCGAACATGGCAGAGATATTGAATTCAAGACCAGGAAATTTTTTCAATATTTTATTCTCCTCCACCACTTTCGATTTTACAGGAAACGATTCCAACTCAGAAAATTCAAATGAAACACCGTGTACATTTTTTTGATTTTTCATTCTGGTGAAGATTCTCTTGAAAATCAGCTCCCTTGATTTCTCAGAACCATTTTTATTCCTGTCTCTAGAGTGTGTTAGACGTACTTTTTCTAACCAAATAGATATAATTAATTAATACCGAAGAACCAAATGTAGAACAAAAAATTTATAGAAACTATCATAACAATACAGGCCGTTTCTTTTATCATGTGGTAATGTCGAGAATGTGGGATGGTGAAATTATCAAAAAAATTTAATGAATTATTTTCAGGTGCCTCAGCCAGCTCCGGGTTCGACCGCATTCTCGCCGCCCAGAGTCTCTCCATTTTTAACAAAGAGTAATCTGCGTTGATAGGGAAAATACCAATAATTTTGTCTATGAAATAGCCTATACCTAGCAAGCCCTATAGTCCATAACCGAACTTACCAGGTAGCTGAAAAAGAATCAGATTAGTAAATAGCTAAGAAAATCTGATACAACAAATAACATAATATATTTTAACACGCCTATCCAGGGAGTTTACCCGTGTCTCTCCCGCGAGAGAAGTTGCGCTTTACCGCCCCGTCTCACCTTAGTGCAATGGCTTGTCTTATAACGGAAGACTCACCCCAGTGATCCGGTAGGCATCACCTGGCATAGATTCCGGGACCACGCAATCTAATCCAGGCATTATGGAGCCGCTGCTTCCACCGGCGGTGGAGGCCAGGCTAAGCTAAAAGAGAAAATTTATAATTAGTAAATTCAAAGTTAGAATCAATAACGAACTCTTTTGTTGTGGGCTCGCACTGAGTCCCAAATGTTTCACACTTTATGTTTGTTCTGAAAAGAACAAAAGTTTGTTTGCTGACATGTAGTCAAAACGAATTCTTTTTGGAGGGATGTTTTGTTTTCTTGATATCCCTCCAAGAAACATAAGTTACACTAACAGAAAAATGTTGGCCGAAGATCTTCTTTCTTGAGCCTTAACACCTTCTGGAATCTCCTTTCTTCTTGAATACCCAATATTTGGACTTCTCGATTTTTCTCTCTCAGATTTCTAGTCTTCACCTTCCCAGGTTGAAGGACTTTTCTAGAATTTCAATTCTCCAATATTTCAACAAACTATTGCAGGAAAATCTTCTAGGACTTTTCTGGAACTTTGGTATTGTAATACTTTTCAATAAATTAAAAAGGAAAGTTTTATTGTATTCAAAATGTACTAGAACTACGTATTGATAAAGTTTTTATCAAAGGTTTCGTGTCAACACCGCCATCATCAACATTTTTTTTCAAATACGGACCTGTCTATTTCATCACAAATATTGATAGAGCGATAAGATCACAATTCAGTGGTAAATCACACTCGACATTTTTATAACGTTTCATATAAAATAACTAGCATCGTCAGTGACAATAATTTTTAATTACGGTCCTGTCGTTAGTTTGTTTATGAATTCCACAGAATCTAACGCTTCGATATAAAAATTATAAGTGACATTTTGAATGAATGTATCTATGAAAGTTGTATTTATACTATGAAAATTCATAAAAGATTTCTGCAGTTTCAGAGACAAACGATAGCAATTTACGCCAGAAATAAACTTACTTAAGAGGAGAAGAAATCAAACAAACAGAAAAACAATTTATTTCATAATGAATTTGCGGAAGAAAATAAAACCAATACAGAAAAAAAAATTCTACTTCAATTGCTCGAATTGACGACCTCTTTGTTGAATGCACATAAGTTGTCTGTCCATACAATTTTTGTGGCAATTTTCTAGCATGATGGTTGTAATGCTATTACATTGAGATGGTCGATATCGGTACTAGTTGTCGAAAAAACTTTATCCTTTATGTATGCCCAGACAAAAAAATCCAAAGCATTAAGGTCTGGGGATCGAGCTGGCCATTGGTCCATTGTTTCCAATCCACTTTGTTGGGAATATTGCATCTAAATGTTCCCTTACTATTGCTGCATTATGGGAAGGGGCACCGTCTTGTTGAAAATATTGTATTTCACAGCGAATGCTTTATGGCAATTCATCTAAGTAACCTAAGTAGACCTAGTATTTTTGTTCCCAAAATTCCCAACCATGTTAAACCAACCATTGTTGGTGAATTTTGATTCGTCCGTCCATATCATTTTTTTACAAATATTTTGAACTTCCCTATTTCTACGTCTTAACCTTTTCGCAAATCGTACTCTCCCTCCGTAATCCCTTTCATTAAGGTGATGAACTTTGCGTATCCTGTAGCATTTCTATTTGTTCTTTTTTGAAATATTTCTGGTAGATTTTACAGATATCCCAAGTTCGTGGGCAATTTCTCGTGAAGAACAATCTTGATTAGAAATATTTTTGTAACTGTCCAATCCTAGATAAAAAAAGACGTTATTTTTCACTTTTAGTCTTTATAAGGTAATATTTGCTCACCCAAACCATTTATTTGGTTCCATATACTTCCAGTAACAACACATTTTCAAGTTTTATTTCTGTCAAATGCACCACAGACTCTCAAATTTCTTTCTAATCATCTTAACATTTGAATGTTTGGAATGCGACGATTGGGGTATAGCACATATTTCATGCCAAAAGAGGATTTCTATTTGATTTTGCTTAAGTAAATAGCATATCAGTTCATTCGTCATCCGAATACATCTTTAATATGTAACCGAGTGCTTAAATGTCTGTCAGTTCTTAACAGATATCAACAACTCATTTATTTTTCCTGCCATAGAAATCGAGCAAAGCCTACGTGTTTAAATATGGTAAAAGAAGTGAGATGCTATTTTTGTACCAAATTAGACAACACTTGTATTTTGATCAAAAACTGATATTTTCATTACTTCCAGGATTAAGAATTATGAAAATAATCCGTGTAAAAATTTATACAGGAGAAATCAGCCTTGAATCAAGGATTACTGTAATACAAAAATCCGCAAAAAGGAAAAATACGAATGTTCGTTGTGTTGGGGTATCTTCCTATCGAAAGTATTGGGTAATGACTGAAGTATCCTAATAGTTGAATGAGTTTTGAAGAAATCAAAACAATTTACAAAAGAACTAACGACAGGACCGTAATTAAAAATTGTTGTCACTGATGATGCCAGTTATTTTATATGAAACGCTATAAAAATGTCAAGTGTGATATACCACTGAATTGTGATTTCATTGCTTTATCAATATTTGTGATGAAATAGACAGGTCCGTATTTCAAAAGAATTGTTGATGGTGGCCGTGTTGACACGAAACGTTTAATTGAAAATTTATCCTTACGTAGTTCTAGTACATTTTGAATACAATAAAACTTTCCCCTTTCATTTTTTTATCTTTTCTGAAATAACCATTCTATTCGTAAAAAACCGAAAACAGCATTTTTAGTTTTCCCTGTAGAAGTCGGGAAGGGCGAGAGTCCCAGTAGATTTTCTCTGACCAATGTACTGCTCACCACAATAGTTAAATTTTTTCGTTTAATCGTCGTTGTATTTATTACGGTTTAGAATATAGCAATGTTACCACATGATAAAAGAAACGGCCTGTATACAGTTTGTCTCACTACCATGTGGAAAAAAATTTTATTGGTCATTTTATGAAAAAAAGTTATTCCTGATAAAAAGTTCTGCATGTTCTATAATCTGAAATACAATCATCAGATATCAAATTTTTTCAGTCGTATACGCGGTGTGACGAAAAATATGAATTTTACTCAAGAGTAAAGTACCTTTATATTTGAAAATATCGAAAATTTTTATGGAAAAAAGGTGTTTAGAACAAAAAATTATGATTGAATATGCAATTGCATCCACTTACATGAAAAAATATTTTTTTTTCTCATTTTGTCAACAATATGTATGCATATGCATTCATTATGTGTTTAAATTGCAAAATTGTTAGAAGACATTGAGAAACAGAAAGGTGATCATGTGTTACATAATCAAAAGAGATAAATGTTCATACAAAATAAAAAAAAAGTAAAAAGTAACATAACCCAATTTTTCAATGTCTATGGACGTAATTGCATATCTGAACAAAATTTTAAATTCTGAACAACTTTTTTCCATAGGAATTATCGATATTTTCAAATATTAAGGTACTTTACTCTTGAGTAAAATTCATATTTTTTGTCACACCGCGTATATGACTGAAAAAATTTGATATCCGATGATTGTATTTCAGATTTTAGAACATGCAGAACTTTTTATGAAGAATAACTTTTTTCCTAAAATGAATAATAAAAAAGTTTTCCATATGGTTCCAACTTAGTGAGACAAACTGTAAAAAAAAACTTCGGTGATTACTGACATGTCAGTATTCGATTGCGGAATGAAGCAATTAAAACATGGTGAAATATGTAATTTTATTGTTATTTTAAGATGACGAACGTCTGAAATGAATGTACCCAAGTTGTATCATCGTCTACAACATTGAACTAAAAATAAGGAACATGATTGGGATTAAAAAGAAAAACAATAAATATATCTACAAGAATTCAATGACATTTGCAATCTTAATATACCAATTCTATTCGAGTTCAATTTGTTAATAATTTAACTTTCCATTATAATATCTATAAAAAACAGTCTGACTGAGCCTGACTGAATTTTCAATAATTTGGAATGTTTTAGAAAATCAATACTATAGTTTCATCGTGAAAAAAATAGTTCATTTTTGTGCGTGTCCTTATTTTTTGCATTGAAAAAATACATACTATCAAGTCTAAAGTTTTTGTCATAATTTTCAAAGTTGAACATTGAACTGTGAGGGATTTATTGGGTGGTAATTTTGGATTAATATATATGGTGAAGGTGCCAATGATAATTTCGCACGACGGCGATGAATTGGCACGTCCCTGATACTATATCTCCATGTGACCAGCAATATGCCTTTGAGAAAGTTTCAAAATTCCGAGTAGATCGGGAAATATCTGGAAAACCCTGAAATTTTGAGGTAATATAATTCTTTTATCAAACTAAACAGCACATTCCCATTGTCATTTCGTCCCTGCTAATCGAGGGTATTTTCAGATTTACCATCCGTCGTTTCGTCTCTTGTCCACCATCATCAACTTTATTTTTTGTTTTGGGCGTCATAGTGAACTATTACAAATTAAAATAAAATTTTTCATCCTGATTCCAACGATCTGTGATATGTTATACTTTGTTATGTCACAACCTTTTATATTTCACAAAAACTAGAATTTTCAAGTAGGCCCTGACACCGTCAAAAACAAATGGTAAATGAGTTGATTCGTTGTTATGCTATTATCTTTTACGTAGTAACGTCTGCTGTCACAATTTCTAAGTGATAATACACGTTGAAACCAAGAAAAACGGAATAAGATAAAACTGTTTCATAAATAGACAGTGATACTAAGAGAATTGCAGGAATGTATTTTCAACTGTACCCATAAAGAATACAACAAGCAAGAACATTATTCATAAAATTAGACAGAAACCTTATCAAGTATGGTAGTTTCAGAAAACCGAGGAATAAGTATATGGAAATCAATTGGATGAAAATACGAGAAAATATTCAAAATGTGGTAATAAACTTCTATCCTTTCATTAAAATATTCAATTCTTTGAACTTACCTGTTTTCAAGATAAATATATGAATCCGCCAGTTCCAACACATGAAGTTGCTTTAAATACGCGCCACAAACAAGTGTTTGGAGGGAGCTCAGAAGAAATGGTCTAAAATGCTAAAAAATTCATATATGCCAAAAATTATACCCAAGTGATCCTGAACGGAGGTTGACTGATGAATAGTATTGATTTTCCCAGATTTCTCTGAAAGGCCATTTGAACGGATGAGAGCACTTTCGCTAATTGTGGTATGTCCAATAAAAATAATGAGCATACATCCTGAGTCAGAACAATCCCAGAGAGTTCAGAGCAGTTAGGCGACAGACACGGTTCAGTTTGAACGTATGGACTGGAATTTGTGGAGATGAAATCCTTGATCCTTATTTTTTTAAAGGAACACTCAATGGACAAACTTATCTGAAGTATCTCCGAGGTTCTTTTGAGGATTATGTAGACCTTTCACCTCTCGTAAATAAAAATCAATATTGGTTTCAACATGACGGTGCCCCTCCACATATTACAAAAGCAGTATGTGAATACCTAAAAGAAAGATTCCCAGATAGGTGAATTGGAAATAATGGTCATGTGAAATGGCCAGCAAGGTCGCCCGACCTTATAGTACGTAACATTTCCTTGTGGGGCACATTAAAAACCGGGTTGATGGTCAACAAGATTTCAATAATGTTGAGGAACTTAGGAGAAGCATAATTGAACAGTGTCGGTCAATGAGAAGAAGAGATATAGAAAGGGCTGTATAAAACTTATAGAACGGTGAGCACGTCTATGTATTCAGAAAGAAGGCAGAAATTTTGAGCAGTTGCTTTGATGTTTCAGGAAATTCTTCGACAGTGTTGTGTTATTTCTTTCGTTCATCTGTAGTTAGAGACAAATATTTCCAATGAAGTTCATTAAAAAGTAGTTTAATCATATCACATCTTGTTTCATGTTTAAAAAAACACTTTGATAATAATAGCAGACGTGACAGATAATGGGGTATCGATAAATCAGTAAGTTTGATAAGTGTTATTTGATGGAATCGAAGCCAACTAAAACATTTTTAATGCTATGCGAAGTTGTGACATAACAAAGTATCACATATTAAACATAGGTTGAATCAGAATGAAGAACTCTTTGAATTTCAATTAGTAACTGTTTAATCCATAAGAAACAATAAAGTTGATGATGGTGACCAAGAGACGAAACGTCGGATGGTAAATCTAAAAATACCGTCGTATAGCGGGGACAAAATGGCAATATGAGTTTACTGTTATTTTGATATCCGTCATCAACTACTTAACTTCACAAAGAATTAAAAGTTGTTGTTTTAGAGTTTTCGTTTTTTGTTGGATATCTCCGGATGTAATTGGAAATATGAATTCTTCTTAACATTTCTGTATCTCTTATGGTTTCTGAAATCCCAGTGGTGGCCCTCGAATTTGAATTACCCGGTGTACCTACTATGAAACAAAGTCACTATCCGGGTCTGTCCTCAACATTTATGTTTCTCCGTTTACTTCCTATAATCCATGCAGAGATTTTGATACCATTTTCACTTTTAATCAGAGACGGAAAGTTATTTTATACATTCTAATTACTTAACTATTCTCTCAATATTTTGTAAACAGGTATAGTCAAAAAATCGATTGTTGGGCTATTACATGGCTTACACTAATGACTTGCCGTACGAGGTAGGTATATCAAAATAATATATACTGAAGAATTGCAGTTTTTTTCAAATGAAAAGCCTAAAGAAAAGTCCCCGATGGAATAATATGTCTTTCTCCTAAGGTTGTTCCACAGTAACTATTTTCACCTCTAAGCAATACGAAAGCGAAAATCAGATGAATAATCCATAGTTACTTGAAACACTATGGAACAGTAATGTCCTGCTATTTGCCCCAATGTTTTAACATGTTACATAATACAATATTTCCTCTGCAGAATCCTAAATGATACATTGGGACCTTGTGGCGCTCCAAAAGTGGGTTGGCAAATAGATCCATTTGGACATAGCAGAGAGCAGGCTTCGATTTTCAAACAACTGGGATTCGACGGAGCATTTTTCGCCAGGCTAGACTTCAACGACCGATTACAGAGAATCGACAACAAAACGTTGGACTTTTTCTGGGACTCCAGTTCGAGTATAGGTACAGTAAACGCGAAACTATCATTGCATTATTATTCTGATCACGCATCATAAACAATCTTTTTGATATAATTCAATTTTCATTTTTCAATTTTATTTTGCCTCTTGTTTTATTTGTAAAATTGATAAAGAAAATCCCGAAAATTAAAACTTATTACATAAAACTACCAATGTGTCTACGGCATAATTATTTCTCGTGAAGCTAAAATGACTCTGTACTGTTTTCATCGACTCCATCTCATTTAGCATTTTGAAATTTTCAGATGATGGTGGTATTTTTTACAACGTCATGATGAACCATTATGGAGCGCCATCAGGATTCTGTTTCGACATAACGTGCTCCGATGATCCTCTGATTGATGATCCTGAAAGTTTTGAATATAATGCAGAACAAAAGGTACAGTGTACGATGAAATGGATACAGTACGTCGTTTCATAAAGCTGACACGAATATTTCAGATCTTGGACATAATTTCAGGATAATATAATACGTGGTATGATCATAACCGATATTTTTCAGAATATCACTGGATGCAACCCAATGCTCAAAATACGAGTCTGCATGATGAGTTGTATTGTCAATAGATTTTGTGTTCTTAGTCTTAGTTATACTGCGAATTATATTTAGACTACGAATTACATTTGGACCAACGCTATATCGATTTGAAAATATAACCCGTGTTTGTCCTAAAATTGTAAAATTGCCTGATTGAAAAATGAATTCTAAAACCCAAAAATTTGTCTCACTTTTCACCCCAGTGAATTTTTCTACTTTATGACAACATACTTTTGGGTGTTGCCGTGGCATTTGAGGTCTCAGAGGAAAATCATAATTTGAAATGAATTTCTTTTCATAATTTTCCAATTTTTGGAAATAGAAATAGTTAATTTCTTTGCACCGCCTTATAAAACAGTGTGGTAATGTGTCAGTCTATGAGATTATGCATCGACTTTGATTGGGACTGAAATTTTTACAGAAAGTTTCTTAATCGTGACCACTCCAAAAAATACTTTGAACGTGCAAAATGAAAATATCATGTAAAAAGATTTCATGGAGAATTTGGAGAGTAGTAATCTGAATGGAGCTGACATTTTGTCGGATTCCTTTTTTTCAGATGCTTTGTAATTTGCAAAGATTATAGTCACACTTTTACTTATTCCATCTATACAGGGTGTTTCAAATTAAGTCAGCACCATTGCCAACTCCGTTATTATGCATTTCAATTCGTAATAATTTTCTCAACAACAAACCTCATTTGGACATTTTTTCGTAAAGGTGAAAATAAGACAGTTTTATCAATAGGAAACATTTATAACAATTGGATTTGATAAAGCGCTATAAAATAACGAGTAAATGATCAAAAACACCGCCTTATTGTTGAACACATAATTGGGCACTTCTATTGACAACACAGTGCGGCCGTCAATTCTATTAATTATAGTTTCAATATAATTTTTCAGTTCATCTACATTCTACATTATTATGTTTCATTTTGTACACCTCATTTTTCAGAAATTCCCAAAAATAAAAATCTAGAGGTGTCATTTCTGGTGAACGAGGGGACCACTTAACGGGACTATTTGTAGCAATCCATCTGTTTCCAAAACAGCTTCGCAGCATTCTATTTACGCCAATGCTGAAAATAGATCATCTGACGAGCCTCCAGATCAAGATCATCGAAAAACTCTTCCAACACTCTTGTTAATAAATTAATGTAACGGGGTCCGTTCAAAGAACCATGGTAGAAAAATGGACCGATAATTCTGCCTCTAAATAGACCACACCGAACATTAATACCAAATCGTCTTTGAGGATTGTGGGGATGGACTAAAAATGGATTATGTCTACTCCAATAATGAAAATTCATTCTATCATACATCCCACGATTTGAAAAATTAGCCTCATCGCTCCATATAAAATCTCTATAGAAGTTTGGATCTTGTCTGCATTTATTCATAAACAACCGACAAAACCCCAATCGTCTCTCAGGATCACCAGGTTCTAGTGATTGCACTGGTCTTAACTTATAAGGAGAAATCTTATGTTTCTCCATAATTCGTTGAATACCAGACAGTGGAACAGCTATTTCTCTAGATAAATCTCTGATAGAATTATTTGGATATACCTCAAAGTAGGATAAAACGTCAATTTCTGTATCTTCAGATATTACAAAATGATTTTTAGTTCTCCTCTTCTCAAAAATTTTTTATTGTCCCTGAATCGACGATGAAGCACAGCAATAAAACGCCGATTAGTTAATTCACGATCGTTGAACGAATTGCTGTAGTGTTGGAATGCTCTTACGCTATTTTTCTGGCAAACAAAGTAGGATTCAATCATATCACATTTTTCTTGATGGGAAAACGGCATTTCGAGAAATATTCGACCAGTAGTTGACAGTTACAATAATTTATGACATTGTCATGATATACTTGAAAAAATTTGACAAATAGTATTTCAACAAAGTTTCAAGGCAACTTGATTGCTCATAATAATTATGTTTTATCGAATCGAACACATTTTTTTCAACTACATTGATATGACCCTTCAGTATTTTCTGTTCTGTACAAAAACGGCTTCAAAGTTATCATTACAGCAGACATATATTGATTCATAAAATAAATCACTGGTTTCACGAGTTCACATCCCAGCGCAATTTTTTCTTTTTACTGTCTTATTTTGCTATTAGTAACAAAATACTGTCATTCGTATAAGTACCAAAATTGGGAATTGGGTGTTTGGACAATCATGAGGTTTTATTTGCCAAAACAAAGAAATTTTTTGTACTAATGAAAAAAAGAAATATTTCCACATAAGTCGCTCATTTTCCACTTTAGGAAGAAAGGTGATACGAGCTTTGTGGTTGAGAATGTTATTACGAATCGAAATGAATGAACAAATTATAGGGTCTTCCATTGAAAGAAATATCATTTTATGAAATATTCTGAAACGCGACTCTCAATTTTTTTTTGTTTTCGGTATCGAGAAGGCCATTAAAAATGCTACTAATTTGCCCATTTAACCGAATTTGTAGTATCAAAAATAACGGAGTTGGTAAATAATAATTTATAATAATTAAAGTTTTTTTCAGATAACAGATTTTGAAAGGATTCTGGAAGATTTTGCAAATCACTCTACCACAAGCAATATACTTATACCGATGGGAGGTGATTTCAATTACGAAGACGCATTTCAATATTTCATCAACATGGACAAATTGATCAAGTGAGTAAACTCTTCGTTTATTTGAGATAACCATGTTTTGCTAACGAATCAATGAGATTATTTTTTGCCCCAAAGTTTCTAATTACCCTCCTGCATTCGGGTGGAGCAAAGTAACTAAACACGTGGATGGTCTATCATACACATATCTTGTTCAAGAAATATGAAGAATAAAGTTGGAAAAATATCGGTTCAATCGTATTTGTTGAGTAATACTTTGAGTGAATATCGAATAATTTTTTTTATCCCTCGAATTGAAAAATTGTATAATATTCAAAGAACACCGTGAGATGTGAGGAAAATGTGGTAAGAATTGGTGACCATCTAGAATTTGTGCAGGCTGTTTCCCTCAGGCAACACCTCCATGAGGCAGTGTTTTTCATAGTTATGCCGTTATTTTTATACAAATTATATCAAAATGGCATGCAGACATTTGGAATTAGAATAACTGATCTGTTATACGATCGTTTATACGGATTTGGAATTAGGCAACCGTACATAGGTTTGAGGGTAGGTGAACTTGTTTTAAGACTCTGCTGAAGGCTTTGTGAACATCTTTAAGTATTTGGTTGGCTGAATAGTATATCAGGTTTTTCTTGTCATTATCAGTAGCATTTCATGAAGTGTTACAAGATAGTGAAGCAATCATATGAGATACCGATTGGATCTCAGATTATTGTTTGAGGAACAATATCCGTTAGTAGTAACTTGAAGTAATGTAACTACCAATTGATGGGTGGTGATAGAAAATATTCACTAGTAATCTGAACTTTAGAACGGTGTCAAAACGGGATAGTTAATAGATAATCAAAATTATTCATTTAGTGACATATGTGAAAATTGCAAAGAAGAAAACTTTAAGAATTTTTTTGTAGCAAGTAGAAATTTTCTACGATTTTGTGTAGTTCCTCTCCATTTATATATTCACTATATTTGGCACATCAGTAGAGCATTAAAATGTAATTGTAATTGAAACCGCTAGATTGCAGTCACGTTTTACTCCAATACCGATATGATGCGAATATTGCCAAATTTCGTTCGGCTTGATTATCGGTCGACGTATCTATAATCGGTGTCGTTACTAATATACATATTTGTGGGTATTTTGATATGTTACTTTTGTGAAACATCAATTTTAGAATGTACGAACTTGAGGATTCATTTATCTTCAAAATCCAATTATTTGGATATCTCAGTCGAATCGTTTGAATATACGCCGCAATGAAAATTCAGGACTCTGCATTCGATATTTTTTTTCTGCTAATAACCAATTTTGTGAGAAATGGTTTAATATGGTAAAGTATTACTTTTGCAGAAGAGTGAAGTGTGGATTTGTTCATTTGATTTTCTGATCAAGTAACTATTTGATGGGGTGAAGTCTAACTTTTTTTTTATTTGATATAGTTCGTTCTGACAATATTTGTGTCTCCGTTGACCCAATGAATCATTGATGAAGAGACACCAATATACCAGAATGGATTCCCGCGTAACATCAATATTTATGGGTAGAGTGTTGAATGGATGAAACTCCAACAACCTCTAAGTAGAGTGATCTGTCTCAAGAGGAAGCTAGATATCAAAAAACACAACTGGGGAAAGGTATAGGATGAAAGCAGGATACCCTGATGCCAAACGCTTTAGAAAGCTTAGGCGATAACTTATGCAGTGGCTAGAGTTTAATAATATCTTCCAATTGGTTGCTGTCATGTGATTCGTTCACATAACGTTATATAAAAAAGTTATGTTACAATTATTATAAGATAAACTAAATTTCCGTAACTTTCATCTTTTCAATTTTCATGAAATATATTTAATGTATTTCAATCAAGAAAATTCTGAGGACTGCTTGCAAGAATATCCTTTCCGATAATAAGCATGTTGCTAAAATGTATCGCACAAGAGAATTTCAGAGCCATATCTCTGAACCGTATCTGTTAGCTAAAGGATCGGCATTCCTTCGATATACCCTAGCTAGAAAACATACTGACCGACCAGGATCGACCGTTTGTGACCGTCCAGGGATCAATGTAAAATTTCAAGCTCACTCTGATCAACCAACATTTTTAGCAGATTGAAATTACAAACATATTCTTCGAAAACCGGCCGAAGACGATCATTCAGTGTGAGTTTATAAAATTGTTTTTTTCTTTTACCAGCAGTTGTCTCCTTACGAACGACAGCCCTCTGAAACTTATGCGAGCCAAGGATTAACGAGGTCTTAAGTTTCAACGTGTGATTCCTTGCACGAGACCAGTGACCATGCTGGGAATCGAACCCACGCCCCTGTGATTGCAAGGCAAGAGCTCTACCATCACGACCAATACGGCCCATCCGGTTGGTTATCCGATAATTTTACACTTCTTGTTGAAAATTTCGCTCGTAGTTGGACGGTTACTGGATGTCTAAGTGACGTGAAAGAAATAAAAAGCTGTTTTGATTTCTTTTGATCATATGAGACTGAAGTTGCATGTAGCCAAAGCGCGAATACGGACTGAAGGACACGTCTGGATGTGATTATTTAAATGTATTTGGGAATTGTATAACTATGATTCTAGTAAACTGTGCTTGCATAACCATTTTTCATATTCGCAATTATTTCCATGTTGTTTTGAAGGATAACACATTTGTTTCCACCATTTTATCTGTAATATTATATGAACTCATATTCAATCAAAATTGAATACATTGTTAGAAAATATTATTTTCCTTATTATGAAATCAATAATAACTAATTGAAAAACTCTTGACAGGCTCTTCAAGAATAACGAAAAGTATAACGTCTTCTATTCGACGCCTTCGTGTTACATACAAGCAGTCAACAAAGAAAAACCAACCCTTGAAGTAAAAACAGACGACTTTTTTCCTTATGCTAGTGACAAGTACGAATACTGGACTGGATATTATACTTCAAGGCCCAATTTGAAGAGATTTGAAAGGACTGCCCATAATATTCTACAAGTAAGTAATTTTTCAGTGTTATTTGATATCTACTGTTATTGTTACCTTGAACAAATAAATAACAAGCAACGACATGCAGGGGAATTATGGCATAGTTCTAGACAATTTCATATCATGATAAAAGTGATATGAATATTTTATCGACGCAAGCAAAAGAAATAATTCCGACTACGGCAGTAACCCTTCTCGCCACACATTTCCACATAGTGGAAAAATGAATCAAATATCTGACAGAAAACAGCTACTTCCCCCTACGGACATTGAATTACATCTGTCATCCATTTGTGCAATGGTCCTCAAGGAGCTGATTGTTGGAAACAACAAAATGAAGAATGATATTCAATGGCCTTATCACAATCAGCATTTTCAAATAGTTTCTTCCTTGAGGACCGTTGCACAAAGGAATGACGGATGTAATTCAATGTCCGCAGGGGGAAGTAGTTGATTTCTGTCAGATATTTGTCTCATTTTTCTACTTTGTGGAAATGTGTGGAAAAAAGGGAATTTTCAGCCGTAGTCGGAATTATTTCTTTTGGTTTCGTTGATCCTCTACGAACACACTTTTCGAACTTTGTTCGATTCATTACTATCGACGCGAAGTTTTGGTGTTTCGAATCACTTGCGAAATCTGTGAAAATCGAACCTTTTAAACTGATGTCATTTAAATGACAATAAATATTCTCAGAGTTCCTCAAGCAGGATAGTTTCGAAGAATTATAAGGTGGACTATACTTTTATACTGAGAAAAAACGTTGAGCATATTATATTCATTGAATTACCGACCATAGAACATTCAGAGAAGAAATATAAGACACTATTAGACCGGGAGATGGTAACACAAAATATTATGTCATTTGTACCAGTATGGCGGTTCTTCAGGGGTCTTATTACAGAATGACAAAAAAAAGTGTCGAACGATTTGTTCCACAAAAATGCTTGTATTTTCCGATAGTCGATAAAAAAAGAAGTAGGCGGTAGCGTAATACCATACTTCTCCGGTATGACTTACAGCCCGCCATACCGACCTGTATACATTAATTAAAAAAAAAAACAATTGAACCATTTTTGTACCAGGCTAAATTCACATATAATAAGCAACAAGCTTGAACAGACAGGGCAAATTTACCAGATGTTAACAACATTTTGTCTTGATGATACGTTTTTACGTTGGAAATAAATTAATAATGCACAGCGGATGAGTCAGCAAGTAGTATTTTTTGGTGATGTTTTATTATTCGAGCCCGATAAATGGAGGGTTCATAATTGTCTGTCTGGCATGAAAAATCGGTACTGAGTTTTCTGAGCAAGAAGGTAGTTGCAGGCTAATGTTATTGAACTTTTTTCATTTTAGGCGAGTAAACAACTCCGTTCCATTTTCAAAATGAACATGGATAAACTCATCAATAAAGACAGTGACTCAAATCTCGACTCTCTTCAGGACAGTGTCGCGATAATGCAACACCACAACGCAGTTTCTGGTACAGAAAAACTAACAGTTGCCAATGACTATATCCGAAACACACATGACGGTATAGTGAAATCTGAGGAAAGCATTGGAATCATAATAGGGTACGTATAGATTCGATACAGTGCCAATCTTCATGTAATATGATTTTTGTCATAATCACAAAATTTTAAATTAAAAAAATTATTGGCAAACACTCCATTTGTTGAAGTTAGTGTAGAATGGCAAAACGCTTATTCAATCATTCATGCGATTTATTGGAGCCTCGGAGTGTTGATAACTTCATAGATCAGTTAACAGAGAGTTGGAGAATGTTCATTATACTCCAAGACCTACAAGTGTATGAGGAATTATTAGCAGTAACACATTTTCTGTTAATTATTTGGGTCATTCGTTGATATGGAATGAATAATACTAAATGGAGCACATGTCATCCCAATTTTTTGCCACAGAAGAGGATGATCCAATCAGCAGACTCAAAATCTGCAGGACTTTTCTATTGCACGTTATTTTACTACTATTCATTGCAATTCGAAACGTTTTCAGTAACTTTTCAATTTAAATGAAGTCTGCATTGGCTATATGAAAGGTATTCTTTGTGGTTCATAAAATATCTTCCATTTAAATATCGCAGAATTTACCCTTTTTCTCTTGTCTTCATTTTCAGGAGCCTCCTTTCGAAATCTCAGGATTTCTACGACAAACTGTCCCTTTCTTCATGTATCTTGTCAAACATCAGCATCTGTGAAGCCTCAACCAAAGACAGATTTGTTGTTTCACTCTACAACCCATTATCAAGACAAGTGAGCCACAACGTTCGCTTGCCAGTAAATGCCGATAATTTTACAGTTGTTGGACCAAAAGGTAATTTATATTAATTATGATTGATTGACATAGATAGTAAAGAATCGCCGAAAATTTCGAAACGCATGAAAATTTTTCTGGTAGTCTAGTATATTTGAATCCTTTTCAAGTTACTCTTCTACAAAAAATAAATCTTCTTATGATAGCAAAACAAATAGATATTGTTGGCAAATCCAGCAAAATTGAATAATTTCGATCGAACCCATAAAAGATGAAAATGATCCTCAGAACCTAACTGCAGTTTATTGGATGCTTTTCAATATATCATATAGACTAGAAATTTCACCTTCGATTGGAAAACAGCTATAGTTCGACCAATCCACATAAAACTTATTTTTAAGACTAAACCACTGATCAATATTCTGTTATTTGCGAAAGTGATGATAGTATATCCTAATAAAAGTGTAAAGTGGGCCTTCAAGTACGCGCAATCAGTTTAGAGCCAAGCGGAGTGTTCTTAAACTTTGCTTTAAACACACTGAAGGCACTTGTACACATATGTATCTAGTAGACTTTTTATTTGTTACGCTTTATCATGACCACAAAAACAACGATGAAAATTAATTTTAAATTAGAAAAATATTCGTTATATTTTATTACATCTTATGAAGTACATAATACACATTGGCTTGCCGTGCTCATTTGACGTTTCACATGGAACAACTGAGAACGTGGGGTCAATACCTTGTAACAACCATCCTAGCATGGCTTGTTTCAATCGTAATGCAGGTATAATGAAAAAAAAAACATTTCTATGCGGTTTTATGGTTTTCACTATCGGAGGCCAACATAAAAATGGTGTGCCTTGGCTTGAAATTCGAGCAATATTAAATTCGGTATTGGAAAAACAGATATAAATTACTGAAGTATCCATGTTCATATTTTGTTCGGGAGTATCCGTCCCCAATATGCAGAATTATCTTTGCTACGACCACAAGGTGGTGCTGTAGGTTTTCCGGGTTTTCCTACAGCTGAAAAGTGAATACATCACCTAAAACATCAGTAAGTCGCCCCGGGGGGCCACGGCAAATAATAATAATAGCCGTCCTCTACCCGCACAGGCTATGTCTTTGGGTACACTCAACGAGTGTTTATGAGGGAGTATTATTATTATTAAAGGATCGTAACGTTTAGCGCATTGTGCAGTTTAACAAAAAGTACTTTCCGCATGCGTGTCAAATTAGATATAGGTACTTACAGCCGCTGTCAAGCAGTCAAATAATTTCTATTCAGATTTACCTACGTAATGAATATATTTGAAGCCCAAAAAGCAATAAATTTGAAACGTGTACATTTTTCATTTTTATAATATATTTTTTTTTATCTACTGGCACTACTCTTCCTTGAATGGAAGCACGTAATTTCACCTACTGAGATAATTGGATGGTTATTTCGCTAAATAAAAAAACTTTTGATAATTCTTTTTTACTATTATTTTCATTCAATTCAATTTTAATATTATCTCAAAACCAAAAAGCTTTGTCTATAAGTTTTTTATAACTTCCGACAATAAAGTATGTTTGGACTATTTTGAATTTATGAAAATTAAGTAAATTGTGTTTAATCATGATTTTGAGCTCGTAGGTATTATGCCAAGAAAAAAAATTTTGCATATATATATTGAGAATTGATGAAGTTAGTCGAAATGATTTTCAGTCAGCGTTTTGTTCGATTTTCTTGCACACATATCAATACTACCGTTATTATTTGCAGAGGGTATCTTAAGCTATCATATGCATAATTCATCTTTAGAATTTATCTACATGATACTTGCATTTCAGACACAAGAACCAACCATTTCGAAAATTCTTCACACTTTTTTCTCGACTTCTATTTTATTCCACGTTCTCTTCATTGAGAGTTCAATGCTTTACAAACTGAACTGATTTGCTTTTTGAATTAGCTTCTGGAAATGAGTTTATACGGGAATATTTTGTATTCGTAATAATTAAGTAAAGTATGTCTAATTAGGATTTTGGTATAAAGGAAAATATTTTGCAATTGAAAATAATTATTGAAATTCATGTAGTTAGTTTAAATGGTTCTCAGTCAGCTTTTTATTCGATTATTTCACTCACATATCAATAATATCGATGGTACCTACTTGGTGAAATTATCGTGTTGTCGTAGGAAAAATGGTGTACCGTCAAACGGGGTGTAGTGGATCATCTGGAGTGAAGTGGATCAGAGGTACATTCTTTTAAATATTCCCGCGTATAATCGAATCTTGCAAGTATTGTAGCGCCAAACGCTGTCGACGCGTTAGTAGAAACCACCAGTAGTTATTTGCCGTTGTGTGAGGAATATAGGTTAGGTAAGTCTCTCTGGAAAATATATTATTTATTTTACATGAAATACGCAAATTTGCAAAAGTTTGAAAACAAACTATTCCACAAGGATGATCCCTTAATTTGTAGTTCTGTAGTAGTGACAGATGCATAAAGTAGTCTTCCCCTAACAGGTCTGAGCTTGATTTGTTTTGATACCGTGGCTCGTTTGCCTAGTTTTAATTTTTATTTGTAAAAAAAACATTTTATGGGGTGAAGTGGATCAGGGTTTTTTATACCCATCAATTTTGTCTTTCATGTTAAGTTTTAGGATTGTGAAATTGATTATTACAATAACTTTTAGGTTATGGTATTTATATCAGTTTTAATAATAATAATATTAACTTTTGTGTTTCCCCGTAGGTGACAAAAATGCCTAGAATATACAAAAAGAAGTTGGGTTTTCGTGCAAAACGAACATATGACAACGTGTTTTTAGAAAGAGCAGTGGCGGCAGTTCGACGTGGAATGACATTGCGAGCTGCGGCAGAGTCTTACGGAGTACCGTACACAACACTTAATAGAAAATATCATGGTAAGCAAACAGGAAAGTATGGTGGTCAACCAGTTTTAAGTGGCGAAGAAGAAAATAAATTGCGGGAAGTTCTGCTGCTTTGTGCAGAGTGGGGGTTTCCATTTAAAAGTTATGATATCAGATTTATGGTTCAACAATATCTCAACAAATTGGGTAAAAGGGAAAAACGCTTCAAGGACAACCTTCCTGGCATCGATTGGTTCAAATCCTTTTTGTTGAGACACCGTGACTTAACAATAAAATTAGCCGAAAATACAAAGAGAGTAAGAGCTGCTGTCTCTTATGAAATTATCGAACAATATTTTACTAATTTGCAAAAGTCTCTTGAGGATGTACCGCCTTCGAATATAATTAATTATGACGAGACCAACTTTTCCGATGATCCGGGTGCCGTAAAAGTTGTGGTTAAACGAGGAGTGAAACATGCTCATCGAATTATCGACAGTTCAAAATCTAGTACAAGTGTTATGTTTGCAATATCTGGTGATGGCACTCTACTCCCACCTTACGTGGTTTACAAAGCCAAGCATTTATACCCAGGGTGGACCGAAGGTGGTTACCCAGGGTCAAGATACAATCGAACAACTAATGGATGGTTCGACAGTGAAACTTTTGAGGACTGGTTCCTCACTATTGCTTTACCATATTTGCGAAATTTGGATGGTCCAAAAGTAATGATTGGCGATAATTTGAATAGTCACTTGACGATCACTGTTATTCAACAATGTGAGAATAGCAATATAAGATTTGTTCTTCTTCCCCCTAATTCTACCCATATGCTACAGCCACTAGATGTAGCCTATTTCCGTCCGTTTAAAGCAGCCTGGCGTGCAGTCTTGGAAACGTGGAAGTTGAAAAATCGAGGAGTGCTTCCGAAGACATGTTTTCCTCGTTTGTTAAATGAAACTATTGACAAAATTGGTGTCAAATCTGAAGCCAACACACTTGCCGGATTTCAAGCCTGCGGAATATCACCATACCAACCAAATGCAGTTTTGAAAAAAATTAAGCATCTCAGAATTAACCCAGAACAAGAAGGGGCACAACAAAATGAAGCATGGTGCTGTACAGTTCTCGACCACCTCAATCAAATGAGAGTTGAGAATAGGGAAGTTGCAAATCGTGGGAAGAAAATTAATGTAACAGCAGGAAAAAGTGTTTCGGCGTCTGATCTTATACCAACCCTTATAGATGACGATATGGAAAGTGACAAGAACCAGGAAGAATTTGATGATGGTGCTGAAATATCACAGGAGGAAGCAGTACCATGTTCGTCTCATTCGGAGGACAGTCAGAGTGTTTATAATGATATTAATGATATTGAAATTGATGATTTTGTTATAGTGAAATTTGGTACAAATAAGAGGGACAGGTTTTTCGCAGCCAAAATTGTTACCAACCGAGAGGATGAATTTTCTGTGAGTGTACTCCGAAAGAAGACGTCACAAAAACAAGATTATTTTGTCTATCCCGATATCCCGGATATTTCTGTGGTCCGAAGAGATCAGTTGATAAAAAAACTACAAGGCAAGCTACTGCGTAGGGGAAAATATGTTTTCCAACATGTAGAAAATTATTGTTTAGAATAGGCAACTTCGTTTCTGTTCGATTTTTTAAAACAAATGATTTTTATATCTAAAGATGAAAAGTGTTATGAGTTTTTTTTGTGTTTTTTCCTAATTTCTAATAAGATTTATATTTTTTATGACACTTTGTGTTCAAAGTTGAAATAAATGCTTTAAAATGTATTCTGTTCTTTTAATAATTATTGTTTTAATATGATATTGGGCCCAAAATTTACACTTGAGGCCCAGTGGGGTGACATTTTTTTTTTTTTAATTTTTTTGTGATCCACTTCACCTCATAGTGATGCTAAAGTGGATTTAACATTAATTTAAAGGAGTGATCCACTTCACCCCCACATGAGGGGTGAAGCGGATCACTATTCAACAATAAATAAGAGCAATAATTAAAAGCCGAAATTTTTAAAAATATGCTTTTTGTAGAGCTAAAGGGCAAGGCTTTAACATATATTTTTTTTTAGATTTTTTCTTCCTAAGAAAGCTGGCATATTTATAAAAAACGTTATATTTTGATCCACTACACCCCGTTTGACGGTACATTACTAAATAATTTTTAATACTCGTGGGATTGTTGCACTCTGGCATGTGCTTTGTTATACAACATTTTCGACTTATGTGGAAAATATCATCTGAATGAAAACAGAAATTTTCACTTTCAGGCTTCTCTTTCTAGATGGATAATTTCACAATATCTATCACAGAAGTCGTTAAACGTCCAGCGTGGACTTAGCAGTGGAAGTGGTTTTATCGTACGTTTTTTCCGATATAAAAAAAATGTGAATTTTCAATGGAGAATGTTCCTCTTCTCCACATGAATACCTTACAAGAGGGTATCTTGAAAAATGGGAAATAGCGACTAAAGTTTGTCTTTCAGTCGCAGATGATTCCATACATCAAAAAGTTCAACAAATTCCTCAACCATGAATATTTCTCAGTTACTCAATACGGATGCCGAGCCCTAGATGAATTCGACAAACTCTGTTAGACCATCCTGGTGATATCGCAAGCTTGATATTTGCCAAACGATACTTCGAACATTTCAGGTTATACCATGTTAGACAAAAAGTAAACGGCAGTCCTCGTTGACATTTTATCGACTATTTTTATTTATTATAGATAGATAGACATTTATTGCCTTTCAAAAATTACATTTTATGGCAAGAGTGCGAAAGAAAATAAAAATAAAAAGAAAAGTTACAAAAGTAATTTAGCAAGTGTATTGGAAATCCAAGTCATGCATATAGACATGCACGTACAGATGCGCGCCTGGATAAAACTAACCTACACACACATACATATAATTAGTAGCGAGTGGTGACTTAGTGGGTGCATAAAAAATTGGGTTCTGTACTCATTGATAGTGAATGAGCTCAGTTTCAATACATTCCCCAGATAGAGAGCGAAAGTCTTGGCGTTGTCTACCGTGAGAGTATCGAGGGCGTGTGCCAGAGCAACCATATCCGGTATTGAGTTCAAGTATGCAGGTTTTATCGAGCAGTATATGGGGCAGTTGAAGAAAATGTATTCTATTGTTTCAAGCTAGTTTTGATTACATACTGTGCAGTATTCGTTTGGGTTGATGGTGTAAGATGAACTTTGATAGGTTAATTTCACAGAAAATGAGTTGCAGAGTCTCAGGTGGGCTACGGCTCTCGTGTTTTAATCGGCATATTTAGGGAGACGTATATGCAAGATGGAAAAAGATTTGTACATTGTCAAAAAGGATGACCGATGTAACAGTGACAGATCAAGCTCATATAAGTGTTCTTTGAATTTCAATAGAAGGAAATTTTTATTGGATTTGATAAGATCAAGGAAAAGAGTGTCACATATATGGTTGGCGTGAATTTTGTTGAAAAAAGATTCGACCTGCAATGCCCAGTTATATTTGGGATCAGAGCCACCAATCTGCATTTGTCGTGCGAAGATAATTTTGGGCAACCAGCTGTTGTCCGTTTCAAGAATTTTTGTTAACCAGTTCAACGTCCACTTGAAAATGTTATAAGAAAGCTTGACACGGCCACATTCAATTCTGACTGCGTAGTCGGGTGTGTGGAACGGGAGTGATAAAAAATCTTTTTTAGGAACTGTGTGTGTGTGCTTGTTCGACAATGTTAGCATACCGCAGTCCCCAAACATGAATACAGTTGGACATAACACTAACGGCCAGAGAGTCAAAGAGATGAAACCTAGTTTGCATTGAGTTGACTTTGGTTTTGGCAAGAACTGGCAATAGAGCAGAGGTAGCTTGTTTGGCTGTGGCATTGGATGAGATAACCATATCACGAAATAAGGAAAAAGATTTGAATGAGGTACCCAGGTATATATATATGTATGAGTTAGTGATTTCTATCGGGTATTTATTGAGCAAAAACGGTTCTCAGTAATATAAGGTCCTCTAGACAAAACAAACTATTTTGGTTTTGGTAGTGTTAACTGAGAGGTGATTTACGGAACTATAATTCTCGAAGAGTTTAAGTTTTCTGCCAACGTCAACCTCGGATTGACTCAAAATGATAATATCTTCAGCGTATAAAAGCATGTGGGGTTCATTTGAGCTGTCTATACTCATACCAGAAGTTCCGTTTCTCTTGAAATAATCTTCGATGTCCGCTAAAAAGAGAGAGAATAGTAACGGGCTAAGTACCTCCCCTTGTAATACACCTTCGCATGCAGTAAACGGGCGGGTAAATTCATTGTTGAATTTGACCCGTATGAAGGTATTCGAGTAAAATGCTTTTAATAATCTAATAAGCTGGGAACTGACACCCAGATGAAAAAGTTTTGACCACAATAGTTGGTGATTAACGCTGTCAGAGGCTCGCTTAAAATCAACGAAAATTGATTTGCTATCGAATTACAATACAAAAACCAATATTTTTCGGGGAAATTGGAACGAAAATTGTAATCTGGGAATCAAGGAATAAAATATGACAGATATCACGATCCAATGGACTACATACACAAATTCATTCATTATATTCCATTAGACAGTGATATTTCATGTTCGTATTTCTCAGGTTTCTATTGAAATAAGGTTTGTGAAATTCTTTATGAGTGTTTATTTAGTAATTTAGAATACTTAGCAGGGAAAATTGTATATTTTCACCTCATCACTGTCCAGTATAAGTGAAAAGTATGTCTTTACGATCATTGTGAAGAATTCAAATCCGTAACTGCCATAAGTCCGGGTTTCAGTTGTTTTATCAATTTTTTTTTAGGTGACGTACCCTATGACGTAGTTAGTTCCATATCGAATTTCACTTATGCCTCTGTTGGTAATAATAAACCAGCTGCGAACGATTTAGTATTTGCCGCAGAAGATATTCCTCCATTTGGCATCAATCTGTACCACATAACAGTAAAATCCAGTGGGACTCAATCGAACGATGTCAATAGCCAAATCGATAATTTGGAAAATTCAGATACGTTATTCGGAACTGATGTGAGTAAAAAATGTTTCTAACAATTATTTTTTAGTAGTGTCAAACAAGATTATATTCATACTTTCTCAAATCAATAACAATAAACCTATAAAATATTGCTCACTGTTAATATGCTGCTATATTGTAATTCTTGTAAAGAATTATCTATGAATAATCAATGTTTCGACATATTTCATATTATTTACTACTATTCTTTCGTCGCCAGCCTTGGAACGTCACTCTTCATCCACCCATGGGCAAAACTTTGAAACTTAAAAACGATACCTTTCTGTCAACATTTATTCCCCATCCAACTGAATATATAATACGTTCACGTGAAAGTGAAGTTGGTCGTGGTGCTAGAGTATTTGCTCCCACCCAGACGGCCCGGGTTCGATCCCCGGGACAGCCTGCCACTGAGCTAAAGTGGTTCGGAATCCACTTTTATTTAAACTGTAGGTCCCGGATCTCCCTTGCTCGCACAAGCTCTACTTTTGAGGGGTTTTCTCCGAAAACCTGGGTGATTCGTAAAAACAAATTTTACAAAAAAAAATTTTTTGACAGAATTTTTTACAAAATTTTCTCATAATAATAATTAAATAACATTCTGATAATAACAATATGCGGTCTCAGCCTATGTCGACAGACATAACGCAGCGCTACGAGTGTTGTACTACTATCTACGACACTCGTACGGTATAGACGAGACACCGGTGTTGCCTTATGTTCCGGGGAATATTGAGTAAGTTGTGGGGAATGAGAAGTGCCGAATCTATTGAAACTACTCATTCCCCACTCTCGGGCAAATACAATCCAATAAGCCTGATGTATAGTCCTCCTCGATCATCAAAGTTGGACGATTTTTGTCATAGAGTTTTCGGCTCCTGGCAAAATGAACATCGTATGAAAAGAGGAGGAAAATGGACCAAATATTGAGACTCACTCTGGAATAATGGACACGCAGCTCTCGAATTTGAAAATTATACCATCTTGCCGTGATGGGGCATAACTCTTAACCGAACGAATGCAGGAGGCCCTAATTCTTGATTCACTGAGCCTATTCATTCATCGAGTTGGAACCCGTTCAGCAAAAAGCCCACGTCAATGCTGTGAAGAGTAAGAGTCTTCTGCAGCTATTTAAGGATAAACCAATTCATGGGATCTTTTTCAAGAACATTGAAGACCTTGGCTCATCCAGAAACCTGACCTTCGCTTTTCTCAGGTCAGACCAGGGCTCTAATGGGAAACCGAGGGATTCCTAATGGCCTACCAAGATGGTGTCTTCAACACCCTCGTATATACTCGTCGCAGGATTGGTATAGAGGTATCTGAATGTAGATGAAGAGCGTGTCGTGGGGCAGCTGAGACTATACTCCATTTGCTGTTAGCCTGTCCAGCTGTCCATCTACGTCACTCGTACGGTATTGACGAGACAATTGTGTTACCTGGTACTCCGGAGGATATTTAGTCCGTTGTGGAGAATGAGAAGTGCCGAATCTATCGGAACTAATCATTCCTTACCCTCGGTCAAATACGACCCAATAAGCCTGCTGTAGATCTCATCGACTAACATACTGATGATCGAGCGCGCCTGCCGGAAGTGTTGGAAGAGCTCCGGAATTTTCAACTTCGGGTGAAAAAAATATTTTCCGGAAAAAGGGGGGAAAAGGAACTTAAAATCGAGTCTTACTCTTCAAAGTCCACAGGCTTTACCCAACTCATTTTGTTGAAATAGTGGTTCTGATCAAAGTGGTACTTGGTGGGATGATGAATACGTTTCTCCCAAATCTGAAAATAATACCGACTTTCTGTGATGCGGTAGACATCTTAGTCAGACGACATCCTTGATTCACTTTGTCTATCCAGTGTCACTCATTCCACAGACGTAGAGGCTGACTATCGAGGCTAATGATACCAGCTCTCACTCCTGATGTATTGGGGCTCCGTAAAGAGGACTTGGCTGGTACATTGCTAACAGGAAAAATAATAATAATTCGAGTGTACCCGAAGACATATCTTTTGAAAGTATAGGACGGCGCTCGTAATTATCTCCCGTTGCCGCCCAGGTTGACCAACTGCTTTTTTGTTGGTCCATTCGCTTTCAGATGTATGAAATTCGGAAAAAACTACACAACCCTGGGTAGTCTGGTGTAATCCATGAATACGTTTGTCATCAGGATTGGCATCTGGGTGACTCACATAGCATTTCTGAAATACTCATATTTACCGGCTTACCAACCAATACTGTGGCCTAAGAAAATACGTACATGGAAATTAATAGAGAAACCATGGAGTGCAGACGTTGTAGTGAAGAGGAAGAAGCAGCTTCTCACATCATCAGGCGCATCACAACATTTAGACGGATCAACCTAGAAATAGGCATGAATCTGAAATTCACTACTCAACCTGGTTAACAACGCCGTCCTATTTAACTAAGAACCACTGACGATAGAACAATAGACCATAGCAAAGACACCTCAAGGGTGAATCTGGTATCTGGCTCGTCAGCCATAAACAACCAACCAACTAATGCAAATATCAACTCAGGTGGAGAAAAAAACACTCTAAGAACAAAATTTTAATTAATATGCATTTCAAGCTCATAACCATCGAAAGCATGAATTGAGTATTGACAATTATTGTACCTACATTATTGAATCGTATTTGTGATATATTTTTTATTTGACATTTAGTGTTAGAAGGATGATGGCGCAGCGTGATTTCCATTTCTTTGGGTAGGGTAGTATTCAAATAAAGGCACTGTATAAGTTTCAATACAGGATAATAAATAATGAGTTGGCATGTTATTAGTTGCTTAGGAGCGCCACGTAAAATAATGATTATAGCCGTCCTCTATCTGACCACGCTATGTACTTGCATGCACTAACTCTACCAGTGTTTCATGAAAGAGTATTATTATTATTATCATCTATTGCATTGAAGTTGAAATTTCTCAATTTGATTTAATTGTGGACTAGCACTCTATCAGAGAAACTACAATCACGTATACTCTTTTCCAGGAACTGAATTTTGTTTTGGACCTATACGGAAAATTGAAATCCGTAACAATGAACAATCGAACTTTAAGAATTACCCAAGAATTTCTCTATTACCCAAGTGAAACAGGCGTTAACAATATGGTAGCATCAGGTGCTTATTTATTCCGACCTGTACAGGGGACAAAATATGCTAAGAGCATAACAGAGATGCCTGGAATACTGGAATTTTCACGAAAGGGAAATTTGGTTGACGAAGCTCACGTCAGAATTAATAATTGGATCAAGCAAATTATCAGAGTATATAAGGATGGAAGGGCAAACTTCATAGAATTTGATTGGATTGTTGGTCCAATTGATGTGTAAGTAATGAATAGGTTACGTTTCCAATATATAAAATATTTACGAAGAGAATTAGTGAGATGTATTTAGAGTACTGTCATAATATTTTCACAATCTGATATGATAAAATAAGTATGATATATAAACATGATATCCGTCCATACAAGGTGGTCACTTTTTCTTTGGAAATGTATTGGTAACTCCCAAACTATACTAGTGAGAAGGTCGGTTGAATCGAGAAAAAAATGCTTATCTAGAAGAATCATCTAGCGGTGAGAACAAATCAAAAATAACGCAGATCTTTGGGTAATGACGAAAATACGAAATTTGACCATTTTTAGAACCACCAAAAAATTTTTCTGGGGTTTTTCATTTGATGGTGAATTTTCAGATTTCACATCCAATGTATTGATTTTCTCCAGACCACCCTCAACTTTTTTTTCTTCAGTTCAATCAACATGCCTCTCGATAGAAAAATAACGTGAATTGAACGATGATCAAACAATTCATCAACAAGAACAATAGTAATGTTGATGAATCGTAATTTCTCAAAATCAGGCTCTGATCGTTTCTATTAGTTTTCAACGCTAGATGATGCTTCTAGATTCGCAATTTATCATTGTCCAACATTTTCAGAAAAAGATAAGAATACGAGGTCAGATTTTGGATGGGTGACTGACATACTAAGTTGAATAATTTCGAGGGTTATACCACAACAGGTTTTTATTTATTAGATAAACTTTAATTCTGAACGAAACTTTGGTTGCTTTCATAATTGACTAGAGCTAATAACATGATAAAATCACGACACCGAGGGTGAAATGATTTTATCTAAAATTATTTGCTCGCGTCATATTACAAGCTACCAAGTTTGGGTGGAACAAAATTAAAGTTTATCCGATGAAACCACAACCTCGAGGTCTAATTAGTAAGATTATTTTAGAAATTAAATAAATTAGTTTTTAAATCAAAGTACAAAGAATATAATTCGTTAAATTAAACGAATAATTTGTTGAACAAGAAGGACATTTAACGGAAAATATTATTCAATGTACAATAAGTAAAAGTACAGTTTTGGTATACAATCCCACCCGAAAAAGACTGCTGAATTTAATTATTTTTCTTACATTTTTCAAGTGGAATGGTGTTGTGAGCTTTAGAGAATTGGCATTCGAATATATATCCAGCTTAATAATTTATTTTTCTAAGACTCCTGCAATTGCAAGAGTAGAAATGGTGGCTAGCCATAAGGGAGTGACAGGATTTCATTTCTCAAATCTGGACCTATTGTTTCTGCAGAAACTCTCGTCCACTTTGAAATTTCTTTTACACCAATGGGCGCATCTTTGTACCAACCCTTTGCAATATCATTTTTTTAAAACCGATTTCGTGTAAGAAACAATCTACCTATCTGAAGAAATATGTTTGCTTTTTCTAGAAGCAACAATCTTACAGGGCAGACGTTCAGATTTCCTTTGTTTGTAGTCAAACACTTACTCTCACTGCACTGCACTGCACTGCACTGCACTGCAAAAGCTGCAATACTAATGAGAGGAAAAAACGTCGAAACGGGGCAGACGTTCAGATTTCCTCTGATTGTGGTCAACCACTTACTCTCACTGCTATGCGCTGCAAGTGCTGCAATATTGATGAAGGATCCCAGCACTGATGAGAGGAAAACACCTCGAAATATTTTAAATGCACGTGGTCATTTCCAACCTGAAGGAGAATAATCTTCAATGATTCCATTACCAGCACTTGCAGTAATGTCTTCCTTGAGGAACATTGCACAGATGGATGACAGATGTAATTTAGCGTCCGTATGCGGAAGTAGTAGTTGTAGTAGTAGTGGTGCTGTAGGTTTTCCGGATTTTTCTACAGCTGAAAAAAGTTAATGCACCACCAAACATCAGTAACTCGCCTCGGAGCACCACGGCAAATAATAATAACATAGCCGTCCTCTACTCGCACAGGCTTTATGAGATTTTATAAAGGAGTTTTATTTTTATAAATATTTTTTAGATTTTTAAAATTTTTTCACTTTGTGGAAATTTGTGAAGAGAAGGGTATTTTCAACAGTAGTTGAAATAATTTTTTTTCATTCATTTGATACCTTTTCGTTTACACACTTCCCGAACTTTGTTCGACTTATAGTAACGTTCCTGTTTACCCGATATCAAACTGCTGAAACTGACGTTTCTTATGGACGATTTTATGCATGAGTTAATTTATGAGTAAAATTTCTCAAATGTTCTTCTTGATTTCGAAATTGAGCTATTCTTCTTGTATTTTTTTGTTCTCTCATGACTGCAATGAAACAACAATGAGAGCATTCATTATCGTTTTTTCATCTCATTGTTTATTCATTCATTGATGTATTACTGTCCTTTCTCCTTCATAATTTTTATCAATTTATATATGCTCTGTCCTGTATATTTCTCAATTCAACGATTACAGCAACGAGACTTCTAGAATTGGAAAGGAAATAATCAGCCGTTTCACGGTGACTAACTTCAAAAATGACGGCGTTTTTTACACGGACTCTAATGGGAGAGAAATGATTAAAAGGACGAGGAATCAAAGGCAGGACTACACCTACGATTCCAGTGTAGAACCCATTGCAAGTAACTACTATCCGGTCACATCGAGGATCACTTTGAAAGACGAATCGAAAAAATTGGAGTTGGCTATTCTCACTGACAGATCACAAGGAGGCTCTAGTTTGAAAGACGGACAACTGGAATTGATGGTTAGAAAGTTACATTAATTAATGAAATATGAGGGGTGGTATGAATAAAAGCTATCAAATGCTTATGCTTTAGGTATGTCTTTCTCATACCTCAACAAAATGAATACGTCCGTTTCAAGAATTCTGAGTGAAAGCATTTACTCAAACTTTATTCATACCGCCCAAGAAATTCAAACACTGGTGTACCAAATGATTTGCATGTTTCGATTTCTGTGACGACAGAACAAATGGAATCATGGGGTGTTCTTGTGAGACAATCCAATGATTTCAGTCGTGTTACAGAACTATATATATTTCTTTCATCATGTGGTAAAATTGCTATATTTTACACCCTAACAGATATAAGGACGATTAAATGGGGAAAAGGTAACTGTTATGAAAATTTACAGGGACTATCGTCCTTTCTGAGTTATACAGGAAAAACTAAAAATGCCGTTTTTGGTTTTTACGATAAGAACTGTTATTTCAGAAAATATAGACATGGAAAACGAAAGTTTTATTGTATTCGAAATGTTCTATAACGACGTAACAATAAATCTCTAAGTGAACGTTTCGTGTCAAAACGGCCACCGTAAACCATTTTTTTGAATACGAACCTGTTTATTTCATTGAAGATATTGATAATGCGATAAAATAGGGCTTCGCGAGATCAAGAGATTAGTCTAGGTCTTGTCTTGGTCTTGATACAAGACCAAGACCAAGATCAAGACTTAATAAATCTTCCCAAGACCAAGATTCGACTTTCTAGACAAAGATTAAGACTCTCCCCCCAACAGTATTGGCCTTGCTCTTGGTCTCCAAAGGAAAATAGTGAACTTAAATCCACTCAATATCAAGAAAATTTTGATGGAAAATATTATGGCATTTTATTTCAATTAAATATTTTTCATATGGTAGGTTTTTAAATTTTGATCATTCAAAATCGAACATACACTTTTCGAAATCTGTGTTGCAGAGTTATACAGTTTACAACAAACAGGTGTATGTTGGAAGGTCACACAATAATCCATTGTAAAATGGTCAATGAATACCTAATTAACATTCCAACCATTTCGAATCTTTTTTTGGTTTGTCGGGCGTCGACCTGTGTGCTGTGTAGGTCTAAATTAATATTTATTGAAATGAGAAATTTTTATTTCACTTACTTTACCCGTTCCAATTGACAATTGTTGAATGCTGAGAAATACGAAATAACTTTTATATGCATATAAATTACCACTGATAATCCGCCATATAATACAATATTTTCAACAAGACGGTGCCCTTCCCCATAATGCAGCATTAGTGAGGGAACATTTAGATGCAATACTCCCAACAAAAATGATTGGAAACAATGGAATATTTGCCTTGCCTGCTCGATCCCCAGACCTCACTCCTTAGTTTTTTGTCTGGGGATATATGAAGGATAACATTTTTTCGACACCCAGTACACATATTGACCATCTCAAACAAAAATAAGACATGCATATAATTGCATTACACCCATCATGCTAGAAAATTGCAACAGGAATTGTATGGACATATAACTTATAAATGTGCATTGAACAAAAAGGTCATCAATTCGAGCATTAAATGTAGTTTGTCACCTAGAATTCATTTTCTGTATTGGTTTTATTTTTCCCCCAAAAATTCATTTTTCTGTTTGATTTCTCCTATTTCCGGGGTAAATTGATATCGTTCGTCTCTGACACTACAGATATATTTTTTGAATGTGTATAGTGCAAATAAAATTTTTATAGGAATATTCATTCAAAACGTCAGTGATAATTTTTATATCGAAGCGTTAGGTTTTGTGGAATTCATAAACTAACTGACGACAAAACCGTAATTAAAAATTGCTGCCACTGATGTTATCAGTTATTTTAAATTAAACGTTATTAAAATGATATAACCCTGAATTGTGATTTAATCGCTTTATCAATATTTATAATGAAAGAGACAGATCTGTTATCAAAAAAGAAAATATGGTGGCCGTGTTGACACGAAACGTTTAATCAAAGTTTTATTGTAACATCGTTATAAATAGTACATTTCGATACAATGAAACTTTCCTGTTCCATTTATAACTTCATGTAAAAAATCAATCCCTCTATATACCGAAATGTTTCTCGGGATCAATAAAGTGAAGTAAAGTATTTTTATACTTTCTAAAATAACAATTATATTCGTAAAAATCCAAAAATATCAATTTTAGTTTTTCCTGTATATGTCTGGAAGGGCGAGAGTCCCCGTAGATTTTTTCTGACCAATTTACTTCTCATCACAACAGTCACCTATTATCCCATTCAATACTCTTTGTATCTATTACAGTTTAGAAAATTGCAATGTTACCACATAATAAAAGGAACCTGTATACAGTATTAACTTTTATAATGTGTGTCGCTCTATCTTGTTTCATTTTACAATTCATATTTGGTCTTGGTTATTTTTGAATCATTGGTAGACAATTCAAAGAGGTAAAAAATATAATTTATCCACAAATGTATTATTTGTCCAGTTTCAAATCATACAATTTATTGAAAGAATGAAAGGTCCTATGAACTCATGAAATTTAAAAAAACATAAAGAACAATGATTTATTCCAAAAAATATCATTGCACAGATATCCTAAAACAGATTGACAAGTTGTAATGCTGAATTTTGCACCTGCATTTCTAGAGTCGTATGTGAGGTATGTGGTGTATTTCAGGAAAATATTAATTTATCATTTCAAAATTAGATACCAGTAACACTCATTGAAACTACCTTGTCATAGTGATTCCGTATATTCCACCAATTATGTTGTTTTATTCATTTCCTATTCAAAAGTGACAGTAATTGAATTTTTGATTTTGTCATGAGAAATCGTAAATAGAAACCACTGAAAAACACTGTAGAAGATTCAACTGATGATGAGAATGGTTACTCTCACTGAAATATCCCAATGCAGGTAAACACAAAAAAAGATAAATTTTATTGTGAAAAAGTTAACAATGACGATAAAAACAATGCTAGTCCTCAAAAACTGCATGGAAAAGTCCAAAGTGTTACAAGAAAACCTATTCAAAGGAAATAAGTGAAGTTATACACTTTTCAGAAATTAAAGGTCTAACAAAAAGTATTTGACTGAGAGAAATCAAAGAAAACCCAGTATGAAAATCATACTTGAAAATTAAAAACAATTCTACATCCAGTCAAACATCATCATAAGACTAGGGGAATTATGTCATCTTTAGAGGTAGGATTGGGAGGAAAATTTGTGATATATCTCATTGAAGAATTGACTCCAAAAAACAAATATTTATTAGGCAAATCAACAGTATTGAAAAAAGATGGTTATAAGTTCATTTGGTTCAAGAATGGGAAGATTTCTGTTCGGATAAAATGAAACGGAAAAAACGCGAATCATCTACTATGAAGAAGAAATCTAAAACTTGAAAAACATACAGTGCTTATAAAGGGTGTTCCAAATCAAGTCAGCACCATTGTCAACTCCGTCATTATTGATGCTACGAATTCGGGTAAATAGGCAAATTAGTAGCATTTTTAATGGCCTTCTTTCAAAGGATCACCCTGTATTTTTTCATGCATTTCGATTCGTAATAACATTCTCAACAACAAATCTCATTTGACTTCTTTTCGTAAAGGTGAAAAGAAGACAGTTTTATCAATAGGAAACATTTATAACAAACGGGTTTGATAAAACGGCATAAAATATCAAGTAAATTTTCGAAAACACTGCCTTCTTGTTGAACACATATTTGGGCCCTTCTATTGACACTACTTGTGGCATTCAACACAGTTCGGCCATCAATTCTAATAATTATAGTTTCAATATAATTTTTCAGTTCATCTACATTATTATGTGTCATTTTGTACACCTAATTTTTCAGAAATCCCCAAAAATAAAAATCTAGAGGTGTCATGTTTGGTGAACGAGGGGGCCACTTAACAGGACCATTTGTAGCAATCCATCTGTTTCAAAAACAGCCTCGCAGTATTCTTTTTACACCACTGATATTATGTGCTGGTGCTCCATCCTGCTGAAAATAGATCATCTGACGAGCTTCCAGATCAAGATCATCGAAAAACTATTCCAAATCTCTTGTTAATAAATTAATGTACCAAACAAAATCGTCTTTGCAGATTGTGGGGATGGACTACAAATGGACTATGTCTACTCCAATAATGAAAATTCGTTCTATTATACATCCCACGATTTGATAAATTAGCCTCATCGCTCCAAATAATATTTCTATAGAAGTTTGGATCTTGTCTGCATTTATTCATAAACCACCTACAAAATTCCAGTCGTCTTTCAGGATCACCATGTTCTAGTGTTTGCACTGGTCTTAACTTATAAGGAGAAATATCATGTCTCTTCAGAATTCGTTGATTACCAGACAGTAGAACAGCTATTTCTCTAGATAAATCTTTGATGGAATTATTTGGATATACCACAAAGTAGGATAAAACGTCAATTTCTCTATCTTCAGATTTTACAAAACTTGTTTTAGTTCTTCTCTTCTCAAAAACTTTTTCATTGTTCCTGAATCGACGATGGAGCACAGCAAATAGACGCCGATTAGGAAATTCACGATCGGGGAACGAATTGCTGCAGTGTTGGAGTGCTCTTACGCAAATTTTTTTGGCAAACCAAGTAGGGATTCTAACATATCACATTTTTCATGATGGGATAACGGCATTTCAAAAAATATTCGAACAGTAGCAGACAGACAATAATTTATGACATCGTCATGATATACTTGAGAATATTTGACAAATAGCATTTCAACAAAGTTTCAAGGCAACTTGATTGCTCATAATAATTATGTATTATCGAATCAAACACCTTTTGTTCCAACCACATTCATATAACCCTCCAGTATTTTCTTTTATGTATACAAAAACGGCTTCAAAGTTATCATTACAGCAGACATATTTTGATTCACAAAATAAATGCGGCTAGCGGACTGGCTTTAAGATGGAAATTATCGTTTTGTACATTAATACCAAATATCTCAGTGCTGTCAATTGAGTGGTGCGACATGATGATCACGGGTTTCACGAGTTCACATCCCAGCGCAATTTTTTCTTTTTACTGTCTCATTTTGCTATTAGTAACAAAATAATGTCATTCGTTAAGTACTAAAATTGGGTGTTTGGACAAACATGAGGTTTTATTCGCCAAAACAAAGACATTTTTTGTACTAGTGAAATAAATAAATATTTCCATATAGGTCGCTCATTTTCCACTTTAGGAAGAAAAGTGATATGAGGTGATATGAGCTTTGTTGTTGAGAATGCTATTACGAATCGAAATTCATGAAAAAATATAGGGTGTTTCATTGAAAGAAATATCATTTTATGAAATATTCTGAAGACGCGACTGTCAGTATTTTTTATTTCGGCATCGAGGCCATAAAAAATGCTACTAGTTTGCCCTTTTAACCGAATTCGTAGCATCAATAATATCGGAGTTGGCAATGGTGCCGACTTAATTTGGAACACCCTGTATATGTAATTTGAGATTACCCTAAAAATAATAAGCTAGATTAATTTTACAAATTTGCTTGAATTTGAACAAAGTTATTTGCGATCAATTTGTTGTGATCAATTTATGAAAGTGTTAGGATTATCTTTTTAATTGTGAACAAATTTGCAACTATAACAATTGTAAATAATTTAAGAAAATCCCATACGTTGCTCATTTCAAAGCCGATGTAGAAATATCTGGGAGTGTAGAAATTGGTGGATGTAACAATAAAGATTTTGGTGAATGAACTGGGGTGAATATCTGATAACATCCCGGTGTTAGTCATAGTTATTTCCACACTGTGGTATTGAGTTTGGAGGTCTTTCAACATAGATTTTTAAGTCTTCATTTGTTTTATATTTTCCTGAATATTATCTAGTAATTGTTGTTTTCTGTCTCATATTTGCCTTATGCATTCTATCTACACGGTGGACATTAGTCATGCCTCGAAACAAATAATCCTTTCAGTCGGAGAATCGTTCTCTGGCTTAAATTATGAAAATGAATGCGGAGGAAAATTTAAACAATTAAAAGGAATAATATTCCCTTATATATTTCAATATGTTTTACGCAGGAAGGAACACAACTATGACTATATGATCACTTCCAAATACCCTAGTGGAAATTGTGAAAACATCTAACCAAATTACTTGAGATAGATAAAAATCTGAGATGTCTCCCACTGGACACCTTAATCACACAATACTCTTTCTGTAGAAATTGAAGAGTTAGAAACGCATAGATTCCAAATGACAATCAAGAACTTTCGTCTCAAACACGCCTTCTATTCTGTCAATGAATTATTCATAACTGATTTTAATAAGTCGCCCACTAGTTCATTTGTGTCACATATTTTTGATAACACCAATGAATGATGGATTGATTAATTGGATGAATCTTGATTATTCCATTCAGATACATAGGAGGATGCTGGTGGATGACAACAAAGGACTATCCGAAGCATTGGATGAACAAGAATTCGATCGGGGTATGGTGGCTAGAGGACAACATTACTTAATATTTGGAAACAGTGAAAGTAAGTTCAAAATAACGTTTTCCACTTGAAATCCCATTTCGACGTCATTTTTTGATAAACTTCAGCATGCACATTCATATTTTCGAAAAATGGTTTAAGGCCGACACAAAATTAACTTCTTTGTGTTTTTATTTATACCCTTGACGATTTATTTATATTTTCTTATTTTCAGCTGATTCCATCGAAGCTCAAGAACGAGATCTTCAGTTAAGGAAGTTACTAGCACCATATGTTCTAGTAGCTGATGCTTCTGCTGAAGATTTGAAACTTGAAAATCTTCAGAAAGAGTTGAATTTCCAAGTGAGTATTAATTCATGATTTTCATATTATCATATCTTAAGATCTTACCAAATGATACGAATGCTTTTCCCGATAGCCCAGAAGTTAAAGTATCTGGCAGTGGAGCTTCTGGATCGCATCAAACAGGGGTTCGAGGCCTCAGTACGCGTGAATATTTTTTCTCTTTGGGCGACCACATGCCAATCCCGACGTCTGATACTAGCTTGGAGTGTGCCGTAGGTTTTCTAAACACCAAACATCACTAAGTCTCCCCAGAGCGCCACGGAAAATAATAATAATAGCTGTCCTCTATCGGCTTTGCCTTTGAGTACACTCTATGAGTGTTCATGAGGAAATATTATTTTTTTCCCTGTCTCCGGAGCCCTGATAAATCCGGAGGCGCTGGTGTGTTATTAACCCCACTTAATACTCCTCACGTCTGTGGAGTGAGTGATTACTGGATCCGAGAATCATATGCCATGTGTAGGCGGTTTGAACCAAGAATTATTACGGCTTTCTTCTGCATCATGTCAAGCCGGTATTATTTTCAGATTGAGAAGCAGCGTGTACATCATTTCACCAAATACCCCTATGATCAGAATCATCATTTCAATAGAATGGTTTGGGTAAAGCCTGCGGAGTTGACAGAGTGAGTCTCGATATTTTGTCCATTTTTTCTCCTCTTTTCCTACTTTGATGGTCAAAGAGGAAGGACTACATCAGGTTTATTGGCTTGTCTTTGAATGAGGGTGTGAAATAAACGATTCCAATAGATTTGGCACTTCTCACTCTCCACAACGGAGTCAATATTCTCTGGAGGCAACACCAGTATCTTCTTTATACCTTACGAGTGTCGAAGTAGTAGTACAACACTCGTAGCACCGCGTTATGCCTGTGGTTATAAGGTGAGACTGCATAAGCTGAACAGGCTGACAGCAAATGCATTATGGTCTCGGCTGCCCCACGACACGCTCTATATGTAGTATCTGGGACCTCTATACGCATCATGCGACTACACTAGACGAGCGTTTTGAATCCTGGCAATCCTGACAGGCTATTATGAATCTCTTGGTTTTCGACTTCAGTCCACTGACCTGCGAAATGCGAAGGTCAGGATTCTGTATAAGCCAAGGTCTTCAATGTTCTTGAAGAAGACCCCATGCATTGGCTTATTTCCATGTAGCGGTAGGAGACTCTGACTCTCCGCAGTTTTGACGAGGGCTTTTTTCTGAACGAGTCCCAACTCGCTGACAGAGTTCGGGTTCGTCCGTTAAGTGTCGAATACGAGAACGAGTGCAGACCATGCAGAGGATAGGATCTGAACTCCTGATTACTTTACATACACCATCCAAAACCATTCTGTTTTCAGATTCTCCAAAATCAAAAGTCCAAGGCCTCCACGTTATCTGGAGAAATATAACCGTGAAACGGACGATTCAGAATGTGCAACATTTTGCGGGTTTTTACGTCTAAGTAGTAATTGCAGCCCTTCTTGAGTCCATTTCATAACTCCAAAGGAGTAAAGTAAAATTGAAACAACAAGCAAGCATATTAGTCGCAGCAACTTTGTTCTTATATCAAGATCTGTCTGAGTTTGTGCTGAAACTTGCTGCGGAGAGAGTTTGCAACGGTGGTTATCTCTTGGGCACGACGTTTTTCCACACCTATGTTTACGTCACTCCAGCATCAAGATAATGTACAATTCTTCCATCTACGAGCTGAACGTCCTCTCCGTATTGCTCGAATCGTCCTCTTTTGAGATGAACGGTGGCACATTTCTCGATCCCAAACTCCATTCCGATCGTATGCGTGAACTCTTGCACCACCCATAAGGACTGATGAAGATCCTTATCTCTGAAGTAGTATTATTATAATTTTTATTATTTTTATCTTCTCATCACGAGAAAAAAAAATTCTGCATTGTTTATAGAACATCATGGTAGCCGAAAGAAAGTAGGTAGGTAGGAATTTGTATTCTTATTGAATTGGGCAGTGTTGGTCGTGCTTCATTTAACTCGCACAAGCCCTCAGGAGCTTCTGAGGGACAGTACGGAAACCTGGAAGATTCGTTGCTGGAAAAAAACTGAAGGTTGTATGCCTCAGGAACCACCTTCCGAAGCAGTATGTTCCCAAACTGAGCCGTCCGTTGTAAAAACGAGCCCTGGGACTTACATCTGGTCAGTGGAAACATCGGTAGTATCTCGAAAGATCGACTATAGAGACTACAGAGACAAATCGGCAAATTTTCTACATTTAATTTTTATGGAGGAGTAAGCAAACTTGTGAGCGAAGCGTCTTCAACGGAACGAATGACTCTTTTTGGACAGAATCTAAAAGTTTTAGTGAGTGCTTAGTGCTGTACTTCATAGACTGGAACGAACATTATATCAGGAATCTTCGAATCTTTGCTTTATATATTATAGTCACTTAACGGAATGTGAAATATCTCTGGAGACGGAATGGAAAACCAAGTGGATTATTCAACTTGACAGGTGCAGCTGGAGAGGTGAAAACTGACAGAGTTTCGAAAAAATGTCTGACTTGAAGAATGACCAATTCTTTTACAATTTTTGATTTCAATTTTAATATGGATTTCGATTTGTTACTAGGGATATATGCAAAAGTGTCCCCTTTGTTAAACATGCAAGTGTATCTGAAATAGAATTCAAGGTCGGTACTTTGTACTCTATTCAATATTCACCGGCTGTTCTAATTGGAGGATTATTGGAGACAAGAATATTTCGACGTTTGCGAAATGATTTTTTTTTTCATTCCAACATGAATTCGATGTTTCCTTTCAGAGAACAATTGATTGTTGAACGGAATATGGATAGTATAAAACATACTAGAAATTAAAAACTTATAGCATTCTACATTCGAAAGTATTGTTATAGAATTTGTTGGTTGGTGTTATTTCAGAATACATAAAGAATTGAGATATTCAAGAAGGACACCAATTCTTATCATATTTCCCTTAGTGTTCACAATTTTCTCTGGGCATAAAAGGATTTTGCTTTCTATGGGGTGTAGAAGATTCACAAATATAGGAAGGAGAAGCAATATTTTTTTGTAATATCTTTTTCCGCCTGAAATCAATCTGATACAAGACACAATAAAAATATCTTTTGTAGGAGCGTGACGGGTATTCCGAATAATTATGCCAAGACAAATGCGGAGTTCAATCACTCAATTGTTATTAGTATCACTTTCGATAGGAATATCCCATTAGGGCCATTTCATTTGGTGGAATCATCAGCCCTGAGTGACCTGAGTGAACAAAAGATAACGGCCTCCTACGTTCGTGCGGCTAAAATTTCCGCCGCATCATTGCTAGCTATAATTTTCAGATTCGAGAGCAAGATGTCCATCATTCCAAAATGTACCTCTATTATCAGAAGCACTATTTTAGCAGAGTGGTTTGCATTGCTGGGTTTGTCAATAAAACATTAAATAGGAATGACCCTGTATTGTATATTATTATATTTTCTAATATATTGATGTAATGGAAACGTTACAGACATGAATCACATCTGCACTCGAATGACGAATTTCGAATGAATAATTTTATTTTTATTCAGTCATTAGTTGTCCTTCTACAAGTGTAAAAGTGAATTTATTTAATAAATACAGTGAGTCTACCTGAACTGGTTGTTAAGATTTGATGCCCTATCCTAACATGCATAGGGCCTGAGGAAAGCATTAAATGTCTGTTTTCTTCTCTTTTTGGAACAAGTTTATTTCACTAGGAGCTGAGACAAAAATCAGCCAAGATTTCATGGTAGAGGAAAACTACAAAAAACTTAATATTTTCCGAAGCCTAAGGCACCACTGTTGCCACGTCTGTCGACGAGTGTCGAAGATGGTATTACAACACTCATAGCGCAGCGTTATGTCTGTTGATGAACGCTGAGACTACATAAACTTGACTGACAGGCAGCAATGTATTGAGGTGTTGGGAGCACCACAACACGCTCTGCATCTAATGACCGGGACCTTCATACATATCACGCAACTATGGCAATTCAAAGTATTGAAGACAACATCCTGGTAGGCAATTATCAATCCCTTCGTCTCTTCTGACCTGGTGAATGAGCAGGTTGAAATTTTGGAAAAGCTAAGGTCTTCAATGTTCTTGAAGAAGACACCATTGGATTGGTTCATCTTTGTATAGCTGCAGGAGTACCTCAATCTCCTCATCTTAAATGTGAGCGCTTTGCTGAACGAGCTCTAAGTTAGTAACACATTACCTCGTTTGGTGTTGGACACGAAACAAAGTTCATAGGATGCACGAAGTACTGCCCTGAAGAAAAAGTCCTTCGATACCTGCTTCTTTATGGTCGCATATAATGATAATAATATCTATTAGTTCTCAAATTGAAAAGTATAGTTGTTACAATACTGTTACAATATACAATAATTAGAGAATAGTCGTCAAAAGCATATAAAAGTGTAAAGTCGAACAGAACTAACAATTAAGTACATATATAAAATTAATGTAGTAATTTATCGTCATACATTGTAGATAATGAAAGTCATCTGTAATATGAGTATGAGTGAGTTTTTGCTCAGTATATAATTTACAGTTGTTCTGTAAATTCCTGAAAGGTATAGCAGTTCATTTGAAGTAGCAGTTTCTTCAGCCTATATTTAAACATATGAGAACTGGGAGAATCCTTGATATATTCAGGAAGAATATTGTAGAATTTACAGCCGTTAAAATCTACACTTTTTTCGTACAATGCGATGAGCATTTGACACGAGAAGACCCTTGGAACGAGTATTGTGGTCATGTTGATATGGTCGAAAGATTGATTCATGTCTCAATACATATGCACAAGATTCTGATATATATGTGCTGCCGACTGTCAGAATATTCAGTTCTTTGAATGCATTTCTACATGACTCCCTGTATCCTAGTCGAGCAATTATCCTTATTACATACTTTTGGATCAGGAATACCCTTTGCACGGCTGCACCAGTGCCCCAGTTCAGAATCCCATAACGAATGTGGGAATGAAAATTGGCGTGATATAGAGTTTTCAATACATTGATACTACAGTGATTAGACATGAACCTAATGGAGAAGCAAGATTTTTTCAATTTGGTACAAAGTGCATCGATATGAGAATGCCATGAGAGTTTTCGGTCCAGAATTATTCACAGCATATTTAATTTTTTTCAACTAGTTTTATCGTTTCACCGTTTAAAGGTATTTTCAAGTTGCTTAGGCCGCGATTGGAGAATAAGACGATGTCAGTTTTGTTTATGTTATTCTTTTCCGACCTAAGATTTATTTTGCTGTACATATCTGCTGTGGTATTCCCCAGGTTTTCCATGTTTTCTTCTATAATTAGTATGTTGGTGTCATCTGCGTAACTGGTGTTATTGCTAATGAATGTTATAAGATCGTTGGCAAATACCAAGAAGAATAATGGACCCAAAATAGATCCTTGTGGTACTCCCTGGTCAATTTCAGATTCACTGCTAATACTTTTGCCAATTTTTACTCTTTGTCTTCTTTCTTTGAGATATGACGTAACTATGTCATGTGTTACTCCTCTTATACCCGATCTGAATAGTTTTGAAAGTGACAATTCATGATCTACACAGTCGAATGCACGAGAGAAGTCTATAAAGAAACCTAGAACACATTTTCTTTGGTCCAGGGCATTGATAATTCTGGTTTGAAACTCACATAATGCTGATTCTGTGCTTTTGGACTTAGTGAACCCATGCTGCGATGTCGACAGTGTTTTGTTTTTCTCAAAGAAGCTTGTTAATTGTCTTTTTATATTCAGTTCAAATGGTTTAGAGAGACTTGACAGCAGACTTATTGCTCTGTAATTATCTGAATTGTTCCATCATCTTTTTTATAGATAGGGCATACTGTTGCAAGTTTTAAATTATCTGGATAAATTCCCTTCAGAGATGATGAATTTATGAGGAAAGTTTAAGGGCTACAAAGTTCATACCGACATTTTTTCAGCAGGTTGTTGAAAATTTAGTCATAGCCACATGCATTAGAGTTTTTTAGTTGGGCAATAAGCTCTATTACATCACTCTCACAAACTGCCGTCATGAAGCTGTTTACGTTTGGATGTACATTGTCTCCAAGAAAATTTGAGTCATTCGTATTTATTTCGACGAGTGTTTTCAAGAAATTTTCGTAAAATTTTCCAGCTAGTATTGTATCTTCGATAATGACCTCGTTTTCCTTGATAACAATTTCATTCTTTCTTTTGGATTTTTTTTTTAATATTATTGATAATTTGCCAGGTAGTTTTCGGTTTATTGTTTGAGTTTAGAATCTGAAAATCATTATATTCCTTCCTTGCACTTCTTAATTTTTCTCTTTAATTCTTGTTGAAGTATCTACTGATTTCTTTATAGTTATTGTCATACCTAGCAATTGTGCTGTATAATGTTACCATATTTTTCAGTTCTTCTAATTCTGGTGTCATGATATAGCCATTTCCCTTCCTTTTTTAATATAAAATTTTCTCATTAGAAAAGAGATTTCAAAATAGTAAAATAAAGTTTCTGAAAATTTCTTATACGCCAAATTTGGGCATTCTATGGCATACATTTCGGACCATTCTTCCTGTTTCAGGTAATTCTGAAATATTACAATAGTCCCTGCGGTAGTAACTAGGATTTTTGTATTTATATTTCACTGTCTCGTCTTTCATATACACGAACTGCGCAAAATGGTCAGACAAATGCAGGTCTTTCACCGCTAATTCAAAGCATCTGCTACACCTGATAAGAAAATTATCAATGCAAGTCTCCGAGTGAGGAGTTACTCTAGTTGCAGTTTTCACACAAACCTCAATATTATAGGATGCTAACAGGTCTATTAGTATTGAGTGATTTACGCTGGGGAGCATACAATTCAGATTGAAATCTCCCCCTATGATTATATCAAAGTTTTCGATGCACATTTTAGTTAACATACCATCAAGTAACTTCAAAAATTCCTTAAAATCTCCTGCTGGTGGTCTGTATATTGATTGTACAGTGATAATTTTCCTCGAAGTTAGTCGGATACTACAGCACTCCAAGATTCCTCCGATACTAAATTCTTTTAAATCATACTGACTAACATTATCTATCAAATCGTCATGTTTGTAAATAGCAACACCTCCATGGGGAGTTTTCATTTGACAGAATGAGGTACAGATGCTGAAATCTTTCAATTTCAGAACATCGAGTTGTGTTTCTGTTTACCAGTGCTCTGTTATTAACGATACATCACATTTTTCATAGCTATTAAATACATCATCCAGCCTTAACAATTTGTTGCTAATACATTGTATGTTTTGGTGGCAAAAAGAGAGAGAATTTGAAACTTTTTTTCCCATATTCACATATTCACCCGTACCAACTATAGGGGAGTTTTTGTTTGTTGTTGACAATCTAAAAACACATCAGTAGTTGTACTAACCATATTTGAATAGTTCACCATAGTTAAAGGGATAAGAGTAAAAAAACTGTTTTGTGTGCTGAGAGTCTTGAAATGAAATTCAAGTTTTCTATGTATTATGAACTTACTGCCTTTTTGTTTGTAATCTAAGATAGGTCAGCGAACAATTGAAGTTTCGTTCCTTGAATGTATGTACTCGATTTAAAAATATTTTGTTTAGAGTATTTGTCTTCAAATGAGTTGACTTCATTTAATCAGATTTGTTGTACCATTTAGAGAGGGGAATCTAAACTCCTGATAATAACATGCTCCATTCTGCACCATTCTGTTATGACAAAGTTCAGAGAGTTCAACCGTGGAACAGAGATCAAGACCAGTTCTTATGAAGATGCATCATTTTGCGAGTTTTTACGTTGAGCTGTCTTCTTGAGTTCATTTTACCACTCCAAAGGAGTAGAGTAGAATATCATCGTCAAGCATAACAGTTTCAGCAACTTTGTTCTTTCTAGACAATTATTATGAGCAGATATGTCAGATTTTATGTTCAACCCCAGGTTTCTTCAAGATGATATAGGATTTTTCCATCTACGAGCTGAATATTTCCTCTTTATTTCCTGCACAACCCGTGGTCCTTTCATCGATCCCAAATTCCATTCTGATAGCATTCGTGAACTCTTCCACCACTCTTGAAGATTAATGTAGATTTTTTTTCCGAAAACATATAGTTTGAGCTCATCCATGTCAAATAGGTGGGTGATTTTATGCTTCTGAATGCTACGAGTGTAGCAGTTTTATTTACAGGTTTTTGATAGTACCATGGATATTGACAATAGAGAGATAGAGAACAGAAGGGGGATGAGAAAGTCTTCCTAAAACACGCGTGCTCTTTTCGGACTGTGACTGGAACGGATCTTATGATGAAGTCAGTTCTCCAGAGCGGAATCCATTTTCCATTACATCCCACTGTTCGATCTGGCGAAACAATTTATCTGAGCAAGTGCATAATGAGCTCATACGATGTTGTATCCAACGCCTTGCGGTTATCGAACGAGTCTATCGAAAGGTTACGTTTATACTGCACGGAGTCCTGTGTGATACAGCTGTCGACAAGCAGGCTCTCCTTTCTCTCCTCCATTTACTAATATAGCCGTCCATACACCGGGTATACTGCGGAAAGTTTTCACATATCTGAGATGCGGGTTAACATCATATAATAGGCATTTAAGCATGTTGTCGGTCTGTAATGCTTTCGAAGTTCGTTCATGGGGATAAGCATGGTTCGCACCTCGATAAACCAATCGTTATTATGTTGTTCCCCATCTAGCTTTAAGTTGAAAGCTCTCGCCAGATGGTGGTGGGTGCTTGATCAATTTTTCCACCGATAGTTATTCGGGGCCTATAGCAGTAAAGTTCTTCTAGCCTCTGAGGGCTCATCGAACTCCTTCTGGAGTTATCTGATTCCGCAGATCATTGGGCTCAGACTGACGGAGCCTTCTGCAGAAAGACTAGAAATGAGCTAGGGCAGGGCTACGTTGACTGTTTGCGGATATTCATATATTCTTCCAGATATTCACCCGATTAGCAGCTGACGGGTTATTCACAACACGTGGAGTATCACGGAATTTTTCTGATCACTCTGGTTTCCATGAGGCTAATTTTTTTTCTGGTTACTGTTCCATAATATGAATTGGCACAGTTGTTGTGAGAAGAATTGCGTTCAGTCATGTGAAGTTCTTCAAAACTGAAATATTGGTGCCGATTTTCGTTGGAAAGCATTGCAATAAAAAAAATCTTTTGTTTTCAGATGCAATTTCTCAGCCAGTCCTTACCTGATAACGTTAACATTTTGACGCTGGAGAGATGGAGAGACGAAGAGAACACCTATTTATTGAGGCTTGAGCATACCTTCGAAAGTAACGAAGATGAAGAATTATCCAAGGAAGTTACAGTGGATGTATCTGTAAGTATGGGTCTGAAAAACTTTGACGTAGAATATGTCAGATCTTTTGTAAACTTGTTTCTTGATGAAACTGATGCAGCTCCTGATCCCCTACCTCTGAAAATGTATGTTCCATAATACTTCGAAATTCTATCCAGAATCATTGATACATTACTCGACCATACCATACCATGTATCCATGATATGAAGAAATATGGTTAACGACAATAAGAACAATAAGATCATTTGCTTTTAAGAATGTAAATGTTGTGTGGGTACTCAGGCTCAATGTAGCTCAACCTATGTTTTTATTTCTCCCAATATATAAAATAACTAAACGATTTTGATAAGTACTTTGGGAGAAAAGTATTCCAGACTTTCTGGCATTACTATTGTTTTGCCAAATACTAAAAATCTACGGCTCATGGCATCCTGTCATACTCGTTTGAAATTTACCATCTCTCGTACTATTTGCACATTACAACGTGTATTTTTCAGGACAAAATGAGACTTTTTTTCTATAAACATGTGTCCGCGAACGCTTCATTGACGATCTGAAGAGCGGTAATGTTCCACGACATTCTTATTCTGTTCTTCTTTTATCTTTTAGTTTTTGAAATAATAAGATCAAATTCTAAACCTAGGTAACATTTAAGGCTTACATCACTCAGAAGGTAAGAATCCACAGGTAGACATTTTGTAAGGTATCGAGCCGTATTTTGTTCCATTAATTTTTGATGGTGTGCCACTGGTGGATTCTGAAATACAAAATAATGTTTTTGTTCAATTCATAAATTTTTTTATCTGCTGTAAATTTCACGCATCTGCGACCATTATCGAGAATAAAATAGAATAATTCTTTGAAATTCGATATATTCAATAAAATTTTTAAGAGAAGGGTAGAACCTATTATCACAAAAACGGAAAACGCTTCCCATTTGGACAAACATTACCTGAAAAATTGAGAACCTAACAAACCCTAATCTTTTTTACGAAACTTGATGATGTTCCCGTTCTTATGCAATATAATCCTCCACTTCTCTTCTTATAGACTGACGTACGTGTCCAGCGGGTTGCAATCTGGAAATGGTGCTGGCCAATAGTGAAACACTGTATGTAAATAATTATCGCGGCGAACGGTCTCCATCGTACATAAAACACATTTGTTGACGAACTTGTAGAATGCACGTCCTCTATTAGTACAGGCTGGAACGAATACGGAGTACACTTCTCTCCAAGCGTTTCCACCAAGTGGAAAAATTAAGGCAAATATCTGCCAGAAAACAACTACTTTCCTGGCTAATGAATCATAGCCAGATGTTCAAATGAATATGGTTAATTTTCCATTTTATTTATTGAATAGCAGTTATTTCGTTGATGAATTTCAATTAAATCTAGTAAATCACAAAAAGTTATTTAATTTTTTTTCTTTATTTCATAAACGGAAAATGAAGAATTCAATTCATTTTTCAGAATCCATCCGCGGTGCACTACAAAACAAATTCGAAAAGGGCTTGTTGCCCTCGTCATTCTCTGTGAGTGGTGCCGATTTAAAGCTCATTTGCACACATTTCAATAAACTGGAATACGGTAGCTAGTCCGCCCATACTAAATAAGCGCTTCACCCCATATATCCAGACTCAGACGCTTTCCTCAGTTTGGGAGCCATCAGTAAACCAACCTCCTCTTGTTCTATACAACTGCGATACGTTGCGAACCAAGATTTCACTTCCAGGGAAGATCACAGTGTAAGGCGTTTGATAATAGTAGTCTTTGGCATGATGCCTGAGGGCATCCCCAGCATATTGTGAGCTATTACGCTGTTCAGCTTGATAGAGTCCGTATGTTGCCCATCTAGTTTCTCCCTTCTGAATGATGTGGAAGGCTCCCATTGCTGTCGTTGGCGTGGTATGAATAATCCATGTTGAAGCCAGGCATGCTTGTCTCTGTAATGCCTTAATTTAAGCCTGGTTTTCAGTTTTTTGCCGTATGACGGTGCCGTGCAGTCAATATACTTGTTTTGATGACAAAATCGAACCTAAAGTAGACAGGCTAGCCAAGCAGGGGTTCACCCACCCTAGGAATCCCCAACAGCCGAGCTGTTGCTGCAATGGAAGAACTGGTAAAAAACAATTCATGAAATTATGTATACGCCTGGCATGACGCAATCAAAGCTCCACATACCCAGGCTGACTCAAAAAGAAAATCATCTCTCTTGGGAGACGAGATCTTAAGCTAGCGACAGGGCTCCTGTCGGAAAAAGACCATCTCATCAGGAGTATAGATGATCCACTCTATTGGTGATTCCATCTACACCTCCTCACAGAATGCTCTGCGTTGATGCACCAGAGGTAGAGAGCTCTATGGAAAAAAATACCGAACACAAAAAAAGATAAAAAGATTCAGATAAGGGATCTGCTGAACTGCGCCAGAGAAGCTGGCATGCCAGGCTGAACCCAGAAAGTTATTATGTAACCGTATATGAAGTTCTCTCAATCTCTATATTTTGTTTTGGCTCTTGCTTCCTTTTGGGCGCATTCAGTCACTGAGGATGAAATGATAACTAACTTCAAATATATTCTATTGAATATTTCTGCACTAGGCGATATTACTTCCTTGTGTTGATTTACATACACCGTAACCCCTTCACTTGACATTTATTCGGCCAATTCATGCATACTCAAGAAATTAAATATGCCGTTAAATGATCGTCATAATAAGTATTGTCACTGGCTGAAAGATCAGTTGAGTATCAATCTTTCGCTATGCCTGCATACATGTCTTCACCATCATAACACTAACCTTAAACATCATTTTTGCACATGAACATAAAAAGTTGAATTATGGGTACAAACCACCAGTTTATGCGTTGAGAACCAGATCAGATATTGAAAGGCCCTGGTTCAAACCTGCGCTGGTTCATATTCTCAATTCAATTCATCAATTTACCTTTTTCATAATACACACGTCTTCATATACCGCGTGTCCCACATTTTATGTTACAGGCAATATCAAAAATGTTTCATACAAAAGTTTTATGAGTTCATGAGAGCTATATTTTGATATAATTTTCAAATATACAGGGTGTTTGGTGTTTCATGTTTAGTTTTTGAAATACGGTTACGGCGTTATTGCTTAAAATGTAAAGTCTTGAGAACGACTATTATTTTTAAAAATATCTCATACAATAACTATTCTCTCTGCATCAAATCACATGAAAATTGGTCAAATTTATGGTTGTTCGAAGTAATGGTTTCAATTTTGAGCTATGGAATTCAGTCAGTAATCATTTTGAATATGAAACAATTGCGAAATTAAAATCCATCTATTTGGGTACGTTCTATCCAGATATTCAGTAACAACCTGTGAATTGTGAGGAGGAGCACCATCTTGTTGCCACCAAATTCCTTGTTGTTCTGCTATGGGAATATCTTCCATCAACTGGATCAAATTATTTTCTAGAAAATGTAAATATCGCAATCCATTTAGGTTTTCATTGAAAAAGTAAGGTCCTATGATGCGGCCATTGAACAATCCACCCAGTGGGGAGTTTCTTGAGACCAACAGTGACTGTTATTTCGATTCACAACTCCATTATTGTGGAATCGCGATTCATCTCTCCACAAAATTTGATTGAATATGTTAGGATTATCATGTAATATTACTTGAACACTAGCAATGAATTCAAGTTGTCGTTCAAAGTCCGTGGGTATTAAACCTTGTACCAACTGAATTTTGAATGGGTGGTATTTATTTTCTTTTAGAATTCTCTGTACATTAATTTACTTACACCGACTTCTTCTATGCATGAGTACGGAGAGAAACATGTGGATGAATAATGATATAAGCCAACACATTGATCTCTAAATCTTCAGTTCTAACAGATCTCGAATGAAGACGATGCTTCATATTAGAAGGAAATGACCCAGTTCGCAATTTTTCTTCAATTCTAGAAAAAGTCATTCGTGACGGAATGGACCTGTTGGGAAAACGTTCTTGGTATAGACGTTGTGCTTCACGGCAGTTTTTCTGACATTCCCCAAAAATCAATAACATATCAACGCAATCACTTGGACTAAACGCGAAAGACATACTGAAGTTTTCGCACAACGAACACAGTTACTGTTTTGCAAAGAATCACTGAATCGAACTGGACAGTAAATACAATTCAACGACATTTGATACTATGGCATCAACAAGCATAAGCTACTTGATGAAATTGTTTGTGCAATATAAAGCAATTCACCCTCAAGTTAGTCATATTCCCAAGACCCATTTTCAATATCATATTCAACAGATATCGATTAAAAAATCGCCCAATATCGTAAAGGTGAGAATAATGGTTTTTATCGTATCATTGAATATTAATAAGCTTCCTTTAAGTTGAATCTTCATTACAAATTATCATAACATCATAACAACACATACTGCAGTAGTTACAATATACGTTAGTTACTTTATAATACCGTAGATATCAAATGACACGCTAAAATGACAATAATGTGACAATAACCAAAGTTGTTGATTTTATTTTCACATATTCGTTGTCAATGATATGATAAAGCTGTGAATGTAACTTGATTATTATGCAATTTGAATAAATCTCGGAAGTTGCACATCCTCGATTATCATAAATCGCATAATAATCTCGTTACTTTAGTAGCTATTATTCAGTAGGATTCTAGTTCAATTAAATAAAAGATATTGACAGGATTCGTGTACGCGTTAAAGATTTTTTGAAACCTTATATTAAACCTTATTTCAAGTGCAATAACTCAACAACGCCGTAACAGAATTTCAAAAACTAAGCATGAAATGATTTCAAAATTAAGCGTAGAATCTGAATATGTAATTATATACAGAGCGTTCCATTTTAAAAAATGGCATTTTGGTCTCTATCACCTACACCAAACACCCTGTATATTTGAAATTTATATCAAAATATAGCTCTCATGAACTCATAAAACTTCTGTATGAAACATTTTTGTATATCTCCTACGACAAACCAGATATTGCCTGTCACATAAAAACCCCTTTGCATTACACTGTTCTGTCAAGAAAATTCAAAATGAAATAGTCTTCCCAAAATTCACAATATTAACAAATATACCTATATGAAATTCAATCTGAAATATTCCCTCTCTTCACACGTTTCCATGATTAAAAAGGAGCAGAACAGGGTAAACAATAGACATAAGTTCAAGGATTTCATGAAATATTAAGAAATAATCACTATTTCCAGACCATCTTCAATGATCATACTTTGGAAGATATCAAGGAAACTACTCTTGGTGCAAATATCTGGCTAGAGGACTTCAATGAAGCCAAAAAATTTACATGGAAAACTAGACAAGAAAACGATACCGTGGAAGTTGGAAAAGGACTCAATAATCCACAGAAAGAAGAAAGTGGCCTGCAAAATGAAAAATATCCAGCAATTACAAAAAATATAACATTGAAACCTATGGAAATCAGGACATTCATTATAAGAGTCAAAGAATAATGGAAGGAATCAGCTGAGGAATATTATTATATAAATGAATTGTACTTATCTTAATTATTGAAATTTTTTTGGATGCCTTCAAACACCAAAAATTAATATAGAGATAGAAATGTTTTGCGAAAATTATGTTTTTTGCATTTTTTCGAGAAAATGTGTTTAATCAATTCGAATCAAACCATCTGACTGATTATTCACTTTCAGCACATGCCAGTGAACATATAGTGGTATTCGAAACGATTCATATAGGGAATGGTTTTTAATTGTCTTCAGTTCCATTTCATTCAATCGCAATATTTGCATTGAAAATGTACTGTTTTAGCATAATCCGATTCTATTTATTCATGTTTCTGCATTTGTTTACCATTACAAATTTTCTGTCGGATATTTTACTTTTCTGCTAATATATATACCGTGTAACACAGACTCATGGTACACGCCCTTTTCTCATTTGTTTCTCTAGCTATATTTCTGATATTTGGAAGATTGAATATGCTCACTATAGGGCACTCTATGACATATTTGGAAAAAAACAACTTCTGGTTTTTCCGGAAATTACATCAACTTTCGATTTTCAAATGGGATACCTTGTATATTATTACATTTTTGAAATCTGCATAATTTTATGAATCCAATAATACCTCATAGTTGATATTTCATTTGTCAGAACACCCATTTTATTTATCGACCTAGAGAGCCAGCCATCAACTCCCTAAAATTATCCCACATAATCAAAATAATGCTACACTATCGTAATTTGGATTCAAAAAGTATCGTGGTTCGAAATATTTGCCAAAAAAGTAAACCAAAACTCTTTTTTACTCGAAACTCCGTTTTTTCAAATGGTACCATAATGTACTCTGACGTCATTCGAAAGTACCATCGATGGGGTATCAATCCATATTAACTTTTTTCTGTATAACCAATACGAACACGATAATAGAGTTTAGACAAGTTTAAGTATCTTCTCGGTTCAATAATAATAATTTATCAAGGTGACTATGGAACACAAAACACAAATAACAATTTGAAGTTTCGACAATCTGTAACTGTCAGTTAGTCACTCTCTCTCTCTCTCTCTCTCTCTCTCTCTCTCTCTGTGTTTATTGGACCTTGTTTCCTATTGGCGCACTTGTCCAGCACTCTCCCCACTACGTAGGGATCCGCCCTACCCCTGCCTGGTTACTGGAGTGAGTAGTGGGGACTTCGTCAGGGGGTGGAGGGAGAATCTGGCTCAAGGCAATACCTCCACCCAAAATAAATGTAAAAAAATAATTTTTTGTTGATTGCGGTTAAAAAACTGTGGTGTACGGCAGACGTCACAAACACTTAAAAATCGGGTGATTGCACGTACTAAAGACGGCAGACAACACAACACAAACTACACTATAACAATCACACACATGTACTTGACTTGAGACACGAGAACGCCGTCAGTCCTCCACCATTGCCGGAAGTCGAATGCAGTTAGTCACTGAATACATTATTGAATTGATCGGATTAATGATAGAAATGAGTTGAGAATGCCACCAGTTTACAACAGAAACGAAAAAGTGGATATGCTATTAGTGTAAGGGTGATGTCGGCAAAATCCAGTTGTTGCTCAACAGCTGAACTCGGAAAGATACCCCGAACGACAATGTCCGGCTCTAAATTATTTCTAGCATCTTGAAGAGCAGTTCAGAAGAGAGCCTGATGTTGCTACTGGTACAAGGAGATAAATGTTCTCATGAGAGTGGTAATCGAAAAAACAGTATATCTTAGGGAGATAGCTTCCGAATTAGATACCAGTCGTTAAAGTGTCAGTAGAATTTTGAAAAAAACATAAGTATCGATCGTATAAATATCAAATACATCAACATTTGTACGAAGACGATAGTATAAGAAGGATGGAATATTGCAGGTGGGAACTACGCAATAATGTACAGCAAAATAATGAGTTCCTGAAAACAATTGTATTCTCCGATGAGTCAAGATTCACCAAATTTAACTACAAACAAAATACTTGATATTGGACGCAAGTGAATCAGAATTTATTTAGACAGGAAAATTTCCAAGAACGTTTTAGATTTAAATGTATGGCTGGGAGTAGTTGAAGATCGAATAATTGGTCCCAAAAGATTGGATGGACCTTAGAATGGTGGTAGATACCTAAGTTTCCTCAGAAATGAAATAGAAGATTATTAAGAATATTTACCGCTAAATCTGGAAAATCGACTGTTCGTTCAGCAGGATGGTGCACCTCCGCACAATAGTAGGATCGTGACCGATTACCTTCGTGACCGATTTGAGGAAAACTGGATCGGAACACATGGTCCTAGTAAGTGGCCTGCAAGATGACCTGACTCAGATTATTTTATTTGGGGTCACTTGAAAAACGTCGTTTACAAAACCTACCCAACGACCCGCGATGACCTAGAATAGAATTACGAGTTAGACAAGCCATTCAAAGTATAACGCCTCAACAATTGAACAATGTCATTCGAAATACCGCCAAACGAGCTAGAAAATATTTGGATGTTGGTGGTGGAAATTTCGTACAGCTATAAGATTTCTCTTTTTATTTTGTTTCGTTATTAATTAAATTGTGAGAGAAAACCCAACTGTTATTATTTACTTACATTTGAACCATGGTTTTGAGCCTTCGAGATTTAAGAGCTCTATCGGTGGGATGAAATATTGACTAGATCTCCGTGAAAGTCAAAATGTCAAATTGTTGTTTGTGTTCTATAGCCACTTTGATAAAATATTGTTATTGAGAAGATATTTAAACTTGTCTAAACTCCATTATCGTGTTCGTATTGGTTGTACAGAAAAAAAGTTAAAATGGATGGATACCCCATCGATGGTACTTTCGAATGACGTCAGAGCACCATTATGGTACCATTTGAATCAACGGAATTTCGATTAAAAAGTGTTTTGGTTTACTTTTTTGGCAAGTATTTTGAACAACGTTACTTTTTAAATCGATATTACGATAGTGTAGCATTATTTTAACTATTTGGAATAATTTTAGGGAGTTCATGGCTCTCTAGATCGAAAAATTAATGGGCGTTCTGACGAATGAAATATCAACTATGAGATATCATTGGATTTAGAAAATTAAGCAGATTTCAAAAATGTAATAATATACAGGGTGTTCCATTTGAAAATTGAAAGTTGATGTAATTTCCGGAAAAACCAGAAGTTGTTTTTTTTTCTAAATATGTCAAAAAGTGCTCTATAGTGAGCATATATATTCCAAATTTCAGAAATATAGCTACAGAAACAAAGGAGAAAAGGGCGTATACCATGGTATACAGTGTGTCCCTAGACCAGTGGAACAGTTAAATATCTCTTGAACCAATAGGAATTTTCAAAATATTATTATTTTACATCATATTGCATTATGAGAACTAACTTCAGGAATGATTATTTTTTGTACGAGGGGCGCAAGAAAAGCTCACAAAATCGAACTTCAGTTTTTTTAAATGGAACATCCCATGTATTTCAACACATCTGAATTCTCATTCATTTAGGCTAATTATAAGATTTTTATTTTTGAAAATCCGACAAAGCGTTGCCAAGTTCTACCAGTTTTTCTTTGAATGCAGACATTTCTGAAGACAAACCCATTGTTCTTACTACGAAGAATTCATGAAATCATTCAAGGCTTTCGGTAGTCGGTAGCATATTCTATAATATGAAATACTCACCTCCTTCGAAAGTTATACAGGGTGGTCAAAAAAATTATATGATTTTCACGAAATTAAAACTTTCCTCTCATAAATTTTTCAAATCGTGCACCCTACAATATGCATGATTTTATATCCCATTGGTGGTTCGATTGCTTATGGTCATAGTTGTGAAAGAGTGATGTGAATTCCGTTATCAACAAATGCAAATTAAAAAAAATGCACTAAACTATTTATTCAACTGTACTTAACTACTAAACAAACAGTCTCGAAAAGAAAAAAATGTCTTGAGGAATAACTAGGCATGATAATATATATTAATGTTTGAATTGCCTTCCGTTTTCTGCAAGGCACATCTCAAAATTTTTCATCACATGATTTTTTGTATCATTTTCCAACATTTGCGGTGTTATACTTTGACAAACCTTCAAAATTCTATTTTGCAAATCCTCCAAATTCACTGGTTGAGTACACAAAAAAAAGTCTAAAGGGTCATAAAAATATGGCCCTATCAAATTATTCTTGAAAATTCCACACAAAACATTTACTCCCCAAACCTCCTGAGAATTGGTTTCCCGTACACAGTGCGGATTTTCTGCAGCCCAGTAATGTATTATGACGATTTACTTTCCCATTATTGTGGAAGCGGGATTCATCACACCACATAATTTTTCATCATGAATTCTTACCATCATCTCAAAAATTAAATTTATCCGCCTATCATAGTCAGTTGGTTTTAAAGCTTGGACTAAATTTAATTTATATGGATGTTGCCTGTGGGTCTTCAAAATCCTGTGTACAGAACTCTTCGAGATCCCTGATTCCTCAGCAACTCCTCGTACCGATGAATGAGGAATTTGGTATATATATGCTAAAATATTAATCGATATATCATCATTCACGATTGACTTTGAATGTCCTGGTTGTTTGTTTGATGGTAATTCCTGATCATTTCGCAGTTTAGCCTCAAGTCTAATGATCTGGGTAACGTTGACTGTACAATACACACGCTCTGCGAGAGTTTTTTCTCGCTTCGCCAAATATGAGCAACATGTCAACATATTCATCGGGTGAAAATAACTGTTGTATTTCAATTTGAATTGTTTCACAAATAACGGGGCAGCAACTAAATCCGTCTTAAGGGGTTTTGGACAATGAAACTACTTCATTGGATATTATTAGTTTTATTGAATGAGCGAATATCATATAAGTGACATGACTTCAAATGTTCCAAAGCCACCCCGGACGGCTTGAGTTAATAATTTATCCTCGATCATGTGAAGGATACACAAACTTGAAGGAAATTTTGTTTTTTTTTTTTCAGTAGAGTTACAAAAGAGATCACCTGTAGAGGAATATACAACTCAAAAGTTGAATTTGGGGCATTTACAGAAGGTGATTATTGAATTTTGATTTCTGTTCGAAAATATGAATAGAATATTCATAAAATCTGTTGTGGAATCATCTGCGGCTGAAAGACAAACTTTATTCGCTATTTTGCATCGTTCAAGATAAACTCTTGGGAGGTATTCATGTTGAAAAGGGGGACATTCTCCATGAAAATTGAAAAATGTGACTTTTTTGTAATATCTACTACTACTACTACAACTATAGATATTGTGAAAAGACTAACTGAAAAGAAAAAATCTGAAAGTGAAAACTCCCATTTTCATTCAGATAGTGATTTTTTAAAATGATCTCTAATAGAAAAGTCATTAAATAATTAGATAGGGGGAATGTTATTCAAAAATATCACTCACAGAAATCATTTCATTGAAGCAAGATTCGCTTCTCTCGCATTTAATCCCCATTATATTTTTGTCGACGAAAATCTGTTTCGCTTTGCCATGCTCATCAGGAAGAATCGAAAACTTGGAAAGCAGGCTCTTCAGCAGCAATTACACACATCAAGGATGAAGTATAACAATGCAAGTGTTGCAAAAATTCACAAATATTACTTGTCTTTCTGAAAGCAGTTCCGAAGGCAGTTTGAACATGTATAGTGAAATCGGTGGCAGTTTTAGACATCTAGTGGATATTATTGTGCATAGTTATTCGTAAAGAAGGTGGTTTCTTGTTGGGACTGTTATGTAGTTAATTACACTAGAAAACCTAGATGATTTTTTTATTTTCATTTGTTGATAATGGAATTCACATTAATCTTTCACAACTATTAACCATAAGCAATCGAACCACCAATGGGATATAAAATCATGCATATTGTAGGGTGCAGGATTTGAAAAATTGATGAGAGGAAAGTTTGAATTTCGTGAAAATCATATTTATCATTTTTCTGACCACCCTGTATAACCTTCAAAGGAGATGAGTATTTCATATGATAGAATATGCCAAGAGCCTTGAATAATTTCATAAATTCTTCGTAGTATGAACAATGGGTTTGTCTTCAAAAATGTCTGCATTTGAAGAAAAACTGGTATAACTTGGCAACGCGTTGTCGGATTTTCAAAAATAAAAAACTAATAATTAGCCTAAATGAATGAGAATTCAGGTGTGCTGAAATATATGGGATTTTCCATTTAAAAAAACTGATGTTCGATTCTGTGAGCTTTTCTTGCGCCCCTCGTATAAAAAATAATCATTCCTGAAGTTAGATCTCATAATGCAATATGATGTGAAATAATAATATTTTGAAAATTCCTATTGGTTCAAGAGATATGAACTGTCCCACTGGTCTAGGGACACACTGTATATGGGCCCATCACGAGTAACTTTACCGAAGGTGTGCAATGCAAAGGCAGACTCTGTCGTCTGGGCCAATCTGCATTGTCTGCGGGATTCTGAGAGCCACATTTTTACACTGCGGCGGGTGTTACTGATGCACACAGACGCACACGAGCAAAAGATTCAATATATACTAGGGATAGCGAGGTGGCCTCATGGAACCTCAGCGTAAGATTTAAATTACTATACGTGAACATTCTTGAAGAAGTGATATGTACTCACTTAGTGAAAGTTTGGTCATTATTCAAATAATTTGTGTCTGAATAAGTGAAAAGCCCTGAAGAAGCCGTCAAATAAACGTCGACATGTTGGCAATTTGTTGAGCCCAGACCAAAGTTTATTATCCTAGTTCCTGCAACCCAATTTTCAAATATCATTAATGTGATCGAAATATAACCTAAAAATAAATAGGTTGAGAGAAAGAAAGTGTAACAAAGGTAATCCTATCGGAAAAGTATGCCAGCAAAAAGGGCATTGAAATTGAGGTTGTTTTTTTGCCAAGCAACAACAAATTCTTCTAACAAACAAGTGGATTATTTAGATATATTTGTTTTCATGGGGATACAATAGTACTGTTATCAACTATTCTTAGAATAATGTGATTACTGTTTTTTCTTGTATAAAGTTTTTACTTTGGAAAGATAATTATTGAGATTCTGTGTACTTAAATGCAATGAAAAGTGTTTTCTTCATGCGTACACGATAACATCTAGGTGATCATTTCGAATTTGTTGGTATGCCTTTATTTTGAAGAGCTATATCGCTACAGCAGTGCAAGTAATAATCATTGAACAAAATGCATAACCACACCAGACATCCAAGCATTCAGCTATAACTAGCTATAACTCAAAATTCATGAAATATACGATGAGCATTCTAGCACATTTCATAATCTAGAGAGGCTATCATATAAAAATTGACATCGGTGTCTGCTTTGGCTACGATATCACCACGCAGACACTCAGCGCGCAAGACGTATCGAAACCAATTTTTTTTATTTGAATTGTAAAATAACAATCACGTAGGAAGTGGTGAATGTCAGAATTGTAGACAAAACTTTTCGATTGACGTAAAAAAATCCAATGGCGGTAATTTTCGGCTTCATCGGCTTCAGATATTGAATGAGGAACGTGAGTTCGTCGCTGATTTCCGATTTGTCCATATACTCTTGCAGAATGATAGTGGCCTTGATGAGGTTTCTGCCACTGCTCTCAAGTCTGTCACAAGCTGTTACGAGTAATGTTGTCATAGCCTGAAAATAAAAATTGACAATTTATTCAACATGTATGTAAATTTTCGATGTGAAACAATTTTGTATTCAAAAGCTTTCTAGTAACGATCTTAATGATAAGAGGTTCTTAGAATTTATAGGTTTATTGAAATAGTTATTCAACCACAGCTGGCATCCTATAAATTCCTAAGAAATACTTCTGTTTACAAACGTCTAATCAAATCAATAAAACACTAGTGTTTTATGATAAAAAAATATACTCGTTGTCAGTAGTAGGGCAATATACTGCCTCACTTTTCATGAAGCAGAATTGGTATTGCTCCTGACGGTAGGATTTATCTCTCGATGGCCGCGTCAATCGAGTTCTCGCCGTTGGTGGAGGGTTGGGGGCTGCTGAAGAAGATGTTCGCCAAAAAGTTTCGGGGGTGTGTGGTAGAGTGGGAGTCGTCAAAGCGTTTCGCCCTAAGTGGCGCCTGTCTTTTCTCCAGAAATACATGGCGGCGATGGCGTGGAAGGCAAAAAAAAACATGGCGACGGAAATTATGAAAAAAAACGTCCCCGTGATTTGCTGAGAGCAATTGGCTGAAAGAGAAAAAAACGTGATTCGCTGTGTAGAAAAAAAATGGCCGCCGTCAAATTGACGAAACAAAAGTGGAAAATGTCTGTCTTAGAACAGAAAGTTATGGTGGAATCATTAATTCACTCTCTCGAATGAAATTCCAAAAAAATAAGTCTCCGCCGTCATCAGCGATAAGGCACGTCCCGTGCTTGTTTACTGTCTCGAGCTGAATGAAATTCCAAGGAACACGATTTGGCCTTGATTTCATTTAGATCTTCGCAACGTGTTTGATCTCCATCGCCTTTGTTGTTTAATGTCTCTTGAGCTGAATGAAATTCCGAGAAAACACGATTTGGCTTTGAATTTGTTTACTCTCTCGAGCTGAAATTCCAAGAAGAATGCATACAGCTGCCGGTGTGTGACGCACTGCACCCAGATGTTGTTTTTTTCCAGGAAATTGATTGGTCAGCAGTCGGAGATAAGAAAGTTGAGTGAAGCCAAATTGCTCGATTCAAGACTTTTCAAGTGTCTCACTCTAACCCATGGCATTGTATGTCTGTCTACGTTTGTTTGCATTTATTTAAATAAATAACGTCAGTTCGGGAAAAAAAATTTTACTCCAGTGCCACGGCAATATTCACCATCTTCGTTCGAATCGTTGAATATGTATCTTTGTCGAATTCATTGCAACAGCTTGTACAATGATTCGCCCATTTGATATATGAATGCTAAAGATTCAAAAAACATGACTCAATCGTAGGAATCTGTAGGGCATCTTGACGTCGTTGTCGTTACTCGGAGCACTGCAGGCATCGTGCGAGGGATCACCTCTTCCACCACCTGAGATGCTGGCGGTTGGAGCAAAAACCAGTCAGTTTCTTGGCAAGTTTCGTTGCGAAAGACTTTCCTCAGCTTGTATGTACTCAAATTACACGTACTTCAAACGGAGTGGGAAGATCAAATTAATCATATCGGTTTCAATTAAACAAGTCTTGTGTCCAGAGAAGTGAGCAAGTTCGTGAGAATGACATCACCAACGAGACGAATAACTGAAAACAGTATCAAGATGACTTGACATATCTTTAAGTGAAGTGTGTGTTATTTTAAATACACCAAAATGGTTCCGTAGCGTAGTAAGGGTTAAGACATTTGACGCATACTTGCAATTGGCGGGAAGATCGAATTAATCATATCGGTTTCATTTAAACAAGTCATGTGTTCAGAGAAGTGAGCGAGTTCGTGAGAAAGACATTACCGACTCATAAAATCATGACAGCGATAATAGATGGAGTATACAGAGTGTATCAAAGAATAATCATCGAATTCAGTATACCAGATGTGCCAACATATGAAGTGAGATAATAATAATGATTATTAAAAAAATCATAAAATAGATAAAGAAAAAAACATGGCAACAATAATTGACGCAACAGGTATTCAATGAAGTATTCAGAGTGTATCAAAGAATAATCAACAGAAAGAAAAAACATGGCGGATACCACGCCAACACAGAGCGGTTATTTAGCGAGTTGAAGTAATCATGAGGAAAAAACATGGCGGCTTCTTGTCGAATTCAGTGTAGCGGGTGTGTCAACATATGAAGTGAGACAATAATAATACAGCAATAATTGACGCAATTAGTGGAGTATACACGTTGTAGCAAAGAATATTCTTTGGAAGAACGGTTATTTAGCTAGTTGAAATGTATAGGGTGTATCAAAAAGGATTACTGGAGAAAAAAAGTATGTTGTTTCAGAGAGCACACACCATGTTAGACATTTTGAAAAATGTATGCTGTCTGCAATCAATTAATCAATAAACAATGAAACATCAAACAGTTAATTAAGAAACGACAATTTTAAAAAATGTATCTACAGGAAATTGTAGATTAGATATTCGCTCCTGAATGAAGCCATTGTATGACGAATCAATTGTCGCCAATAAGTAAAACAAAAAATTGTAAAACACGACACTGAAGTTTTATTTCACAGCATATTGTTGGCCTCATTAACAAATCAGGTAAATTTTCATTTCCCACTTCTGACAGATTAGACAAAAAACCAATTAATTTTGAAATGAAGACAGAAATATAAACAGTTAGAATGTCTTTGAATAGATATGTAAGTGTGATAAAATAATTGATCAATACAAAAAGTTTTATAGATACAGCAGAGTTGAGAGGTTGAAACCAGAGTTCATGCTATGTGAATAGAAGGTGCGTTGTTAAAATTGGTATTCCCTCTAGCCGGTTGCACTCTTATGCGCAAAAGTGGGAAAACCAATTAATTTTGAAATGAAGACAGAAATATAAACAGTTAGAATGTCTTCGAATAGATATGTAAGTGTGATAAAATAATTGATCAATACAAAAAGTTTTATAGATACAGCAGAGTTGAGAGGTTGAAACCAGAGTTCAGTAAATAATGCTATGTGAATAGAAGGTGCGTTGTTAAAATTGGTATTCCCTCTAGCCGGTTGCACTCTTATGCGCAAAAGAAGTCTTCCTGTGATCGCTTATAGGATGGTCTATAATTGACAGATTTAGCAATTTCATTTCTTCCAGATTGATTGCAATGTGATCGATTAGTGAGGAGGTATTTTTGACAACACTCAACGTGTGTTTATGAAGATGCTGCGTTTTACCCTAAGTGGCGCGCGTGTTTTCTGTAAAAAAATGGCGGCGATGGATCGGAAGGCCAAAAAATATGGCGACGATGGCGGAAGTTATGAAAAATCTTCCCCGCAAAAAAAAACATGGCGGCGTTGGAGCGGAAGGCAAAAAAACATGGCGGCGATGGCGGAAGTTATGAAAAAACGTCCCCTCATGTGATTCGCTGAGAGCAATTGGCTGGAAGTTATGAAAAAAACGTCCCTTCACGTGATTCGCTGAGAGCAATTGGCTGAAAGAGAAAAAAACGTCACGTAATTCGCTGTGTAGAAAAAAAAATGACAGCCGCTTTAATTGACAAAACGAAAAAATAAAATATGAAAATTGCTTGTCTTAGAACAACAGAAAATTATGACGGAATTATTAATTCACTCTCTTGAATGAAATTCCAAACGAAAAAATACGTCTCCGCCGTGAAATAGCGATAAGCCACGTCCCGTGCTTGTTCACTGTCTGCTCCAGTTGAATGAAATTCTAAGAAAACACGATGATATATTTGACCTTGAATTTATTTTTCAGAGTTAATCGCAGAGTTTTATCTCACACATCCGGTGTTTGTTTACGCTTTGTCTGCTCGAGCTAAATTGACCTTGTAGTTGTTTACTGTTTCGATCTAAATGAAATTCTAAAAATTATGCACACATCAGCTGCCGTTGTGTGACTCACAACAGTCAGATGTTGTTTTTCCAGGAAAATGATGAGTCAGCAGAGATAAAAAAGTTTAGTTTAAAGCCAAATTGATCGATTCATGGCATTTTAAGTGTCTCACTCTAACCCATGGCATTGTATGTCTGTCTTTGTCTGTTCACATTTATTGAAATGAATAACGTCAGTTCGAGAAAAATACATTTATTTTTCACATAAAAAAATTACACTTCAGTGCCAGTGGCGTAGTATGAAGATACATTATCATTATCGATTAAAAAAAATTTTTGATGCATGGAATTAATAAACTTATACATGGAATCGGATATTTGAACAATCAGAACCATTGACACGAAAAACATAAACCAATCATGCAATGTCGCCGGCGGCGGCGGCTCGCATTTGGAATCCTTACTCTCTCTATCAGCAGCAGCAGGGGCTTGCATCTTGACGTCCACGGGTTGGGTCGGCCTCGAAGTGCTGCTAGAGGGGCAAGACATCTTCAGCGGAAGCCACTGCGTATCGCTATAGGTGTGATTTGTATAAATATTCCGCAGTCTGTACGATGAGGTGTTCATCGGGATTTCCGCTCTCAACACAGGCAAATATCTATCATTGGCTAGCGCCTGAGTCATTTTCATCCAGTTTGAAGTACTCGAATCATCGTCGTACAAATACGATACCAATACCTCGCCGTACTCATATGGCGGGCTAATATACAGTACGTTCGACAGAACGGCTGCTAGAATTATATAATTTGTTATCATCGTGACGACAGCTCAATGTACACTGAGAAACAGCGTATAAGTCACTCAAATATATACACTGGGAGGAACACACCCATACACCATTGCTCAATGTACATGACTCGTATTTCTTTCAGTCTCTCTCTCTCTCTCTCATTCATTCGATCCGCAAAATAAATCGAGAAAAATTGGTTTCATACATCTATTGATACATAATAATAATAATAATACAATATGAATAGTAATACAATATGAATAATAATATTTCATGTGTTTCGGCTAGTCTTGGTGTGGCTGACGTCATGGACTGCTGCTGCTGCCCCATCAATTTACCATCGTCAATTTGCATATTTCGGAAGCGTTTGAAAATACACAGCTTTGCTCGTACTCTGCGCCTTGAGCTCGCGCAAATTTTTCAAGTGCTGATTGATAGGAGTGTCATGGTCGTCGTCGTGATCGTCGTGGGCCCTCACCATATAAGGTGTGGCGATATCCATTGCCAGATTTCGAAACAGTGTCTCACGGCACAATGCACTTCTATTTCTCCGGATGCTATATGATTCAAACAGAGCGGGCTTTGCTTCTCGAGTGTCGGTGGAGGCGTTGTAACGATTGTACTTGTGGTAGACGCAATATCGACGATGTGTGGCCTCTTAAGCAGATCGAGCACACACTTCAGCAAAAAATCGAATTTTTGATTACCCTTCACGTACACCACATCAGCCTCGATGATGGGGCGCACAGCACTTCCTGGATCTCGTTGAATTCGACATAGCGATCAGAGTATGGATTGCCGTGGATATTTCTCTCCAAATATCGTACTTACCGTTTATCAGCTTCGCTCTGGTCACGAAATGGCACTATGGCTTTGAATAAAAAGTGGTTTATGCGATGCCCGTCGGTGATTACGAGCTCTTTGGGTTGGAATTCACCGCCCACAGTGAAACTCTGGATGTCACAGACTACGAGCTTCATATTGTTGTTTGTTTGCTGATTGAACTGATTCACTGCTGTGATTAACTGAGACACACACACACAGAGAGAGAGCGAGATTAACCACCGACTGAACGACTGAACGTTTGGCTTACAACTGACGCTCTCGACCTGTCGAAGCCTGCATTTCATACATACACACAAACCACTATTATTACTGTATGTCACTATTTTTTTTATTACAGACGACGTACAATATCGCTCAAGTGCAAGTGTTTCAGCATACAGTCGTGAATGATGATGCAATAGGCTCGAGTATTGGCGGGAAATCCGACTCTGGCCTCGATGTCAAGTTTGACATCGACAGTGGAGGATTTCATGAATTCCGCTCTGCGAGAACATTCTATTACGAACACGGTTGCTCTGTTTTTGAATGCTCCGTAATCGAGTAGAGGACGCTTCTTCGGACAATTGGCATAGCTCGGAAAGAATTCCTTGTAGGCTCGATGGGCTTCGACAAAGTTGTTTCTGTTGAATTCCAAGTGCATGCGTTCATGCGGGTAAGTATCGCTGTTCATGGTTAGGCGTATGTCGCTGATGTCGATGTGATCGAAATAGGACGCATCTCAAGCCACATTGCCCATCCGATTTGTTTGGAAGGCCACAATGACGAATCGGGAACTCTCCTTGGCCGTGCAAGTTTTCACAGCCCAAACTTTCTTGGTGGAACCCTGAGTGAGTGCAGGCAACTCGTGTATGTCCCACTTGCGATACGAAATCACTACAGGAGCGTCTGTTTTTATGGACTGCAGCAATTTCAGATGGATGTCGTCATTGGTTACCACATGCTTGACACTGAGTACAACGCTCGTGATCGTCAGTGTGGCTGTGTTGGCTTCGACTACTGAATTAGTCACCTCCTCTATCAGCATGCAATTGTTATCATTTCTACTTCTGACCAAACGAATGCACTGTCGCTCAATGGTGGCATATCTATAGTCATGGAGTATGCCCAACAGATGCTTAAGCGGGATACACATGGCGAACGAACCATCGGGGGCGTTGTGAACAGCTCCGCCAGGACAGGTCCAGCCAGCTGTGTTCAAGTGTCGCACATCATTTTCCTCGTAACAAGTATGGCCTGCCACCGTCATACAATTAAAGTAATCTAGTAGGCAAGATCACCACTTACGCTTTTGACAAGTGTCCAAAAGCTGTTAGAGTGACAGGGTAGGCTCGCGGCTAAGCTCCAGTGAAGAGGGGAGTGGGTTGAACAAAATAAAATGTCATGTGATATTAAAATAGAATGCGGGCGCCAGTCATATGAATGCTGAGCCCCCTGTATAGATAATTTTACCAATTACCATATAACACGAATAGTAATAATTTAGGCGAATGCCACACACTCAAATGATAATCAGCTTATGATTGGAGTCATATATTATATAAGGTGACAAGGTTTTTACGATCACATTAAAGTCAAAGTAGCTGAAGGCTTATTAGGAAGTATCAGAGACACTATCAAGGTGATTTATAAAAAACAAAATATATATAACATGAACTGTAGAATAGCCCAAGGCTCAAAATATCTAAGTGTAGTTACCTACAGTTATCTTACTCAACATATTATACCCCTTTAGGGTAGGATTTGAAATAAAGCCGCTTGAGTTAGGTGCACCTTACCTATAGCGTTTACATAAATTCAGAGTTATAATTAAACTGGTATATATATATATATATATATATATATATATATATATATATATATATATATATATATATATATATATATATATATATATATATATGTTCCAGTGACTGTAAAACAGTCGATAACAATCCTTTAAGAGGTGACTATAACTTTGTATAGTATGTATGGCATATGTCCAACAGAAAACAACTACTTCTCTGGCTGATACCTCGACAGATATTGAATTATATCTGTCAGACATATGTGCAAAGATCCTTACTTTGAAGGAACAACTTTGCAAGAGCTCTCTGAAACAAACAGCAGGACTTTGCCTGATTCAAACGGAGAGCCAACTACAGACCGTTTTCGGAATATCGTACCTCATCAGTGCAGTCAAGGTTATCACGGTTGTATACACGCGAGGTCCCGATGTTCGTCATCGTCCTCCGAGAGGAATACTGCAATTGCTCACAGGATCCACCTCGGTGACAGATTAGAGAGCACCCCAGAAAGACATTTCGGATACGACATGGTATATGTGATATACTTGTTTCAAGGAGCAAATAATGTTCCAGTGACTGTAAAACAGTCGATAACAATCCTTTAAGAGGTGACTATAACTTTGTATAGTATGTATGGCATATGTCCAACAGAAAACAACTACTTCTCTGGCTTATACCTCGACAGATATTGAATTATATCTGTCAGACATTTGTGCAAAGATCCTTACTTTGAAGGAACAACTTTGCAAGAGCTCTCTGAAACAAACAGCAGGACTTTGCCTGATTCAAACGGAGAGCCAACTACAGACCGGTTTCGGAATATCGTACCTCATCAGTGCAGTCAAGGTTATCACGGTTGTATACACGCGAGGTCCCGATGTTCGTCATCGTCCTCCGAGAGGAATACTGCAATTGCTCACAGGATCCACCTCGGTGACAGATTAGAGAGCACCCCAGAAAGACATTTCGGATACGAAATGGTATATGTGATATACTTGTTTCAAGGAGCAAATAATGTTCCAGTGACTGTAAAACAGTCGATAACAATCCTTTAAGAGGTGACTATAACTTTGTATAGTATGTATGGCATATGTCCAACAGAAAACAACTACTTCTCTGGCTGATACCTCGACAGATATTGAATTATATCTGTCAGACATATGTGCAAAGATCCTTACTTTGAAGGAACAACTTTGCAAGAGCTCTCTGAAACAAACAGCAGGACTTTGCCTGATTCAAACGGAGAGCCAACTACAGACCGGTTTCGGAATATCGTACCTCATCAGTGCAGTCAAGGTTATCACGGTTGTATACACGCGAGGTCCCGATGTTCGTCATCGTCCTCCGAGAGGAATACTGCAATTGCTCACAGGATCCACCTCGGTGACAGATTAGAGAGCACCCCAGAAAGACATTTCGGATACGAAATGGTATATGTGATATACTTGTTTCAAGGAGCAAATAATGTTCCAGTGACTGTAAAACAGTCGATAACAATCCTTTAAGAGGTGACTATAACTTTGTATAGTATGTATGGCATATGTCCAACAGAAAACAACTACATCTCTGGCTGATACCTCGACAGATATTGAATTATATCTGTCAGACATATGTGCAAAGATCCTTACTTTGAAGGAACAACTTTGCAAGAGCTCTCTGAAACAAACAGCAGGACTTTGCCTGATTCAAACGGAGAGCCAACTACAGACCGGTTTCGGAATATCGTACCTCATCAGTGCAGTCAAGGTTATCACGGTTGTATACACGCGAGGTCCCGATGTTCGTCATCGTCCTCCGAGAGGAATACTGCAATTGCTCACAGGATCCACCTCGGTAACAGATTAGAGAGCACCCCAGAAAGACATTTCGGATACGAAATGGTATATGTGATATACTTGTTTCAAGGAGCAAATAATGTTCCAGTGACTGTAAAACAGTCGATAACAATCCTTTAAGAGATGACTATAACTTTGTATAGTATGTATGGCATATGTCCAACAGAAAACAACTACTTCTCTGGCTGATACCTCGACAGATATTGAATTATATCTGTCAGACATGTGTGCAAAGATCCTTACTTTGAAGTTATAGTCACCTCTTAAAGGATTGTTATCGACTGTTTTACAGTCACTGGAACATTATTTGCTCCTTGAAACAAGTATATCACATATACCATTTCGTATCCGAAATGTCTTTCTGGGGTGCTCTCTAATCTGTCACCGAGGTGGATCCTGTGAGCAATTGCAGTATTCCTCTCGGAGGACGATGACGAACATCGGGACCTCGCGTGTATACAACCGTGATAACCTTGACTGCACTGATGAGGTACGATATTCCGAAACCGGTCTGTAGTTGGCTCTCCGTTTGAATCAGGCAAAGTCCTGCTGTTTGTTTCAGAGAGCTCTTGCAAAGTTGTTCCTTCAAAGTAAGGATCTTTGCACATATGTCTGACAGATATAATTCAATATCTGTCGAGGTATCAGCCAGAGAAGTAGTTGTTTTCTGTTGGACATATGCCATACATACTATACAAAGTTATAGTCACCTCTTAAAGGATTGTTATCGACTGTTTTACAGTCACTGGAACATTATTTGCTCCTTGAAACAAGTATATCACATATACCATTTCGTATCCGAAATGTCTTTCTGGGGTGCTCTCTAATCTGTCACCGAGGTGGATCCTGTGAGCAATTGCAGTATTCCTCTCGGAGGACGATGACGAACATCGGGACCTCGCGTGTATACAACCGTGATAACCTTGACTGCACTGATGAGGTACGATATTCCGAAACCGGTCTGTAGTTGGCTCTCCGTTTGAATCAGGCAAAGTCCTGCTGTTTGTTTCAGAGAGCTCTTGCAAAGTTGTTCCTTCAAAGTAAGGATCTTTGCACATATGTCTGACAGATATAATTCAATATCTGTCGAGGTATCAGCCAGAGAAGAAGTTGTTTTCTGTTGGACATATGCCATACATACTATACAAAGTTATAGTCACCTCTTAAAGGATTGTTATCGACTGTTTTACAGTCACTGGAACATTATTTGCTCCTTGAAACAAGTATATCACATATACCATTTCGTATCCGAAATGTCTTTCTGGGGTGCTCTCTAATCTGTCACCGAGGTGGATCCTGTGAGCAATTGCAGTATTCCTCTCGGAGGACGATGACGAACATCGAGACCTCGCGTGTATACAACCGTGATAACCTTGACTGCACTGATGAGGTACGATATTCCGAAACCGGTCTGTAGTTGGCTCTCCGTTTGAATCAGGCAAAGTCCTGCTGTTTGTTTCAGAGAGCTCTTGCAAAGTTGTTCCTTCAAAGTAAGGATCTTTGCACATATGTCTGACAGATATAATTCAATATCTGTAGAGGTATCAGCCAGAGAAGTAGTTGTTTTCTGTTGGACATATGCCATACATACTATACAAACTTATAGTCACCTCTTAAAGGATTGTTATCGACTGTTTTACAGTCACTGGAACATTATTTGCTCCTTGAAACAAGTATATCACATATACCATTTCGTATCCGAAATGTCTTTCTGGGGTGCTCTCTAATCTGTCACCGAGGTGGATCCTGTGAGCAATTGCAGTATTCCTCTCGGAGGACGATGACGAACATCGGGACCTCGCGTGTATACAACCGTGATAACCTTGACTGCACTGATGAGGTACGATATTCCGAAACCGGTCTGTAGTTGGCTCTCCGTTTGAATCAGGCAAAGTCCTGCTGTTTGTTTCAGAGAGCTCTTGCAAAGTTGTTCCTTCAAAGTAAGGATCTTTGCACATATGTCTGACAGATATAATTCAATATCTGTCGAGGTATCAGCCAGAGAAGTAGTTGTTTTCTGTTGGACATATGCCGTACATACTATACAAAGTTATAGTCACCTCTTAAAGGATTGTTATCGACTGTTTTACAGTCACTGGAACATTATTTGCTCCTTGAAACAAGTATATCACATATACCATTTCGTATCCGAAATGTCTTTCTGGGGTGCTCTCTAATCTGTCACCGAGGTGGATCCTGTGAGCAATTGCAGTATTCCTCTCGGAGGACGATGACGAACATCGGGACCTCGCGTGTATACAACCGTGATAACCTTGACTGCACTGATGAGGTACGATATTCCGAAACCGGTCTGTAGTTGGCTCTCCGTTTGAATCAGGCAAAGTCCTGCTGTTTGTTTCAGAGAGCTCTTGCAAAGTTGTTCCTTCAAAGTAAGGATCTTTGCACATATGTCTGACAGATATAATTCAATATCTGTCGAGGTATCAGCCAGAGAAGTAGTTGTTTTCTGTTGGACATATGCCATACATACTATACAAAGTTATAGTCACCTCTTAAAGGATTGTTATCGACTGTTTTACAGTCACTGGAACATTATTTGCTCCTTGAAACAAGTATATCACATATACCATTTCGTATCCGAAATGTCTTTCTGGGGTGCTCTCTAATCTGTCACCGAGGTGGATCCTGTGAGCAATTGCAGTATTCCTCTCGGAGGACGATGACGAACATCGGGACCTCGCGTGTATACAACCGTGATAACCTTGACTGCACTGATGAGGTACGATATTCCGAAACCGGTCTGTAGTTGGCTCTCCGTTTGAATCAGGCAAAGTCCTGCTGTTTGTTTCAGAGAGCTCTTGCAAAGTTGTTCCTTCAAAGTAAGGATCTTTGCACATATGTCTGACAGATATAATTCAATATCTGTCGAGGTATCAGCCAGAGAAGTAGTTGTTTTCTGTTGGACATATGCCATACATACTATACAAAGTTATAGTCACCTCTTAAAGGATTGTTATCGACTGTTTTACAGTCACTGGAACATTATTTGCTCCATGAAACAAGTATATCACATATACCATTTCGTATCCGAAATGTCTTTCTGGGGTGCTCTCTAATCTGTCACCGAGGTGGATCCTGTGAGCAATTGCAGTATTCCTCTCGGAGGACGATGACGAACATCGGGACCTCGCGTGTATACAACCGTGATAACCTTGACTGCACTGATGAGGTACGATATTCCGAAACCGGTCTGTAGTTGGCTCTCCGTTTGAATCAGGCAAAGTCCTGCTGTTTGTTTCAGAGAGCTCTTGCAAAGTTGTTCCTTCAAAGTAAGGATCTTTGCACATATGTCTGACAGATATAATTCAATATCTGTCGAGGTATCAGCCAGAGAAGTAGTTGTTTTCTGTTGGACATATGCCATACATACTATACAAAGTTATAGTCACCTCTTAAAGGATTGTTATCGACTGTTATACAGTCACTGGAACATTATTTGCTCCTTGAAACAAGTATATCACATATACCATTTCGTATCCGAAATGTCTTTCTGGGGTGCTCTCTAATCTGTCACCGAGGTGGATCCTGTGAGCAATTGCAGTATTCCTCTCGGAGGACGATGACGAACATCGGGACCTCGCGTGTATACAACCGTGATAACCTTGACTGCACTGATGAGGTACGATATTCCGAAACCGGTCTGTAGTTGGCTCTCCGTTTGAATCAGGCAAAGTCCTGCTGTTTGTTTCAGAGAGCTCTTGCAAAGTTGTTCCTTCAAAGTAAGGATCTTTGCACATATGTCTGACAGATATAATTCAATATCTGTCGAGGTATCAGCCAGAGAAGTAGTTGTTTTCTGTTGGACATATGCCATACATACTATACAAAGTTATAGTCACCTCTTAAAGGATTGTTATCGACTGTTTTACAGTCACTGGAACATTATTTGCTCCTTGAAACAAGTATATCATATATATATATATATATATATATACATATATCTGACTGATATAATTCAATATCTGTCGCGGTATTAGCCAGAGAAGTAGTTGTTTTCTGTCGGACACATGCCATACATACTATACAAAGTTATAGTCACTTCCTAAAGGATTGTTATCGACTGTATTACAGTCACTTGGACAGCCAGGCATGGTGGAATCTACCAGGTGGAAGGATACCAGTAGTGAAGGTGCAAGGTACAGGTCAGCCTTCAGGGTAGTGGCACCTGAATGAAAGGCGAGTTCTCCCGTCCAACGATAAATATGGTAACACCTAGATGAGCTTCTCAGTCAAATGTATGAGTACGCTGACACTAAGATGAGTTTTCCCCAGATGGCTTGTGCTCTGGGATGACGATAAGTACACAAAAGACCCTGAAATGAAATCATTGACTGTCTAATACCAACTTGACCTCATACCTTTGCCTAGGAAGGCCTGGTGTTAACTACGAGAAAGATCCTGTTAGAAGGCTCCTCTACAGATGTTATTTCATATCATAGTCCTTGTCAAAGGGTCAACGACGTCAGGCTTGATTTACACGCTTTTCCAAAATTTATGCCTACAAAATAAACCGAATTGCCAAAGGCTCAAAGGATAAAGTTAGGGGGTTCTGCTTACCCGAAGAATATGTGGTTAGAAAGTGAGGTTATAATCCCCTATTGGGTATGTTTTCCAAAAATTAATCAACTTCCCATCAAATCACCAACGTGAATAATTAAGGAAAACATTAATTCAGTTGAAAGAATAATCCCATTAACTGGATGATTGCAGAAATCTATTATCACGATATGGAGTCTTTCTAAATGCATGTCACCGACGGCCTTTGAAGGTCATTTCCACCGATACATCACAGAGAAGTCGTATCTACCTGGAAAAGTGATCTATGCCCCAGCGACAGTCACTGAACTGAACAGCTGTTCTCTGACAACAGACAGCGCTAAAGATACAAAATGACTGTAATATATCCAAAGAAAACAAATTAAGGAAGAAATAATGTTTCAATGACAATAAGATTTTATTAAGGTAGGCAAATTCAAGCATCAGTCTAATAAATATAAATCAAATTCAATTTTATAACTAAAACTCTGAGTAGCTGATAGTAAAAAAATAATAATGTTACAAGCCGCGGAGGGTGCTCACTATACCTGGCGATCGAACAGAGTCCACCACTTTGCCATTGAATTCATAGTAGATGGCAGCGAAAAGGTATGCGCCGGCATTATTGATAAATCTAACATTACCCGTTCATGCGGTACGAGTCAGAGTGTCCTCTATGCATACAAGGGCATCGTTCATCAGTATCCACACATCGCTCTGCTGAATGACAATTTCGATGATATCATTATTTTGAAAGGACTTGACGTACGGATGGTGCGTTCGAGTCTCAACTCTGTTGATGGATTCGTCGAACGGATGATTGTACACGTCGAACGCTTATCTTGATAACATGATGTCCTTGTGATTTGAGAAAGTGTATGCTGGAGTGAGACAGAGTGTGTGCGTCTGCTCTCTTCGACTGCGTCTACGCAACTGAATTGATGCCAGCACCCTCTGCACTTTTATGCCCAAAGGTATCATCATCATTCTGAACAAATACCAACCCCATTTTTATGACAGCTTGCGCAGCACAAGCCGTATAATGATGGTCTCTTCACGGAAATTCACACTGCAACAGTCCTGATCGAGAATATTCAAGGATATGTTGTGTATTTCCGTTTTGTTCACAGGCAGGTAAATCAAATTCGAGGGCGTTTCGTCGATGGCAAACATTGATAATGTTTGCAGGTAGGTCGGATGAGTGAACGCGTCTCCAGCCTCCAATAGTCTCGGGGAAAAACCCAGTAATCGTCCTATGGAATCCTTGGATGTCTCGCATGAAAACACCAATCAAATGAGGTATTTTCAGACGTTTCACATATTTAAGCAATTCCTCATCGTACAACGCTCTATTGGGCAGCTTCAGCGGGAGTTTTTTGAAAATTTCTTCTTGAGAAACAAACCGTAGCCGCCTTTAGCGGTCTTGCGCAGAAACCAATGCTCTCCATTGTGGTTGTCTTCCTCCAATTTCTTTTTGGCATTGGCCGAGGAGATGATGGTCTTGGCTATGGTTCTGGCACCACCTGCCAGATCGGCGAATATCGGAAGCAGAGGCAGCACACCACCGCTCTTCGCTTCAAATGGTATTTTTCGGGGTACTCTGATTTA